>CM023944.1:16382557-16396014 GCA_013407115.1 Glycine latifolia | reverse complement strand
TATATATATATATATATATATATATATATATATATATATATATATATGATAACATGGAAAGAAAAGTTGAACTAAAAGTTCCTATACATCACACTAATTGGTCACAAGATTTATCTTTTTTATATTACAAAATATTTCATTCTTGGTGTGTTTCCACACATATTTGTATCATATTTATTTGAAGCTATATAAAATGTAACATTTCTTTTAAATAATCTAATATAAACATGATTTTCAGTTAATTGTAGAGGCGGGTCCATTTGTTATTTCCACTGTAGCAGAATCTGTGGAATTCATGTTGTCATAACCAACGTTTGGATTCTTAGATGCATGCTTTGATATTTCTTTCTCAGCTATTTTTCCTGCTTTTTTCACATGTATATCCATTGTTGCTTCAGCTTCTTTTGCCAACCTAACCTCATGAGCTACATTCTTTCTGGCATTAGCAATCTCTTTCTCGGCCTGCAAAATCATAACGAATATCCATATTTGAGTGCTTGGAAATGTTATAGGCAGAGTGGCCAATTTGTTTCTTTTAACAAGTGAAAAAATATTAAAATAAAAGAAGGGTGTAATAAAATAATTATGTAATTAAATGGACACCTCTTCATTCATATATATTGGTATAAAGATAGATATGGCTTAGACAGTTAGCTACAAAATTGTTCACAAATGGAGACATGTAAATTTGGGAGGAAACACTTAAATTGAAACATGTCCGGCAAAAGTAAATGAAAGTTTGTGAAAGAAAAATATAATTGTGATTTGTCATTATTTTATAACTAACATTAAGCAAAGAAAGAATGAGATTAAGATTCTCATGTAATTAGAGTAGAACCAGTTTATTAAATTAATTGGTCACATGTATTATTTTATTAGAAATTTCACCAGAAAAAGCAAATAAGGATAACACTGACGAGGTAAATCATATATATAGTACAGGAAAAGCATACTACTCTAAATTTGCTACAATGAATTGGAGTGATACAAAAGGTGTGTTAAATTGTCTACAATGGTTTAAACAATGTCTAATTTTACTCTTTTTTATTTTAATCGTTCCTTTCTTGCCTCCTAATCCTGCACACCTTTTCTTCGGCCCTTGCTTCAGCCTTGGCCTTACGTGCAGCATTAAAATCTTGTAGCTTTTCCTTCACAGCTTGCATTTTTCCCAAGATTTTTTGACCTTGTATTTCACAATGTTATTTTAAAGATATTAGAAAGTAATGCTCTCTCTTTATGTACATGATAAGAAACACATCTGTCTATATAATCATGGGTTCTCATTGTTTCTATTTCTCTCTCTTTTTTGTGGCTCTTTTGGTGAGCAAGTGTCGTCGTAAACATGTTAGGACAATTTTGTGGATCACACTAAATGGTAAGATAAGATCATTTTGTGGATTGCATTGTCCAGACCATCTTGTGGATCATAATAAACAAAACATCAACATTTTCCATATTTAGATAGTTCTTCTAATTAATCCATTAATGATGAAGACTAAGAAAGTCTAATGGGCTGAAAGTCCACCAGTGTACTGCAAGGATTGAGATATCTCATAACAAGAGTAAAATCAAAGGAAATATAAGAAGTATTGAATCATGAAGTGAATTACTTCTTTTCTCAAGCATTAGGCAAAAATATCAACCTTGCATTGAGCCTAAGACCAACCCAAAAGAAGAGCTCAGATTGCTCCAATTGATTCAAATGAGTGAAGAGTCTAAAAATCAATGAGTGAAGAGTCTAGATTGCTCCAATGTTTTGAACATAACTTAAGTTCTAGATATTTGTTTTAAGAGTTCTTTGATGCGTTCAAAAGCTCCGAAGTTTTTCTACAAGTCTTATTTCTAGTCCCAAGTCCTAATTCTGCATCTATGATGATAAAAATTGTATAGGAAGTTCAGCACGAAATTATGGACGAAAATTACTTTTTGTTTAGACTTTATTTTATTGAAATTTTGAATTAGGAATATGTGGCTGAAGTCCTACATTGGAAAGAAAGAGGAGAGAGATATCACTTGTTGGCTATAAATAGCCATTCATTTGTCTTATGTATACACGTTTGAATTGAATAAAAACTTTGTACTCTAAAAAGTTATGTGAGAGAAAGTTCCTCTTGAATTCTTGATTTGACCAAACATTAATTTTTATCAAAGGTTTCTATAACTTTTGTGTCAAATCCCTACAAGACTTATCACTTTTCATATGTATGACATCTTCTTCCATTTCTTATCTTTTCTACTTTTATTTTAATTTTAACATTTTGTTCTTGTTAAACTCATTACTTTTGCGCTGCACTCTTCTTCATATTATCTTTATCTTTATTTCGTTTCATCAAACACTTGATTGCACCTTGTCTATGATGTTAAGTTTTTATTAAGTTGCATGCTTTACTTGTGTTTAATTTCCTCTTTACACAATACATTCTCTTGCACTACATTATACATAAAGTTTGCACATTTTCTTTTTAAGAGCATATTTCCTTTATTATAACAATAAATCTTTTCAAAGATGATTAGCAAAAAAAAAAAAAAAAACAATAAACCTCCATATTGGTTCATATGAATTAATTAACAATATCAGTAAAGGATTGAAGTATGTGAACTTGATAAAGAATTATGGAGTAAGGATGCATTCAATCCGTATTTCCTTAGAAATAAAATTCAACACTTGCTTTTGTAAGAAAAATATATAAACTAACACCTTCCCTTATATATATATATATATATATATATATATATATATATATATATATATCATTCATTATATTTTAATATTTACTAGGAGCATTTTTAAACCTTGAGGCATCACATTCCATTCATAATGCCCAATAGCATGCTTGTCTACTCCGTTTGGATCTATACATATATGAATAGTTTAATTAAGCATTATCAAATTACACACTTAAGTAAATTATTTTTAATTTAATGTTACTTTATTTGTATTATTTAAATTTTATTTAAATAAATAAATATTGAAAAATGGTATTTTTCACATATTCTTTATTGTTTTTCACAATGTTGAATTTTTGTTTTAAACTTATTGTAACTATTTATTATTCATATATATCACTTTTAAAAAAAAACTAAACAAATTCAAAATTTTAATTATATTATGTATTATTTTGACTTCAATATAATTTTTTATGATACATAAATTATTAAAATATTCTTTTATTAATTAATGAAAATATAATGAAATAAAAATGATTGAATATACTACATCAAATATGTGAGTTCAAGAATAAATTTTTGAGTAAATTATACTCGCACCCCCTGTGTTTTACTCAAATTTCACCTGATACCCCTCCATTTTTACACATTACTTTTACCCCCCTCTATTAACGCTGTTAACTAATATCAATTGAAATATGTGAGCAGACAAAATTGCCCTTACATTTTAATTGTAAAACCTAAATTATTTCTTCCCAATTAGTTTCAGAATTTATGATTCACGTTTCATTCCTCTTCACCATTAGTGAGTACTGTTCATCTTCCTCTTGTTGGCGAGTTCTTCTTCAATGTCCAGGGGGTGCGAGTTTCTCTTTCTCTCACAACGTTCACGTTTCATTTCTCTTCACCGTTCTTGTTCCAGTTTGCGAATTTTCCATTATTCATTTTCTAGTTCGCGACGTTCATGATCGCCTTCATTTGTTTTCCTCTTCGACGTTCACGAGCACTCTGTTTTTCTTCCTGTTCCACAATTTCTGTTCACGCTAGGCTATGCTTGTAAGTGACCACTGGACCTTGTATATAGGTTACTTTTTAAGATTATTTATTTAATTTTGATTGTTTATTGTTGCTTATTTCTGAATGGGGTTTCAATGGGAGATCAGTTTGAGATCACTTATGATTTTTAAAATCATTTGTTTATTATTGTTGATTAAAATAGTGTTGATGTTTGGGAAAACAGGAAACACAGTGGATGAACTGAAAATCATTTGTTTATTATTGTTGATTAAAATAGTATGGATATTTGGGACTATAGGAAACACAATGGATGAATTGGAAATTATCTGTTTATTATTGTTGATTAAAATAGTATTGATGTTTTGGACCACAGGAACATAATGGATGAAAATGTTTGTTGAGAATCAGAATTCAGTTCATATATAAGTTAGTAGAACAAAGGATGAGAGGAAATGTGTTAACATTGCGTACCAACAAAGTGGGTTCAAAGTTGGGTTTACGTAGAAAAACAAAAAAAAAAAAGAGTATTAAAATATTTTTAGGTTGAGAGGAAGGAGATGAAGATATTTTAGACATAAATTTTCATTAAAAGTCATGTGACCAGCATGTGCCTATTTTCTGTTAGATTATTAAACGGTGTTTAGGAAGGAGGGGGTCTAAGTGTAATGTGAGCTAAACAATTCAGGAATTTTTTGTAGGGTGCAAAAATGGAGAAATATCAGATGAAATTTGAGCAAAAATATAGAGGATGTGAGTATAATTTACTCTAAATTTTTTAGTTCCTTTTTCAAATGTAATCATTGTTTATCTATCTGTATTGTAATGAGTTATAGTTGGATATATATTGGTTTCTATAAGTCTTTCAATTAGTTTAGAAACATGTTAATTGTACAGTTTTAGTATTTTGAATGTGACCATAAAGTGCATGTGACTTACGTTGTGATGTGGCATGATGATGTAATTTTAAAAAAATAATAATGGACTCCAACATGTCAACGTCTTATTATTGGCTCGTAAATGACGAATTTACACTTTGGACAATATTTTAATATGAAAGTGATTTTTCATGTATAAGCGTCCGGATTCTCTACAGCAAATGGTCTCTCAAGCAGTTTCTTGAACCGTTAGATACGTGATGGTTCATCATAATAAAACTTACAAAATCAAACAAATCCTATCTACGGCTTTATGTGCAGATTTTTAATAAGTATTTTAGATAAATTAATATATATTACTTTAAATTCAACTACATAATTAAAAATCCATTTTATATACAAAATATAAATATTTTATTATCAAATATATATTTTGTTTATGAATTTTAATAACTATATCATATTTATAATATTTTAAAAGTTAATTATATATTTTATTTAACAAATAAAATAATTAAATTTATATACAAAATAATTACCTTAATTTTTAAACATTAAAAACAAATAATAAATTTTTAATGTACGTTTTAATACACACACTTATTTATATATATATATATATATATATATATATATATATATATATATATATATATAAAGATAACTATATATAATTATTGATAAATACAAAAATTTATTGTATGAAATGAAAAAATGTTTAATTACATATTTATATAAATAATATATAAATATTTATGCTCCAGTCTACATACCTTTCATCATTTGGTTATTTTAAAATATTTTTTTTATTATAAATTATAGTGATTAAAAATAAGGTATTTTATGAATAATAATTAAAAACTGGATTTTTTTTATATTATATATAACACGTACGTAGAGGTAAGCAAGTAGATGTGTTTGATTTTGTAAATTTTATTATCAGCCATCAGATGTATCAAACGGTCCAAGAAATTGGTGAAAGGTGCTGCATATGCATATGCAATGTGGATGCTGCGTTTTATGAAGATGAATCTGGTATGTGTGTAAGGGATGCATCAGGTAAGTTTGTTTAAGCTAGGGTGACTCATTGAATTCGTTACCCCAAGCTCTTGTGCTATTGCAAACTATACAATAACTGGTAAGCTTGCATCCGTCTGATATGTCATATAATTGAAGTCGATATTGCCAGCATATTATTACGAGCTTGAAGAGTGATAGGGCTGATATCTCCGAGTTTGGTTGCATATTGCAGTCTGTAAGGGAACTTTTAAACAATCATACAAGCTATCATGTTAGTTTTGTTCCAAGAAAAGCCAATAGTGTGACTCATATGTTAGCTAGGACCTTAAGTTCTTTTGCTGGTACGTCCTCATGATTTTCAGCATTTATTGCAGAACAACTCTTTTTAAGTAAATAAAATGACTTGATTACTATCAAAATCTTTAATTAGTCTTGACATTATTATTTTAGTCATTTGTAGTTTACTATCTTCTTCATTTTTATATGATATTTATATTAGTCATAAACTTTAAACTAAAAATTGAAAAAGCTGTTATAGAAAGAGAGATAAAATTCATATATTATTCTTTTTCTTGCCCAATTTGCTAGGAGCATCATGGCCATAACAAGTCAAGCTGTTATAGAAATCGATAAATGATGCAAATGGAGACCTACTATGCAGCAATTATGCCCCCATATGATCTCAGGTCCTAAAAATGCACAAACTCAAATGGGTCCTAACAAGTAACAAGGATTTGAAGTTAAATCGAAAAAGCACATTGAGGATTTTTTTCTAGTCACAAAGTTTTGCTAATCCTCAATTTCAAAGGACGCTGAGATTGATATTACAAAAAATTATCTTTTAATTTCACTATGCGGAAATAAGATAGAAAAATGGTGGTTCTAAGATATGTTGATGATTTGATTGTTGCAGCAAAACCATATAGAGTGCATTTGTTACACATTGAGGTACAGATCAACTATTCAAGTTACAAGATAATTTTTTTTCTTGTATTGTTTGATAAACAAAGTACAACACAATCACAACACCAGAAAATTTACTAAAACACCCTTTTTAATTTATCTAATAATACTTCATGATAGAAGTTTGTGATGCAACGCTCCCGTGTAACAAGTGTACTAAGAACAAACCGTGATAATGAATAATTTTGTTTTTTTAACTATGTTGTACACTTGTACTTGACAAAAAGTGGTGCCTTGGTTTAGTAGGTAACAATGTTATATATTTTTGTTCTATGTTGCACTACCTTTATGTTCTATTCTATAATATCTTTTAAAATCAAATATGAACAAAAAAAATTTGTGCTGCCATGTCCTTCATATTTAGCGAATCAAACAAATATAGAAGGATGTGAACAATTTAAGAAAAACCTTCAAAGCTATTTCCATATCAAAGACTTAGGGCCACTTCATTACTTTCTTGGTTCAAAGGTCAAAATATAAGTGAAAAGGAGATTCACTTGAGCCAACATAAATATGCAAAGGATATTCCGCAACAGCATGGGCTCTTGGCAAATGTTAGGGAGCCATTGAAGGGCGTAATATCTTATAGGTGACTCATTGGAAGATTGTTATATTTAACTTTAACCAAACTCGATTTGTCCCAAGGAGTCCACCTGTTAAACCATAACCTAAAGGATTTGTTCTGCATTATTTTTCCTAGACCAATTGACCTATTTTGCGATAATAAGTTCGCTATGCACGTTGCTACGTATGAACCTTGTATTTCACAAACGAACCAAGCACAAAGAGTTGAATTGTCACTTTTGTTTGTGAAAAAGGTTTAAGCCGAAGTTATAAATTGGACTTTTGTGCCATGTCATAAAAATTAGCAATATTTTCATTATAGAACCAATCAAGATCGTTTTATAACCATTTTATGTCAACTTAAAATTGGAAGCTCAAACTTAATTATCAAGTTCATGAGGACAACTTTAAAAAGAGTTATCAAATCATTCTACAAGCTTAGGTTACTAGGGTACAGTAACTTGAGGAAGGTTATTGAGATCACATATTTCCATACTGTTGAAGATCATATAGTTAACAATTCTTGCATGTATTTAGCTACCAATCAACACCAACAAATCAACATTGTGAATAGGAGTTTATTTTATTTCTAGAATAAAGCAAGAATAAATTACAAAAATCATATGTAAATTGTTATCATTCTATATATATATATATATATATATATATATATACTAGTTCCTAGTGCGTGCGATGCACGGGTCCGTTAGTTTATTATACTTAAAATTTATTTTAAGAATTAAATCTACCATATTTCCTACTAATAATCCTAATAAATTTATATTTTTGAAAATTAAATTTAATAAGATAATTTAAAACTGTAATATTACAAATACATAAATTAATTTTCAAATTCATTCTCACATTTTGATTTTTCAACAAAAAAATAATGCTATGTTAATTTTCAATAATGATATTTTAAAGGTGTTACTAATTTCTGTATAAAAAAAAGGTATTACTAATTTTCTTTTTTGCCAATAATAATGTTATAATTTTGAAGCTATTATTTCAATTTACAATTGACATATACTATGTAACAATTTAAGAATTAATGAATAAAGTTTATAACGCACTAATCAAACTTGGTCCAAAAAACAACTCACTAATCAAATATATATTGAATATGTTTCATTGAATGCAATAAGTATTTATGAAATAGAACAAATTCATAAATGTTCATTAGAATATTGTCACGCTTTTTTTTAAGAGATAATGTTGTCACGCTTATCCTCTATTATTTTGGTAATTGACATGAAATTCAACTTCTATTTGTGATTAGACTCTATTTTTTTTTCATCTGGACTACCATGAATAAAGTTCTCCATATATTATATAATTTTGTCTTCAGGAATAAGCTTCTCAAATAAAGTTATATAATCATTCCTTATAGTAAACTGAAATTTAGTCGACTGCAATAAATAAATACAGTAGATCAAATAAAGAAGAAAATTATAATAAATATGCAGAATTTTTTTATTGATTAGTACTTATATAGAATTTTTTTTAGCTTAAATCAATTGATATCAAGCAAAAAAAAAAGCTTAAATCAATTTTTAACTGATTGATTCCCTGAAAATCAGTTTATTTTTAAATTTTGATTGATACTTTTAATGCACTTCCATCAATTAAATCAATTGATATGAAGCCAATACAATATACCAACTCAAAATAAAGTTTTTTTAAAAAAATATTTGCTACTTCAAAAAAATTATCATTTCACGGATTGATTTAATTGATGAAAGTGAAATCAATCAAAAGTTGGCAACGGATATAGAAACAAAATTAAATTTTAATTGATTGTAATTTTGATTGATTTCAAAGATAAAAAATTAACTACTAAATTAATTTGAGGTAAATTTGAGATGATAAAAGGGAGACATATTTCAAGTAGTGTTTGATACATGTACTGACATGCACAGTTAGTAACATGAGACGATCATAAATAAAAATTACTAACAGTTAGTAACATGAGACGATAATAAATAAAAATTACTAATATGTTAATATCACATGAATTTTCAACAAATTTATTAAGTTGCTCCAAGGTTGCTGTCGTTTAGATCGACAACTCAAATTATCAATACAGATTAGGGATGACAAAGTGGATCAGTCACCTAACATGGGTCGAGCTAGCCCAACCATCAAAAAAATGGGTCGGGTCGGGTCAGACTGGTCCACTTTTGCAAAGTAGGCTGAAAATGTTAGTCCACCCCACTTTAAAGTGGGTTAGTGGGCCAACGGTTCAACCCACCTAAAAATAAATAAAAAATTTAAAAAAGGACAAAAAATATTAGACAGTTAAGATATTTTATTTTCAATTCTGCCTAGCAGAAATATTAGATATGTGAATAAGCTTAAGTGCTTAACTATTTGTGTATGTTAGATTTAGACTAAACCAATATTGATAACTATTAAACTGATTTAAGAAATATACCACATGTAGTAGCTCATAAATTGCTTGAATTAGACACATTTAACAAAATACAGCACAAAGCAAAACACTTAATAACGTAGAAGTGGTCGCAGAAGATGTTGTGTATGGCGGCGAGGAGCAGGAGGTTACGGAGGCGCTACACGTGCATGAGGTTGGAAAAGAGAAGGAAAAAAAATGAAATGTCGGCGCGTGGTTGTCGGCAACGACGGTGGCTTAGATCTAGGTTGTAGAAGGAATATGCTAGGAGAGTGCAGTATAGTAAAATGAAGGTGAGATTAATCTGTGGGTGGACAAAAATTCCACCATAAATCTCTTGAATTCCTTATCCACCCTAGATGACCGTCCATATTCTACTATATATTATATAGTTTTTTGTGTAATGATAATGTAGAACAATATAATATGCATACCAATGGAGTGTTTTCTTTATTAGTTTAACTCACTATTTGATTAGCTCATTGACTTGACGAAGTAGGCCATTATTTGTTGAGCGGCAAATTTTATGGCACTTGTATATATATGTAGCTTAGCTTTGAGTAGTACCTAAGACATGGATGGTATGGCGAAGGTCCACCACACTGCCACTCATGGGTTTCTTACGCGATAATGGACAAGGTATGTCCATGACTTGCCTACTCTTCAATTAATTTCATTAAAATAAAATCATACTATTATTACATAAATTTTCTAAAGACATTCATTTAAATATAAATTAACCCTTTTATCCTTGAATTGTTAGAATTATTTATCCATGTATCTATCTTCAAGCACAATTTGTAACAAAATATAAGTATTTTCACAATAATTTGAATATTAGTGTATTTTATATGAATTTGTCTTTTAATATATTATATAGATTTGTCGTGTGTGTGTAAATTTAATATATTATAAAGATTTCATTTTTTTACTATGCTAATGTTCATCTTATAATTTAACTATTAATATAACTTTATGCAAAATTATCATTGTGATTGCTAAGCTAGATATATAAACTTGTAATTTGAATTGTAATTAATTTATATACATTTTTAGTTAATAATTTTACATAAACATCTAGTAAGAATTTACTTTATCGCTACATATATTGATGAACAACATGACCTGAGTAGAATAATCAAATAATATTATATATTTGTGTAAATATACACTAATAATCAAATCTTACATAGATAGTCAACTCTCATTTGAATTTTAATATATTTTCATATGAAGTTTAATTTCCATTTTCATGTTAAGAAAAAAATAATAATATAATTCGTGTTAAAGAGAAATATGGAACCCAGTTTTGTTGAAAATAATAAAAAAACTGATCGTGGATAGTAATGGGCTAACATAATTCTATTTATTGGAGCCTCTAGAAGGCTAGTTAAATTATGTCCTTATAATAGTTTAGAAGTATTTAGTTAATTTATTATGAATTTTGGACTTGTAATAATTTAACACTTTTTTTTATTGATTTTGGGCTTTTAATATATTAAGACTGCTTTATGAAAGTTGTTATTTAATTACATTCCCTTCCTTTTTACTTATGTAAACCCCATTTTTTAATTTTTTTTTTAAAAATTATTCATAATTTTTTCTCTTTTTCATATATATAACTCAATAGGAGTGTACCTGAGTCACATCAATCCATGAATCCGATCAATTCAACTTAACCAACTATATTTCAACAAATTGGATTGAGTTAATTTTGTCAAACTCAATTATAATTAAGTTGAGTGTTGGATTAATGAGCTTTAATTCCTATTGATTCAACCCAATCAGATATACATAAAATAATAATACTAAAATAATTATGATTTTGTGTCTTGTGTTTTTTGCATCATTTTAGCATCAGAGTAACTTGCTTCCTAGTTGAATTTCTGTTTGTGTTCTTACTTTATTTGTGGTTCCATATTTAAAAAGAAAAAAAAATTCCCTTGTGTTTTGAATATCTGTTTTTTCTATTCACCATTTGTCTTCGTATTTATATTATTTATTTGTAGGTGTACGATTTTTATAGACTCGTTGCACTTATCTTTTTTATATCCTTAGTAGTTATAACGGAGTCCTTATATATTCAAAATTATCATCAATTTTTGTTTCTATTTATCTATAATAGTTAGTTGTTGCCATAAATTGGTTACACTAATCTCTTTCTTGTACTTATCCACTTTAGATATTCCAAATCATCCAAATCTTTTCCTTGTTTTTAATTGTTTTACTTTTACTTCAACATTAATTTTTTTTATTTATATAAGACAAGGTGGACTAGAAATCAGAAATGCTGATGATTCCAATTAGGTTGACATCTCCAACAAACCTGATTAACAAAATTCACCAAGATTTCATTAAAAAGCAAAAGAGAAAGCAAAGGAGGATATATTTAATAAGTGAAACTCAATTGATTAAAAAGCAAAAGAGAAAGCAAAGGAGGATATACCTAATAGTGAAACTCAATTCACAACACAAACTGAATTTGTATGAATTATGAGTTCGATCCCTGTATAATACACTCTTAGAGAGAGACGAAAAGTTTTAAATGACCAAATTCCAAACCAATAATTAATCTTATAGTAAAAAAAAAAATCAAAGTTTATGAAAATACCTTGAGATTTCTTGAGAAGTCAAAGGCCCTCATTATAATGGTTACAAAAAAGAAAAGAGAGTGAAAAAAAATATAAAAAGAAAAGGTTTAAAAATAAAGGAAATAGAGTATGAAAAATGTTTCTTGATGAAGATTTCGATTCAAGGACAGATTACTTCGATAAGAGACAGAATGGTGGACATCAATGATATGTTGTTAGCATATATAGTTTTTAGGTTAATTTTACTAGGAAAGTATGAAGAATATATTAAATAAATGCTAGAATAAGTATAAAATTCATTATTTTTATGTTTATCACTGATTCTATGCTATTTTGATGTTTAGGACCAAGAAAAGCAAGAAAAGAAGCAAAATAAAAAGCCAATTGAATCTGAGATCTCGCGCTAACCGCGCCAGGACCACGCTAATCGCGCCAGCATTATTGGAGGTTCACGCTAGCCGCGCCAAGTTCGCGTTGATCGCACCACACTTATTGATGTTTCACGCAAATCGCGCCATATCTCGCGCCAGTCGCGCGGACGTCACGAGATTTCTGAATTAGCTTAAAGATAACATAAAAGTGATGGGTTTTTAGGGTTTTATAACCTAGGTATAAATAGAACATTAGTAGAACGCATTAGTGGCATCAATAGACAGTTAGAACAGAGGAAAAGAGGCAAGAGCAAAGGAAAAAGCATCAAGGCTCAGGAGTAAGAGGAACAAGAAGGAGGCAAGATTGAAGGGTTTGTGACTCTTCATACCTTAGTTTCTTTCTCTTCTTCTTTCTCTACATTGTATTAGGCCAGACATAATCATGTCTGGCTAGTTCCTTTGTAATTATGGTTTAGCCAAAAGCTAATGTGAACTATGTGTTTATTGAATTGATTTTAATAAAGTTTCTTATAATTGTTTTACTCTACTTTATTCTTCCATTATTATATCTAATTAGAATTGATCAATCTATTAGGTTACTTAGAGCTACAATTCACAATAGGAATATTGGGTTTTAGTGTCTGAAAGCAGTAGATTGACATTTGCGATATTACCTAGGGATAGGGATAGAGAACTGCAGATTTATTATTATGCTAGCTTCAAGCTTAATCTAAAGGGAACTACTAAGAAATTAGAATCTATAACAATAATAAATTTAATTTAAATTTAAATTATTATTCTTAGTAACTTATTTATAATCTATAACAATAATAAAGGATATATCCCTATGCAGTCCACTCTTTTTTTTAAGACTTTTTAATCCTTAATTGCAAATTATTCTACTGTTTTATATCAATCTTTTATTTTAATCCTTTTTTTTTATTAAAGCCATAATTTCTTCAAATTAAATTAATTATAA
>CM023944.1:16340677-16369885 GCA_013407115.1 Glycine latifolia | reverse complement strand
TATATATTTATGTAATTATATATATATATATATATATATATATATATATATTCTTAACTGCCTGGAATAATGTTTTTTATTTCCAAAATAAAGATTTTATGCATTCCTGGCTTATTTACTTCAAACAGAATGTCCAGTATAAGTTCCCTCAATGGTTCTTACAGTGGTGGAATTTCTTTGGACCAACCGTTGAGATACTCCCTTCGGAGGTGGTATCTGGATTAACAACTTTCACGAAGAAGTTCGAGCATCCGGACAATGACCCGTTCCCGGTGGATCTTCACTTCTTCAGCAAACTCTCTCTCGCCTGGATCTTCCAATGGCGATATACCTATGGTAATACTCCCATCAAAGGACAATTACCAATACTCAAACGACAAGCTCTGGTGAAATGGTGGCCCCAGTTTGACCATGCAAGAACAGTCCTGATCAGATTTCGCTTTGGTTTAAACAACATCCAACTTTCACCAAAGCTGCAGACCTAGAAGCCTGCAAATTCCTCAACCAAAGATCTCAAGTGTTAGCAGCTCTGGCAGCCTCTTCCTCCAAAGAGAAGCTTGCAGAAAACATGAGAATGATCTTTAATCTTATGGAAAAGGAGAACCAAGACGCCTACTCCTCGTCCAAGCAACCTGCTGAAGCCTCCTCAGAATCATCGGACGATTTCTACCAGAATGAAGACAATTGCTTCGGTATCAACCTAGGCGGCGACTGAAGAACTTGACTGAAGAACTCAGACTTCGGCGGCATTGTGGTGACAGCTCCTTAGCAACGGACGACATCATCACCAACCTCAGCATGACATCATCTTTTCCTGCGGCAGTCTACTGTTTAGTTTTTACTGTAGCGGTAGGTTTTCCGGTTTAGTCTACCAGAACTGTAGAAACAGGAAATTTTGTGTCTTTATAAGGGCTACGTCCCTCATTTTACAAACAGGTTCCGTTTTTCCAATTCTATTTTCGAGTGTCTTCAGAATTCAGAGTGTTCCCCTTAGGTAAACTTTGAGTTTGCAAACATTGTAATCTTTAATCCCTGAAAAATAAACAAGTGTTTTCTCATCTTCTGCTTTATTGTCTTTTGCATGTTTATTTTCATTAAATAAATCTTCTCTTCTCACCTACTCCCTCTCATCTCGTTGGCTCTACCGCACTTGAGAGTTTAATTTTATGATTTAAGGTTTTCATTATCTATTCTTGTTACTGTTCATAGCCATGTGAATTCCGTATTCTATTCCTACTTTCCATATGCATTGGTTGTTCTAATTTCTTTTCCCTAGTCCTCGCCTCCACCCCATATGGTATCAGAGCCTGATGGGGAAGTAGGAATATATGGCTAGATCTGGATTATCTTTTACCTCTCTGAACTAATATCCAGACAAAATGTTTTATTTTGTTTTATTTTCCTTGAATGCTTTTATGTCTTAACTGGTTAGCATGATACACAGAGAATGTTCCGATCTGCTGTTGCTGGGGTAGTAAGTCCCACTGAGATTAGGGCAGTAAATCCTACAAATTATTGGAACGACAGATCTGAACCTTTGTCTGAAATTCATTGGCTTTAGTTAAGAAATAAAAGATTAAATAAATAAATAAAAAAGTCTGGAATATAGCTCAGTAGGTAAAATTTAACTTGGATCTATCTTTATGTTTTTATAGAACCAAAGGATGGCGATGATATCAGGGGACTATTTTATGATTTTTTCCTCCATGTCTTCTCTTTTTCGCTCTTTCTCCTCTCGCCTTTCTTTTAAATCTTCACAACCTTCCTCCTCCTCCTTTGACCCTTCTCTTCAAACCGATAATGCTTTAACTTCCTCAAACCGTAATATTTTCAAAGAAGAAGTTTCTTTTGAAGATATTAATCAGGATTTGGATGACTGGAAGATACCCAGGATTCCAGATAACGAGCTTTACAAACCCGAAGGCCGATATTTCCGCAAATCTGATTTTATAATTCGGACTATTGAAACCAATATCCGCCTTAAAACTGATTTTGATGAAATAAAACTGCTTTCAACCAATTCTTTAAAACAACACAAACAAAATTATCATTTCTTGCATATTGGATGTGTCCAAGTTGCTGCTAAACCTTTAGGGATCGAAGGATTAAACACCTCAATTCTTTTGTGTTTAAGAGACTCCCGTCACAACCGGTTTACTGACTCCATCTTAGGCACCGTAGAAACTAGCCTTAGTAATGGACCCATCTACTTCAACTGTTACCCTGATAGGACTGTCAGCCTTGAGGATGCCAACATCTTAGATGTCCTGACCTTAGATGTCCAACTTCATGGCCTCGATATGAAGGTTGGATCCATCCCGGTCAATATCATCTACCGAGTTCAATACAAGGTAATGAACTCATGCGTGTCTAGAGTCCTCAAACCTAGGAAAACTGGAGAGACCACCTTGTTCCTTACTGACACCACCAAAGCCAAGGTAGTTATCCCTAAGGTCATCAAGTGGGAAGATATCAATTTCCCTCAAACTTGGGCCTTAGACAAAGTTGCTCCGGCTAAACCCTAAACCACACCTAGTTTTGAGTCAGTTAGGCAGTATGACTCTGGGAAGGTAGAGATCACCTTCAATAGGTCCAACCCCTTCAACACTGCTAGGTCTTCCTTCACTAGAGATTCTAGATCTGAAATGTTTGGATCTGTTTTCTCTAGGAAATCCTTTTCTGCTGCTCCTAGTGGAGGTAGTAGCAGGATCAAGCTCCAGGGTGTAGAAACCTCATCTACTATTCCTCAACCTGTTTATCAGCAGAAGAATCCTGAGGAAGAGTCTAGGTCTATCCCTTCTCCAACCTTTTCATCTATGTAAGATTATGAAGTTATCCATGATTAATAAGACCTGCATAGATTATGAAGCCCTTAAGCTAGATTTCGACTCTGAGGAAATGACTCCTCAAAGAGAATGGTTTCTTAGCCATTATAGGGATGATAGTAGAACCCAGATTAGGAAAGAGTATTATTCCTTCCTCAACCTTGTCCAAACCCAGATCTACTTCTTTGATTGGTTTAAGTCTTATGCAGCTTACCATAAGATAGATTACCCTTTCTTAGAACCAAACACCATTAATGTCATCACTAGGTATGACCTTAAGGATGGCAGGTTGTTAGATCTGAGTTCCCTCCTTCAACCAAGTTTATCCTTCCAAATATCAGGAATGAAAAACATGACCCTATCTATGCCTCACCTTTTAAGTCTAAAGATGAGAGTGAAACCATATTAGCCAAAGATATTAGGAATCTTATGGAACAATCCAACTATACCAACAAGTATCTCCAGACCATTGGGGAAAAATTAAGAGATAAGCCCAGCATTAGCCTAGAAGCCAGCCCATCTTCCTCTAAAACCATCCAAACCCCAATCTTTAAACCTTTTAGGATGACTGATAAGCTTAAGAAAGAGTTTGCCAAACTCAAAGCTTACAACCAACCCTCTAGTCAACCTTCAGAAGAGTCGAGAGAAAAGCTTGAAGGATTAACTTCCATTATAATTCAAGATACTCCTCAATCCTCCCATGAAGCCCATTCTAAACCAACCCTTACTAGAGCCAAATCTAGGCATGAAGCCCAGAAGGACAAAGATAAGGAAATCAATGTCCTTGACCAAGCCGGGTCAGAAAATGGTAACTCTGACTCTGATAAATCTATCCAAATCAACCCTATTAGGAACCAGCCCAATTGGAGACATCCCTCTAAGCTGTACTACCATAGGGCAACCCCTCCTGATCTTCTCCTAGAAGAAAGGGACCAATCTAGATCCTTTAATTCCAATCATGTCTATGAATGGAATATAGATGGCAAAATCGAATACCAAATCCTCAACATCCTCCAACAAATGACCATGGTCTCCACAGCCTATGATATAAACCTTAACTGTTCGGAAGCAGTTATTGTAAATATTTTAGTTTCTAGTTTTACTGGACAACTAAAAGGCTTGGTGGGACATTTACTTAATTGAGGATCATAAGATTGCAGTCCAGGAAGCTGTCAAAACGGAAAATGATGGCACCATCCTTCTTAGAGAAGGTAAACCCATTCCTGATTCGGTCAACCAGTTAATCTTCACCATAGTTTAGCATTTCATAGGTGATTCCAACCTTTGGAAAGACAGATCTGCTGAACTCTTTTCCAACCTTAGGTATAAGACTTTAGCTGACTTTAGGTGGTATAAGGATACCTTCCTTACTAGAGTCTTTACTCGTGAAGACAGCCAAGAAGCCTTCTGGAAAGAAAAGTTCCTCGCTGGTCTTCCTAAATCCTTGGGGGATAGGGTTAGGGATAAGATCAGTAGTCAACACCCTAATAATGAAATCCCTTATAATTAATTGAGTTATGGACAACTTATTGCTTATATCCAGAAAGTAGCCTTAAAGATTTGTCAAGATGATAAGATTCAGCATTAGCTTGCCAAAGAGAAGGCTCGTGAACGCAGAGATTTGGGAAATTTCTGTGAACAGTTTGGCCTTCCTTGTTCTAAGCCTAGGAAGTCCAAGAAGCATACCCATAAACCAGAGAAACAGAAGCCTAGAAAGTCTGTTTACCATCGTCACAAATCTGGAACCGCACCTAGGAAGCTTAGAAGAGAGTTCCAGACCAAACCTCCCTTTGATAAGGTCAACATCCCTAAGAAGCCTGTAGTTTGTTGGACTTGTGGCAAACCCAGCCATAAAAGTCAGTATTGTAGGCTTAAGAAGATGCTTAGGAATCTAAACCTAGAACCTGCTGTTGAAGAATAGATTAATCAGCTCTTAGTGGATTCTTTCTCTGAAGATGAATCTGATAAGGAAACTTCTGAGGAACAGTCTTCAGAAAATCTGAATCAAATTCAAGAGGATGATCTATCTTCGACTGATGAAGACTGTCCTTCTTCCTCCCAAATCAATGTCCTTACCCGGGAGCAAGATCTTCTTTTTGAGGTGATTAATTCTATTTCAGACCCTGAAGAGAAGAAAAATCTTTTATTAAAATTAAAACAATCTTTAAATGAACCATCTTCTTCTTCATCTTTTAAAGCTAATAATTTGTTAACAACTAACAAGTTTAATCTTAATAATACCCTTAAAAGATTTGAAAAGAGTATTGTTAAACCAGTAACCCTACAGGATCTTCAGCATGAGGTTAACCAACTAAAACTGAAATTCGCCTCATTAAAGAACAATAGAATGTTCATCAGAATATTCTAACTGTTGTGCAATCTGGTGATCATACTGATGAGGAGAATCAAGATCGGAGTAACCAACCCTCTGATAATGAATCTCCAAATGATTCAGTTATTCCTGTAGTTCCTCCAAACATTTTTGAATTAATTAATCAGCTAACCATCCAAAAGTTTTTTATAAACGTCAAAATTATTGTTGGAACCTTCATCCTTGAAACTGAAGCTCTGTTTGACATAGGGGCAGATTCAAACTGCATCCAGGAGGGATTAATTCCAACTAAGTATTTTGAAAAAACTTCCGAACGCCTTAGTACCGCTAGTGGTTCTAAACTTCGGGTCAATTACAAGCTTTCAGATGCATTAATTGAAAAGGAAGATTTGAAAATTAAAACCTCTTTCCTTTTAGTTAAAAATCTGAAGAATGCTGTTATTTTAGGAACGCCTTTTATCAAATCAATATTTCCTATAACCATTTCTGATAAAGGTATTTCTACAACTTATTTAAACAAATCTATTACTTTCAGGTTTCTTAAAGAACCAATAGTTAGAGATTTAAACTCAATCCTTTTTAAGCAAAACCAAATTAATTATCTTAAAGAATAAATTTCTTATAAGAAAGTTGATGATTTGCTTAACCAATCAATTATCATTAATAAAATCAAGTTTTTGACTAATCAAATCCAAAACTCAATCTATGCCGATCTTCCTAACGCTTTTTGGCAACGCAAACAGCATATCGTTGATCTTCCTTATGAAAAGGATTTCAGTGATCGACAAATCCCAACCAAAGCTAGACCTATCCAGATGAGTCAAGACCTCCTGGTTCATTGCCAAAAGGAAATCCAAGATCTTCTACAGAAAAAGCTTATCAGAAAGAGTAAAAGTCCTTGGTCTTGTTCAGCGTTTTATATCAACAAACCAACAGAAATTAAACGAGGATCTCCCCGTTTGGTCATCAACTACAAACCCCTCAACCAAGCCCTTCAGTGGATCCGATATCCGATTCCTAATAAGAAGGACCTTTTAAACCGCCTTTTCTCTGCTAAAATCTTTTCAAAATTTGACATGAAATCGGGATTTTGGCAAATTCAAATTAATGAAAGGGATTGTTATAAAACTGCTTTTACCGTTCCTTTCGGACAATATGAATGGAGAGTGATGCCGTTTGGACTAAAGAATGCTCCTTCAGAATTTCAAAAAATTATGAATGACATCTTTAATCCATATTCCTCTTTTATTATTGTCTATATTGATGATGTTCTTGTGTTTTCTCAATCTGTTGACCAGCATTTTAAACACATCAAAATTTTCATACAGGTAATCAAGAAAAATGGTCTTGCTTTATCTAAAACTAAAATCAACCTTTTTCAAACAAAGATTCGTTTCCTTGGTCACAACATTCATCAAGGAACTATAATTCCCATCAATCGTGCCATTGAATTTTCCAACAAATTTCCAGATCAGATTATCGAAAAAACCCAACTCCAGCGTTTTCTTGGTTGTCTAAATTATGTAGCTGATTTCTTCCCTCAGCTGAGTAACCTTGCCAAACCGCTGTATGACCGTCTCAAGAAGGCTCCTCCTCCTTGGACAAATACTCATACTGACATTGTCAAACAAATCAAATCTCAAGTCCAAAACCTTCCTTGCCTTATTCTTCCCAATCCTTCAGCCAAAAAGATTGTAGAGACTAATGCCTCTGACATAGGTTATGGTGGTATTCTCAAGCAGTCTATTAATGGCAAAGAACAAATAATTGCATTTACTTCTAAGCATTGGAATCCTGCTCAGCAGAACTATTCCACAGTTAAAAAAGAAGTTTTGGCAATTGTTTTATGCATTTCTAAATTTCAATCTGATTTGCTTAACCAAGGGTTTTTAATTCGTGTCGATTGTAAGTCTGTAAAAGAGATTTTACAAAAGGATGTTAAAAACCTTGCATCTAAACAGATTTTTGCCCGATGGCAAGCTATTTTAAGTATTTTTGATTTCGAAATTGAATTTCTCAAAGGTACTTTAAACTCCTTACCTGATTACCTTACTCGTGAATATTTACAGGGGAGAGATCGGTAAGTTCATGCCCAACTCAGTGAAATCTTCCTCCTCACGAGGAAGGGGGAAATGAAAAGTTACAGTCACTAAACCGAGACTAGTTGTTGCTGGTTTGACTGCCCATGTAGGATCTGCAGGGGCTGGATCTTCATCCAATCAGGAAGAAGACTCCAAAAATCAATCAAAATCTGGGTCATCTACCCAGTCTGGGTCATCTACCCGGATCTTACCTCAATCTATCACAGGAACATCAACCCAGAAACCTAAACCTCAATCTCAAACAATGGCAGATTATTCCATGCCTATCCAAACCCTTTTGGCCCTCCATGAACAGGGTCTTTCCCATCTTCCGAGAGGCCTTCCATCTAAATCATGGGCTGATGTTACTTCGGAAGAAGAAAGAAACCAAACCATCCTAGACATGATCAACACCATGTCTCAAACTCCCATAACCCTTCACAAAGGCAAAGCCATAGTTCAGTAACCAGAACCTTTGGCAGTCCAAAAACCCAAACCCCAAACACAGTATGTCCCAAAGCCTAAATGTCAGGAGATTGTCCAAGTAGAACCTGAATTTTGGGACTCCAAACCAAACAAAGTTTCTTTCCCAAAGATATCCAGGGTAATCAATTCCATTATGTGCCGACCTCTATGCTCAAGACAAGACATTTTTATGAGTTTATTCTGGTAGACACTAACTCAGTCTAGATTAAACATCATAAAAACAGGGACTCCGAGCAAATTGCTTATTCAACTCTACAAATTCTTAAGGTCTTAACACCCAGAGAATTTGGAGACATGAATAAGATCAAACGTTTTTCACAAAACTATGATCCCATTGGTTTTTCATACTGGGATTATCAAACTGCCTGGAATAATGTTTTTTATTTCCAAAATAAAGATTTTATGCATTCCTGGCTTATTTACTTCAAACAGAATGTCCAGTATAAGTTCTCCAAAAAGATTGTAGAGACTGATGCCTCTGACATAGGTTATGGTGGTATTCTCAAGCAGTCTGTTAATGGCAAAGAACAAATAATTGCATTTACTTCTAAGCATTGGAATCCATTCGTAGACATGATGCCTCTGACATAGAACAAATAATTGCATTTACTTCTCAAGCAGTTTTATATATATATATATATATATATATATGTGTGTGTGTGTGTGTGTGTGTGTGTGTGTGCGTTTTTAATGAATGTATTATCGTGGAAAAAAAAATTTACCTTAATTTTTCATAATCAAATTAATGAAGTTTTATTAAAATTTTAAAACAAAAAAATCACATTTAGAGTTATGATATCGTAGCGACGAGGTGGGTCGTTACATGTTAAGTCAACTTTGATTGGCTGTGGTTGTTGCTCGTACACGCATGGTGGACATGTCCTGTCAACTGAGTACTTAAGAGTAGAAGTATGCAGTGGAAGCATATTCATCTCTCTCTTCTTTGCGCTTTCCTCTTGCTTTTCTTTGTCCTCTCTCTAAAACTCACGCCCAGAAATCCCTCTCCCTCAACCTTTCTGTGTTACCTTTAACCTATGAGAGTCACCGTCACTGCTACGAAATCCCGACATCGAGAAGAACCTCGTGGCCGGAACGGAAGCTTAGGACATACCATCGTCAAGCTCGTGAACGAACCCTTGGTCAGGTAAGGGGAGCTTATCATGTCTAATAAAAGTTTCAGGTAGCATGGTTGGGGACCAGAGAGTCCGACCAGGACGATGGTTGCATGTCCCATGTGTGTGTTGTTTTCCAGTAAGCTCTGTTCATTTTATAGAATGGAATGGGTTACACCCTGTGTTCGTGGTTGGTTTTTGTATTGATGTTAATGATGTTCTGGCGTGGGGTTCTGGAAAGGGGGAGTTGATGTTGTAAGAACTCCCATTGCATGTGTGTGGAGCTGGTATTTTGATGCTGAAAGTTCCCAAGACACTTCGTAGAAGTGTTCGTGAAGGTGCTAAGTACCGGGTAGGGTTTAGCCGAGTTGTATATATATATGTGCTTGTGATGTCGGCTGCCGAGATGGGTTGGCCGAGTTGTATATATATGTTCTTGTGATGTCAGTTGCGGAGATGGGTTGGCCGGGTTGTATATATACGTGCTTGTGATGTCGGCTGCCGAGATGAGTTGGCCGAGTTGTATATATATGTGCTTGTGATATCGGCTACTGAGATGCGTTTAGCCGAGTTGTATATATATGTGCTTGTGATGTCGGCTGCCGAGATGGGTTTAGCCGAGCTTGTATATATATGTGCTTGTGATATCGGCTGCCGAGATGGGTTGGTTGAGTTGTATATATATATGTGTTTGTGATGATGGCTTGAGATGTTTTGTACCTTGATAGAGCCATGGTGAGAGGCTGTGTATATACACGTGAGATGCCGAGACCGAGTGATGAACCTTGCAAGGGCCATGGTCAATGCATCAGTAAGCCCGTTTTGGTGCGGCCCTCGTTTGGGGCAATATGTATGTAACATGGGAGGGTATAGAGATCCTAGCCAGGACGGGATGTTCCTGTGCCGGGGCATACGTTGATGGTGCCTATGAGAGACATACGTAGTTGTAGCCCATGTTGGGGTAGCCCTCGTTTAGGGCAGTATATATGTAACATGGGAGGGTATGGAGATCCTAGCCAAGGCAAGAAGTCCCTGTGTCGGGCCATACGTTGATGGCGCCCATGAGAGACATACTTCATTTGCATGACGGAAATAGGATGATTGATTGTAGTAGTACAAGAAGTACTGGGGGGGCCACGTCTGTAGGGAGATCCTTATGACACCCATTTGGCTGATCACCATGGGGGGTGAGTCCTGTGCACGACAGAGTGACCCCGACATCGACTACAGCTATCATTTGGACCATGGATTTGGCCTATTTTCGGGATGGTACCACATTGCATGTTGAGAGTTGAAACAGAAGCATGCATCATGCTAGACATTTTTAAGTCGACTTGTGGAATGTTCTTGGATGTTTGTTTATGTTGGTCACGTGTTGATATATCTGGACTTGTGGTGGTGCTATGACGCTTGGGTTGTTTTTCTTTGACTGATAGTATCTCGTGTCTGTTATTTTATATGATGAACTCACCCTTGCTTTGTTGTGCCATGTGGTCTGGTACCTGTGATGATCGCGAACCCGATTTGTGTGAGCAGATGGATAGCAGTAGGTGATCCGGGAAGATGACAACTGTTTAGTTGGAGCCGCCGAGTTGCCGAGATGTCGATGTGATGGATCCCGGGCAGGGGTTATGCTTTGCTGGTTACACCTCTGGTTTTGATAGTCACATATATGTTTTGCTAGTTGCACCCCTGATGTTTAATCCCTTACCACACTTGTACGTTTCAAACAGGGATAATTGAACTTACAATTAAAACACGTTTCATATATGCAGATGTAGGTATGCAATTGGAATGTTTCATATGTGCCTTGTTTATGTTTATAATCGTCATGTGATTGGGAAAAAAAATTTACCACAGTTTTCATTGACTTATAAAAGGGGTGTTGCTTTATCAAAAAAATTACGTTAATGTTGTGGTTAAGAGTTAGAGATACAGTAGCGACGTGGCGGGTCGTTACAATAGCAACAAGCCCTTTAGCATAGGAACTATCTTCTGCCAATTTCTGATTTCTAAATTCTAACTTCTCCTTTGATTCTGTTAGTTATGCCACTCTCTGCTTCAAATCTTCTATCTCACTTCAGATCTTCTGATAACCTAGTGATGGAGACATGACTAAAGGTCAAAAAAATGGTAGTAATTAAAGTAGGGAAGACGCAAATTTAAAGTAAATGTTGCATAATAATAATATTGAGGGGGAAATATCAATCTTAGTTAAGCTACAATTACATGACCGAAAACTAAGAAATCCAAAAAGATGTATGAGTGAATATAAGATCAATTAACTTATATCCCATAATAAGCCAGCTTGCCTAGAAATTATCATAATTGTTATGGAAATCCTCTCATAAGTTGAAGATATTCTTGTCATATTAAGTCATCCACTCAATTCATTCTTTTCAGGCAAAGTGTGAAGTTGCTGAGAATGCATTCGACTATAAGTGGTCAATAATCTCGTCCCTTATGTGGCATCTCCTGTAAAAAAAATCGAATTCTAAGATTGAGTTAATTAAATATTGACCATAGAAGCTAACCTGGAAATATACGATGTAGCTAAGTTTGTTCAAGTCCAGATCAAATGCCTAAATGAAGAAAATGTCTAACATCCATGATAAATAGACATATATTAAATTATTGAGATACTGATTTTATCATGTGTCTTTCTCACAATATTAAAGACAGCAACACAAGGATGCATAAAATTAAAGCATAGACAAGTTGAGTCTTCTTCTAACCAGAGTAATGGAAAACGAAAATTAACTAAGAACATTTTTCGAATAAAAACCAGCAAAGAGAATAAAAACTGAAAATTATGAGCATAACATGTGAAGTCCTTACAGGGAGGTAACTTGGCATGTATAAAACTTGCCTAGGATGACCAAGTTGTCTATACTGCAATTAGATTAATAAAAAATATTAAATAACTTTCTGAAGCATCCATATTCGAAGTCACCAATGAGATATTACAAGTGAGATCCCACATGTGGTCCATTTGGATGAAAATATGGTTGGGATGGCATTTGTGCCACTTGTGGATTATATATGACAGGTTATGGCCTAGTAAAAGTAGTTCTAACCTGCAAAACACAAGCAACATAATCAAACAGAAGCAAGTCAGAGGTTACTGGGTACAACATTTAGACCTTACTAATAATTTTACATAGTCTTCTATGGAAAGCAAGGTCAATTTGGCACTTAACCAAGTTAAATTCTCACCTAACAACAAAGATAGTCTCAAAGCATGGCCTACAAGAGATATGAAACAAGGCAAGCAAGCAATTACTATCTTTCATCTTTTTTTACATCCCACAACTCATCAGGAAACTCACGTCCCAGGTTAATATAACGTAAGTTGGAGAAAGAAACCAGCCCAATAAAAATTGAAAATTACATTTGAAGCCCCAATCCATTCAATATCAGTTCAATTCAGCAGACATAAATATTGTTAGAATTACTGGTAATCAGTATAAATCTTATACAATAATGGCATAGAAGAAAACTTTATGAAAGAACAGGGATGAAAATATGAAAAAGCAAACTACAATAGTATAATTTCCTTGTTGGAGATTGAGAATATCATTCCATTAAATACTTAATCCAATACCCATGGGCATGGCTGGCATATTTGGTATAGTGGATACAGTAGCCGGGAAATAGAAAGAACCATCAAACACTGGGGAGCGGGGCTTAGCATGTGATTGAGATGGAACAAAACTCTTTGCATTAGGGTTGAGCCTAAACTCCTGACAACAATAAAAGAAAAACAGAAAAGGGGAAGCTCCGAGAAACGCCAGTAATATAAAAAAAAAAATTGTGTCTACCTTAAAATAAAAGACCATCATTTGTAGGTGTTGTTTCAGTATTTCCTATTTTAAAAGTTAATGTTGTACTTTCACACCTTGGCATTGGGATTTAGAGTTGATTTTTCCAAAGACATTGAACCAATTGAAGAACTTGGTGATAGACCAGGACCAAAGGTTGCTGCCACATAATCAGAACCCATTGATGTAAAACTACCTAGTCTTCCACGTGAAATTACAGACCTTGTTTCCCCAACTGACCCAATTTCTTCAGTAGTTGTTGATAAAATATGAGAAAGGGCACAGGAGGCCACATTAGTAGATAACCCCCTTTATCGGAGCCATCTTTCTTCAACATAAGTGATGACTGTAAATCTGCACTAAAAATTGCAAATATCATAGAAATATAATACATAATAAAAGAATCAATCATTGAAATGAACTTTCAATTGCGGGTGAGAGCTTCCATTCAGAACTACTGTCAAGTAAGAATTTAGGTATCTATTTCATAATTATTGCATTGTATTACTAAAATTTACATTCAATAGTGATTATGGAAAGGAAGAAAAAAGGGGTAGAAAGAGAACATGAAAAGAGGTTGAATTCAGTGTTATCAATGGTGAAATCTGGTGGAAGGCCAAAATTCCACCATATAAACACCCATGAAACAGATATATCATTGACTCGTTCAAAAAAAAAATCATAGACCCAGCAACATGATTAGCCTCCCAAACAGCTAACACATCTTCCCATTATAAAGCTCATACTCTAACTAATAATAAACAAATTGAAGAATCACAAGAAGTAGAATATTGAGACAACAATACAAAGTGATGCCCTCATGTAGCTGAAAATGCCACATGCCAGCAGATCCAAAAGAAATTATTTACTAAAAATCAGTAATGAATAAACACATTATGGTAGTATTTGGTCACAAGAAAGGACAAGCAAGTGACATGCAAAGTGACAATTGATATAGACTTACTAAAACACAACAATTATTAAATAACTGGTTGAGGAGGTACCAAAGAGGAGAAATTAAAGGGAAGAGTAGGAACCATTAATCTTAAAGAGGTTACAAGAGAAGACATGGGTTGAAGGCAACATTTGAGACATAGTTATGCCGAGGACTGATATAGCTTTTTGGCTATAGGAGAAACAAACTATTGGTGATTAAATGTTCTTTTCACTTGGGATTGACAACTAAATTTACTTTGTTACTAAGTACAGAACATGCTCATTTTTGGTACTGTTTGATAATATCCCTTGGTTGTTAGATAACTTCATCTTGCAGTGCTCTATGAATTTTGTCATTTCTTTGTAACAAACAAGACCTTATTATCCATCTTTTAGTGTGTTTAGGCATGTCAATGATGTGATGTATGTTCAAAGTGACTTCAATACATTAGTTATGGAGAAATACCTAATCTAGATGATTCTTGCTACATAGAGATTGGAAACTAAACTGAAGAAGTTCATGAATTACAAGATTGAATTATACCCACCTGGCTCTTTCAAGATAAATGTTCAGGAATTACAAGATTTATGGGATTAAAGCAAAATCAATAAGACTAGTTTTCATATACATCACAACGTATCCACACTGTTGTTTCAGCTGAATGAGGTTGCTCCTCAGTTTCTCCATTCATATTAGCAATAATGAATGTAGAGCAATAGAACTAGTTTTCATCATAGATTTTTTTTCCTATTATATATTATGTGCATCAAAAGAATAAATGGAAATGAAAATTTGGATCATTTACGTGACAAACTATTTGGAAATAAGACTACCTAAGTAATCACGTGAAGCTTAGTACCTAATTAAATTTGTGAGAATTTGCCGCATCCTTAAAACATAACCAATGACCTGCAATTACGCAAGAAGCAAATGAGGTGCAAACAGTTAGCACTAATCAGATGAAATCGTGCTTTGTATTAAGTCATGCTCTCAAGTGACACATCTTTATGTGACAACATAGGATGTAACCATTACCGAGTCCCCACCTCAATAGGTACATCATCTACTACATGTCCTTCTAAGGTTAATATTTTCTGCAATGAAACCATGGCGGTTTGATATTACATATCAAGCCAACAAACTTAAACAAATTCAGAGCTAAATAAACATACAGGTGGGAGATCTAATATTACATCATCAAGTAAAAGAGCACTAGCCAGCTGACAGGTATCTTTTTTTATCATAAGCTACTGCAATTTCCTGCATTATGACAAGAACAATCAGATCCTGGTGATTAAAATCAAAGACAATGCTTTTTGGGGAAAATGGAGAAAAATTGCCTTAATCTATTAGTCTTTACTTCAAACTCAGTGGGAAAAAAACCTCTTGACACCACCTGATGCGTTGGTAACAGATATGGAGGCAATTTCATTCCAACAAAGAAAAAGAAGTAGTTAGGTCATTTACCTTCCCATTTACAACATTAGCGTTATCCCACCAAAAGAATAGAATTTGCATGCATAAATAGCCTTACCTCAGTAGGACGAGCTCCCCAAAGGAAAACACGCATACGAAATTGTGGAAGGCCATAAGACCTTGCTACCATCATGCCCATTCTTGCTTGATAAGGTAAGAGCTCTACCAAGTAAGGGAACCCAGTAGCTCACAAAGAAAAGGTAAAAGCTCTACCGAGTAAGGGAACCCGGTAGCTCATGAAGAAAAGGCTTGAACTTAACGATTCTAAAGAGAATAGCCCATCCTGAGTAAGGAATCCGATAGCTCTGAGGAAAGGAGATGAGCTTAGCCGAGTAGAAGACCCGGTGGCTCTTTTCCTGAAAAGGCACGAGCTCATCCGAGTTAGGGAACCCAATGGCTTTTTCGAAGTAACTTGAGCTCAACAGCTCTGAAGTACCACCCCGGGTAAGGAACCCGGTATATAGACGTCCGCCAACAGGGACTAAGAGTCATGTCCTATATGCACACAGGCATGCTACCTAAACAGCTCAGCTCGGCATACCCATCCCGGTACCCGGCACCTCCACGAACACTACTACAAAGTGACTTGCGAGTTTTCAGCATCAAAATGTCAACTTCACACGCATGCACGGGGAGTTCTTATAGAATCAACTCCCATATAAGAACACCATCAAGCATCAACACAAAACACCAACCAACAAACATAAAGCATATCACATCCCCTTCATTAAAAAGGCATAGCTTTTCTGGAAAACAACACATACCAGGGACATGTACTTATCGTCATGGTTGGACTCCTTGGCCCCCAACCATGGTATCTAAAGCTGTTATCAAACATAATAAACTCCCCTTACCTAACCAGGAGTTCGTCAAACAGGTAAGCGATGCTGAAACACCGTCTTTGTGAGCGTGTCCGTTTTCTTTCGAACCTTAAGAAGGATGTTCGCCGGCCGCTGCTCTGGTCACGAGGTTCCTCTTATCGTAAGGGGTTCGTGGCAGATATGGTGGTCTTCAGGGGCTGAAGGTAACATAGAGGGGTTGAGAACAAGAGGTTTTCTGGGTAAGCTTAGAGAGAGAAGAGAGGAAAGAGAGAAAAGGGAGAAAGGCTCGAGGAAGAAGAAAGGGAAAAGCACCCTCTGTTATGCACTCTGCTGCTTATAAACACGGTTGACAAGACACGTCCACTTAACGTGCACGGCCAGCAATCACAGAACAGCAATGTTGACTTACTCTAATCATCCATCAAGCACGCATACCAAGGCAAAACAACACCAAACAGTAATTACCAAATAAACCAAATAATCAAGCATTACACACACACACAAAACGTCCAGCTCAGCACACTTTAAAATCCGAGGTGTTACACCCACAACTTTCTGATTAAAATATGGCATAAATCAATCACCATGGTCCTTAAGGATGACTGGATGCTTTATGCTCACCCTCTAGTTACAAGTTCAAAACATTTTATAGAAAATTGCCTTTGAAAGCCACAGTTTTAGGGTGTGCATTTGGGTAAGCAAATTAAGCTCTTATCACTTGAAGGTTTATTTATAAATTTGATCATCAGACTTAATCGAATAAGTTTAAAAGACTTATTTTGTAAGCTACACCAGAAGTGTATTTCATTTGAGGTAGAAGAACTTAAAGAAGTCTTCTATAAGGAAGTATTCATAAGCTCTTCCAACATGCCCATTATTGTCATTCAGTGGAATCTCAAGAATATTTGATATCACTAGAACGAATACTGGTAATTACAAATAATAAAACTACAATGGATATCCTCACCAGATATTTGTATTCTCCATATGACCGTGACTAAGTATTCATTCAACAATAAACTTGTAGATTTACAATTGATTTCAAATAGGTTTATATTATTGCAGTAAGAAAAATGTTTAACTTCACTACATGAAAAATCACTAACCTGCAAAGATGATATGCCCCACCAAGCCTTTAAGAAGTCACCCTCCTCCATAAGCTTGAGTTTAGGCACAGTTGGTGAATGATCGGTAATTAATAGGTCAATGTGTCCCTCCTGAAATGAATAATAAAACATGTAAAAAATAGACAAGATCGTAAATGATCATAAAAGAAAGAGAATAGTTTGTATTTTTGGAGAGGAAGCATAATAATACAACATCCCATAATTTGTCTTTGTTGTATGCATCACGAATGGGTGGGGAACACTTAAAACGAATATCCCCATTTGGTATCTCTTCAGACTTGAAAGCTAAGTAATGGGGACAAGTCTCAACACCTATGCTGTCACCATGACTTTTTGCTTCCTATACAATATAAATTTACACATTAGCACTCATATCAATTGGTAGATTCCATTTTTAATTTTAATTCGGCAACTCAATGTGCACAATACCTTAATCAGATCTAAGGAAGCACTTGAATCAGACAAGTGGACGATGTGAACATGTGCGCCTTCTAAAGGACCACCTTTTTCTTGTGTCCTTCATAACACTTACAAGTTGTTTAATGGCTGTCTCCTCCCTGGAAAAGTAAAGAGCTACAATATTTTTTCTAGAAACTTAATGAGCATTATGCCAATTAAAGATACATCATATTGTGCTCATCCAAGATTTAAAATAGATTGCATCATAGATAAACATATTGGATCGATATTTCATATGGCTAGGTTCTCTTAAAATATTCCAAAACATCTTGAGAGTCATGCCTTCCTAACCACTTCATGTTATACAAAGTACAAGGCTCTTTTGCATTAAAAATAAGTACAATGCTCTAGAATAGGGGTACTTTTATTTTCTCAACACCCTCAGTCATAGCCTTCACCTCATTGAGACTCATACTTCAACTCAATTAGGAAGCCCACACCTTTCCCTCAAAAGAGCTTATTTTAGTCACACATTTCCATTATTCCTTTCTGGGGAGTGGAATATTGAATATCATCTAAATCTAAAGTTAAGCTTGTGAGCCACCAATACCATGAGGCCTAGTCTTGGCTTCTCCTGCAAGCTGCTAATGTCAGTCATTGAAAGTGTCCTTAACTATCACTATGTAGCTACTTGTAGAACAATCTTTCTTAGCTAATCACTCCAGCCATGTGGTTACCTTCAGAAATAAGTCTAGGATTCCCTAGTTGGCAAAACCAGGGAACAACAAGCATCCCACTCCATTAGATATGAAGGATCCATTGGTGCTTTTTCAGTCATTTTAATAACTAACCCAGTAGTTGCTTGGTTGACAAGGGAGTTATCTGTCTCAGGTTGTGAAGTTACAAGATAATCACCACTCAAACTATGCCACTTCTTCTCCTTGATGGTATCTTGGGTGCTCTGCTGTGTGACCATTCATTGCTTCCTTAATTTCTTCCTTGTTCTTCTTGCTTTCCTCCACATATGGCTGCATGAAAAGTAATCAAAAGTGGCAAATTGAAAGCAAACCCCATAGTGGCATAAGAAAAAGAACAATGATATATCTTTCAAAGAATATATATTATGTCAACTTCTATATACCTATTTCTCAATGTCAGACATATTCTTCCATGTATCAATAGCCAAACGTAGGATTTTCTGGCCACCATCTAAGGCCTGACTACAAGTTTTCAATCGAGCACATTCATGCTTGAGGAATATCTGATATGCAGTCTTTCGTCCCGGCGGAGAACCTCAGCGCTTCTTCATTTCTTTGACATTCGAGGGTGGTGGTAAAAGCACCGGCTGTTCAACATACCCTGCCCCTGCTAAGTTGGAAGCCAAAGTATTGCATAAGCACTTCTAAAGTCACAAAAGACCACCACATTGTTGAAGAAAACTGTGTATATTGTTTTAGGATATGAAAAGTGTTTAGCCAAGTCACAAACCTATCATGTGGCAAGAGTAGTCCTTGGACATCTCTGTGACCTTCTAACCATCTTTAATATTCATTTTATGAGATAAACTAGTTGTTAAATTCCGCTTCTTTTGAAGTGGACCTTTAAAAAAAAGTGGAGGATGTGAGAAGGGAAAAAAGCCTTTAACATTAAACAGAACATTTTCTAAGACCAAAATGTAGCAAAAACATCATATAGTGAAACTGCTGAAATGTTTTGTGTTATGTCCAAGCAGTACGTGTAAACTATATAAGTAAAAACTACTGAGGTCCCATATATCAAACTTATGTGTGAATTGCCACACTGAATTTATATGTACTTGAAATAACAACATATAATAGGTCTCTTGGGCTAACCTTTGGTGCTGAAAGATCCAGCTGGCTTTGCAAGATGCCTATAAAAGTACAATTTCACAAACTGGTAGAGAAGATGCACATAAAGCTTTTCAACTTGAGCATATAACTTTACACTATTCCCTTCCAATTTCAGGGCAAAGACTACTTCACCCCATTTCTTTTCTCGACCAACCTGGATATTTGAAACATTTAAGAGAAAATTCATAACACTAACATGATATTAAAATTGAATATCTGAGAGAAATTCATGCAATGATACATAAAATTATTTTAGCCTCTCTTGATTATAGAACCACGACTGATTTGGATGAATAAACTTGCATGCATATAGAAGCTCCATTACAGACAAAATACGCATACAAAAACAAATAAAATCGTTTGAGGTCAATGTGGACCACATGCAATGAAATATACCTGGTGATATCCTCCTCTTCTAGTCACCTCCAAGTAAAACAGGTACAAGTCCAACAAAGTTTCTCAGACATTGAAACTGCCAAGCAAAATTGGAAAATAGAGCATTAACAGTGACTCCATTTTGCAGGGTGCCTTCATAGAAGCTGTTTGAGGGAATTTTTGAAAGACATGGATGCATACGATACTAAACCTGTTTGAGATAATAAAACAAAAACCTCTTAAACCAAGTTGAGAAGAGCAAGGAGGAAGACGACCGACATCGACATTCTCTCTCGTCGCACGTGACACCGGTGAAGAGCATCGTCAGGATAGAGAAAAGGCTTGAAGGAGTGACTGGCAGGTGGCGAAATTTTGGCAGAGCAGCTGGGGACGGTCATGATAGAGACGGCGGCAGCAGGCCAAGCTAGTAGAGAGCTGCGTGGGCGAGAAGGCGACGCTGTTGGTGGAGACGAAGCTAGTCGAGGTCGAGGAGGAAGGGAAGCTAACGCATAAACCTAACGCAACTCTACCCTTTCAAATTTCCTAATTTAAGTGAACGCACGATCTTCAATGACGGTTTTACGAAAATCAACTTTGAATACCTGTTTTCGAAGACGATTTTACCAAAACCGTCTTTGAAATTATTCACATATTTATAAAATTGTCACCGCTTCACTTTCGAAGATGATTTTACCAAAACCGTCTTTGAAATTATTCACATATTTACAAAATTGTCACTGCTTCACTTTCGAAGACGATTTTATTACAACCGTCTTTGAATGAGCGGCATTAAAAAGGGCTTTTGTAGTAGTGGATGTAAAGGAAAACGTTATTTACAAACCAGTGTCAATAAATATAATAGGTCTTCGAGGATTCAAAACCTGCATATGTTTATACAAAAAGAGATAAGATTCAATTCTACTTAAAGGATACAATTTTATCTTATCCTAGCATAAATATTGTTAACTGCGACGTTGACAAATTTTTTTCCTTAAAGATTGAGTAGTTTACGTTCACCCACTCAATTTTATTAAAACTGGAACTTTACCCAAAATAATTATGAACAATGAAGACATCTTAGATTAAACATATTTATTATTAGAGTATGACAATCCATTATTTATGACTGACAAATACAGCTCAACATAATTTCCCTACATAGAGTCTATATTAAGACTAACAAACGAAGGTTGATGTCAGCGAAAATGAGTTTCCCATAGAGACCTTTAATGCCAACATGGAAGAAGAATTTCTGAATATTATTGCTCAGTTTAGTTGTACAAGGTGAATTACAATGTATAGAATAATGCTAATAACATACCTAGAATAAAGATACATAGCAAGAAACAAATTACTCTTGATAAAAGGAAATAAAGCAACAAGCAGAGAAAAACGGAAATAATCTTTCCTAAAGTACTACTATCTATTATTATAATACTCAAGTGAGATCAAGCTCCTATGAATGGACAAAATTAAGCAATAAATGCAAAATCCTCCACATATAAGATAGTGAGAAACCAGATGAAAAGAGCCTTACATCTTCTAGCCAAGGCAAACCACAGTTTAAGCCTGGAAACTCAAGTTTGCATTAGCTGCCTCAAATGAACCACACCTCAATCTGTCACCATATATCAAGGCATTTGAAAGGTCCATAATGTCCTGACACATTCGATACTGTATATATTTTAAACTAGTGAATCCGTTAGACAATGGAGCAAAAAGGACCAAACCAAAGTTTGTAATCTAAATCTAGCATCCAGAACATACCTGACTCAGCAAAGCTGGAATAGCCTCTGGATGTGCTTCTGAGAGCCTACAGAACAAACTTATTCCCATGCCATTCTCTCGGGCCTCTGCACTCTAGGAATTATCACATAAAGAATTTCAAATATATGTTAGTGACATGTTAAACACTGCGATTGTATTAGGCCAAATACTTTAGATGCATATCTTGACAAGTGGTGGCAGTTGATAATGATCCCCAACAAGTACAAACGTTGAAGCAAATGTTAAGAGGGCCCAAGGACACCTGCAATGGCAATATTTACAACAAAACTTTTTTGTAAGTATACAATATTATCACATACACATGAACAATTGTTTTATTTTTCTTAACTTCTCCTGTGGCATGCTTTATTTGTATTTATATAGTTTACGTATACAGGGAGGACAAGAGATCAAAGAGAATGAAACACAAATTGATAGTAATTGAGGTGTATTACATTAACAATTATTTATATGATAGGCACTTGGTTATTATGGGGTGCCCAAGTGTTTATGGAAAAACTTAAAGTTCTAAAGAAAGAGATTAAGCTTTGGTGTGAAGAGAAGTTTGGCAAACCAAAAAGTAGATTGGAGGGGTTGCAAAGTGATGCAGGGAAAGTCACACATTAATTTAGCCAATACCCATTTGCAGTTAGGAGAACAAGTGTGTGCACTACTATTTATGTAGATGGTTTTATGTTATAAAATTCTCATTTTATTCCTTTAGGTTTGCAATATTTAAAATCTCCATAAAATTGTTATTTTTTATTCGAATAAAATAGGTATTTGCTATAAATTTACTCTAGGACACTAAAGAAAAAAATTATTAATTTGACTTTAACTAAATATCTAGAAAATATATTTTAAAGTAACTAAATTGTTAGGTCTGAACCATTACTAACACCTATCTTAGATTTTGATGACTAACAAAAAATATAAATTGTTGATAAATTAATGAGTTTTTGACAAGTGAACAAGACCAACTTTTTTAAAGGACTTTTCATACACAAAGAGGAAAACGTTCTATTAGTTATTAACCTGCATCCAACATGCTATAAAATCAAGAATATTCACTCATTATATTAACTAGTGTCATACATTTAGTATGATCAAGACTCTCGTCAAGTTGATATAAGTCTCGTACATACTTTCATTACAACCAATGTAGTACAAAAATTTTATGCTAATAAAAAAGGGAAGTACACATATTCTTGCTTATAAAAATTTCTTTTGTCTTTCTTTATTTGAATTATTAACATTTGAATTTAAGGAAATAACATAATAAAAAAGAATAGAAGGTTTACACATAATATTCCACAAAGGTCACTTTCATTGAGGACAAGGAGCACATGCAGATGTATATACCTTTATTCCTTTCCTCTCAAATGAGAACATGCCACATATCCTTATCTCCTAATGTGAGAGACAATGGTCATTTTAAAGACTCAACACTAATTCTATAATAGATTCTTCAGTGAAGTTTAAAAAAGAGAGGGGTAATAGTGTAATTACTTGAAACATCATAAATCAATGTAATTAACTCTAATTATTATATAAAGGTCATAAAAAAGGTATTTGAAAATGCAAAAAAAATTATTATAAAAGAACATTTAATTAGTGTTATTAATAAATAGTAATGTATAAACAGTGTTATTCTATTTTTCAATAAAAGAAATTGTAAATTTTCTATACTCTTTAAATGATTTAAAATTATTAACAATTAAGAAACAAAGAGTGACTAAAGATTACCTTCTTTCATGTTTAGTTGCCTTTTTGATCGCTACATATAGTTGTCACGCATGATAACTTTCACGAACGAATAAAGAGTATTATTGGCGTTTGGGATGAACTATGCAACAACCTTTCTTCTTCTTTTTTTTTCCGGTTTTACACTGCCAGTTTTAATTTTGTAGCGATTTTAAAATATTTGGATGTAACTATGGTAGACAACTTTAGACAGTGGGAATCAATTAAAGTGTTAAAAGATTGCAATTATAGAGATTAAAATGAGATTTTTTGAACTACAGGGATTTAAAGGAAAAATTGATACAACTAGAGAGATAAAAAAAACAATTAGTTCTAATTTTTAATACTTATATATATGATTTGAGTTTAGTATTTATATATTATTTATGTAAAATATTTTATATTAACAATTTATTATACATGTTTATTTATAATTAAATTATAATATAAAAAATCACATTAATACAATACATATATCAATGACCCATATAATTATATTTTGTAAAAATTTTGGAGAAGCCATGTTCCTCCTTAGCTCCTTTTATGCTCTGTCATTGTATATAAGAATAAGATTCGTGTACATTAGGAGTAAGTCTTTTTTTTTTTTGGAAAATGTAAAAATATATATATTCACCAAAAAATTACATGATACTTAGGGCATACCCTGGTGTACAATCACTTGTTAAAAGAAGCAAATAAGAGGTTACCGACAAAATACAAATCCGGACAACAAACAACAAATTTGCTAATACAAGTAAGTAATATGCGCATATCTGAGAATACAGAATTTAATTCTATCAATTAAATCCGTAATGTCTAAAATATGATTATCAAATAAAATCCTATTTTTACAATTCTAAATACAAAAAACAGTAGTAGCCAGAGTTAAGCAACAAAACTTTCCACCAAGGCCAGAAGTAGCTCTACAATGGACTAGGCTATTAAGTGTGCCGTGAAGAGATATGTTCCTCTTAGGAAATTCTGCCCATTCTCTAATTTCTGCCCACACCTTCAAGGTTTTTCTACATTTGAAGAAAAGATGATCATTGGTTTCCACTTCTTAGGTGCAAAAACAGCATAAAGATCCCTTGTTGAGAAAGGGAGCACGGTCTAAGGTCAATAATTTATGACTTGCAGCCAGCAAAAAACAGAAAGATTCTTTAGGAGGGGTAGAGGCCTCCAAATCACCTTAGCCCAGAATTTTTTAGGGGAGGTTGTCCTAAAATATTCGTAAGCTTTGGTAGCATTAAATTTTCCCAACTGCGTCCAGGAATCAAGCAACACGGCTGCCTACTCTACATCCCCCTCTTTCAAAACCAAGCAATCCCGAATGCTGAAAATCCACTTGACCAAGGCTGAATCTGTTTTGGAGCAATTATACAGCCACGCTGTAGGAATGAACTTTTTCGTTAAATAAATCGTCACACACATAATTTGAGAGTTATAAGTAAGTCTTTAGATTTACATCAAATCTCACCCATTTGTTTTATTAAATTTAACGGCCAATTTTATTTCACTTAAAAAAATAAAAAAACTGAGTGATTCAGGTGAGATTCTCCCCCCTTTCTTGCTCGTTCGACAAGTCTCCTCTCTGTTCTCCTTCCTTGTTGGCCCTAAATTCCGTCTAACCATTTGCCGGCAGCAGTGCAGCACCTCCTCGCACAATACTCGCCGTCCCCAGCACCTGCACCCGTCTCATGACTTGCTTGCATCAGTGCTGCACCTTCTCACACAGCACACATAAAGAAAGGCCAATGTGATTTGTTTTTAGCTTTAGATTCATGGCTTGCTAATTGCTTTGACTGGTGCCACATTTATCACTTTGGCCTTTTTAATTTTTTCATTAATTGATTCAATTGAAGCTAATTGCTGAATGTTAAAAACCATTAAAGCCAATCCCGTAAACCTGCACACCCCCGATAAAAGATAGGTTTATCATATTTAAAATTATTAAAATTCTATCATCGTTCACTGAATTGGCAAAACACCCCAAAATATACGACACCCGTATCTATTCTTTTTGCTTTCACTTCTCAGTTCTCATTTTCTAAAGCACACGAAGAAGCATCATCTCCTTTATTTCAATTGATTTTAAATATTTGGTGGTGACAACACTTGAATAAAAAAGGGTTTCAAATCTAAAATGAAACAGAATGTCTCACGTGATTGTCTTATTTATTTTTTAATTAAAATAATTTTATCCGCAGGATTTAATGATATTAACGGATGAGATTTGGTATGTTTTTAGACTTACACATGGATCCAATCCCACTCTCTATATATATAATGAGTAGTGCGGTTACGACAATTCTTACTCTATCAATTAATCCCAATTCCATACCTTATTTACATTTAAATTACAATTAAAATATAAACTAAAATGCTTCATCAGAATCACGGCAAAAGAACCTAAATATTACATTTTTAATAAAAAATTACGAATTTGGCGCTGTTTTGAAATATATTACCAATCTGGTGTCTGGGCGTGACCACTCCTGCCCAGTTCTGGGCGTGACCCACTCTTATATAAATCCCCCGATTTCACTTTTCCTTCACTTTTTTCATTTGCGCCTTCTCTCTAAAAGCTCCTCCTTCTCCCTAAAGATTTTGAGGGATTTTTCTCTGCTCCGAAACTTTGCCGAAACTCTGTCAACAAGTAAGTTAATTTATTAATTATGAGTTTTATTTAATATATTATTTCGTTGATTTTTAAATTTGTTAGAGCCACACTATTTATTTCATGTTGTAGAAAAATGTTAGGTTTTAGCTTATAGGATTTAGTTAGTGATTAGGGTGTAGTTAGTGATTAAGGTTTAGTTAGTGTTTAGGGTGTAGTTAGCGATTAGGGTTTAGTTAGTCTTTAGGATTTAGTTAGTGATTACGGTTTAGTTAGTGTTTACGGTTTAGTTAGTGTTTAGGATGTAGTTAGTGTTTAGGGGTTAGTTAGTGATTAGGGTTTAATTAGTGTTTAGGGGTTAGTTAGTGATTAGGGTTTAGTTAGTGTTTAGGGGTTAGTTAGTGTTTAGGATTTAGTTAGTGTTTGGGGTTTAGTTATTGTTTAGGGGTTAGTTATTGTTTAGGGTGTAGTTAGTGATTAGGGTTTAGTAAGTGATTAGGGTGTAGTTAGTGTTTAGGGTGTAGTTAGTGATTAGGGTTTAGTAAGTGTTTAGGGTTTACTTAGTGTTTAGGGTGTAGTTAGTGATTAGGGTTTAGTTAGTGTTTAGGGTTTAGTTTAAGGGTGACGATTTGGGTTTAGGGTTAAGTTGGATAACTAAAATTGAAGCAGTGAATTTACTTAGTGTTTAGGGTTTAGTTAGGGTTTAGGATTTATTTTTAAAATTTTAATTATTTGACTAAATTAACTTGGTGTTTAGGGGTCAATGGTTATAGGTTAGGGGTTTAGGAATTTTTGTTTTGTTAATGGATTAGGATTTTTTGTATTAGGGTTTAATTTAGGTATAATGATTTTAGGGTTAATGGTTTAGTAGATGGGATTTAGTGTTAAGGACTTATTGTTCAAATTAAAATATTTGGATTAAATTTAAATTGTTCAGTTTAGGGTTAAGGTAATTTATTTGTATTGTAATTTAATTAAGGTAATACATTGATTTATTAATTATAATATTGTTTTCATTATATTTAAATTGTCTCATAGATGGCTGATTCATCATCTTCGGCGTCTTCACGTTCTGGATCCGATCACGAAGGTGACAGAAGTGATCCAACGACCCATGTTGTACCTACCCCATATAAGTGGGGGGTGTTGCGGAGGCGTACCCAGCGAACTCACGTTTCACAGGCTGTGTGGAACAAGGACAGATGCCGGGTGTTAAAGACGCGACGTGGTAAAGTTACAGGGGGGCCAGACTGTGACGATATTCCTGCAATCGTTGCGGTGATGTTAGGACAGGAAGGATTCTTACATGTCGCACACATGCGATATATTTAGGTATAAATTATTTAATTGAAGAATGATTCATACGGAGTGATTCCTATAAAATTTTTGATTTATAAGTGTGCATATGCATTGATTATTTTAAACTTGCATTTAGATTGATGTTGCGCTTATCAGTGCTTTGGTTGAGAGGTGGAGACCAGAGACACATACGTTTCACATGCCGCATGGAGAGATGACCATCACATTGGAAGACGTGGCTGGTATCTTAGGTTTAGGCAGTGACAGCAATGTCATGATCGGAGCGATGTCAGATGACTGGGCCACCGTCGTCGAGGAGGTCTTCGGTCATCCTGCTCAGGAGGCTGAGCTAAGAGGAGGATTGTTGCACCTGTCTTACTTTGACAGGAATTATGCGCATTGGGGCGAGGTAGGTGGGGATTTGATAGAAGTCATGCGGTTTACAAAAGTGCACATTGCGCGTATAATTGGATCATGGCTACTATGCGACAGATCCGGCGGAAGCACTGTCGGCTGTCGCTATGTCCCTTTGCTCGCAGGAGACATGGCAGACATAGGTAGGTATAGCTGGGGTTCTGCCGTCATAGCTGGGTTTAGACAAATGTGCGAATGTGCAGATGTAGATAGAAGTGACATAGGTGGGTGTCACGTGCTTCTCCAAATATGGGCGTGGCTCAGATTCCCACCCATTGCTCCACCTATACCTCAACCTACTCACCAGGAGTGGCATTACGGCCACAGGTATGTGTTCTTTTTATTTTCTTTTATTAACTACATATTAATGAGTCTTATAAGTAGTCTAATGTCATTTATTTTCAAATTAGATTTAATTCTTTAGCCAGGTTTCGTGCACACGACCTTCCCTGGTATCGGGTAAGATTAGATTCCCTTTCTCAGGATAAGGTATGTGTTTTGATTTAAATAAGCTTTGGTCAGTTGACTTGGATAATTTGCATTATTTGTAATCATCGTTCTTTCCTAATTCTATGTTTAATTGTTTTGTTCAGGTGGTTTGCCAACCATATGCAGGCTATTACTTCCTTGGTGCTACTGAGCAGGAGCGACTGTTGTGGATGGCTACCAGTCCAATTATATGCTTCCACACGGTTGAATATTCTCATCCTGACCGTTGCATGCGACAATTTGGAAGGGATCAGCCAATCCCACGAAGGCCAAGGAAGTTGGAGGGCGTGCATGACCTATCCCTGCGAGGCAAACAAATGGATAATTGGAGTCGTAAGCTAAGACCCTTTATTCGTCGATGGGAGAGAAGGGATCAGCACATAGAGCTGCCCCCCCAAATGACTGGGTTAATGTCACCAAACCATGAGTACCTAGTTTGGTACAGGGAGAATGGAAACGATACGTGACAAAATTCCATGCCAGGATGGGCCGTGGTGTAAGTGTTTTTAAATTTAATTTGTAAAGTAATTGACATTTTAATGACGTTATTGTTTGGACTAATGAATTTGTTGTGTGATTGGTAGTTTGATGGCCTGGAGATGTTGTTCTCTGCAAGTAGCGGCAATGACTGGCCTGGATTCAGCTTGGGATACTTGAACCAGGAGGTGGGGCGTATTATGTGCATGTTCCGAGAGAGTTGTCGCTTGGAGGAGCTAGGCCTACCTGCACCCCCATCACAGCTTCAACATGACCCACAGGTGCATGTGGTTGTTCCTCGTGGGAGACGTGAGGGACATGGATTAGAGCGTCTCCGGAAAGCCATGCCCGATGTTCGTGAGCCCATACCAGTTCCCAGGCCTCGCATGGAAGGTTGCTATAGCACTACTAGAAAAACAGCTTTCTACATCGGTTATTTTTGACATTCCACATCGATTTTGAACCGATGTTGAATCAGGCGACGTTGAAAGTATCAACGTTAACATCGGTTTTTGAAAACCGATGTTAACATAACTAAATAACATCGGTTTTCTTTAAAAACCGATGTCAACTAATAAGAAATTAATGAAAAAAAACGTAAACTATGCATTGTTGTTCGTAAATTACATCGGTTCTTCCAAAAACCGATGTTGTATATCAAATTTTTACATCGTTTATTAAATAACCGATTTAGAATGCAATTTTTTTAAAAAAAATTGACCTATTCTCTTTATTACTC
>CM023944.1:16248495-16330677 GCA_013407115.1 Glycine latifolia | reverse complement strand
TTTTTTTTTTGAAAGGGGTATCCAGACAAAATTAGGATATGACACTCGTCACTAGCTTGAATATTATCTACAAGATAATTCCAGTTATATAATCCTATTCTAGATTCCTGATTCTCTTCTAAATTTCCCATGTCATCCTCCAATTTGTAAGGCTTTTCTGACACAAGTAATTTAAGCTTATCAAGTCTGGGGCTGTCTCAATAAGCTCCATATTACCAGATACAACTTTGAGTACAGGTACAACATCTTCATCATGAGTACTATCATTCTTTTGTGGATTTTCACAAAATTCCGAATAATTTGCTGGTGGTACAAGCAGAACAGAATTGGAAGTTCCAACAAACTTCATAGCATAGGTTTTGGATTGAGTACAAAGAACAGCATCTTCCTCAGGCTGTCCTCTCAAGACCACCCTGAAATAGAATAGAAATCATGATTAAAGATAATAATGCAACAAATTGGGGAATCTGAGGGCAGAGTCAGAGTTACAAGCAACTGATTGTTGGTCAATGCACACCTTTCATTCAGAACATCTGGGAGAAGTTTCTCATCAAGCTCTAGAAAGAGGAGGTCATCATAAGGTCCAAAAGATGGGTGATATCCAACAGAAATTGATGATCCAGGAGCTATATGTTTAAGCGTTTCTATCCCTCTTGAACCCGGCTGCAGAGGCGATTCCATTTCTCCCTCTCACTATGTACAAAGCATTAGTTAACTAAAAAAATGAAGATATCTTCACATACTACAATATGCCAGCAGTTAGTGAAAGAAACAAGTTTAATCTATATTGTAGTATATATGCTTGGTTACTCCATTAATAAACGATATGCTTCTAGCAATTTGTCACAGAAACAATGCATAGTAATTCTAATATATAGCAGTTTATCCATTCAGTGTCTCTATAAATATTATCATCGATTTTATTATTTAAATCATTTAACTTGGCTTTACAAGTTGAAGTTTATCAGAAGAAAAACACCAGAAGCTTAAATGTGAAAAATGAATCAAATATGATTAAAAGGGTAGCAAACAAATCAGTTTCCTTTGTCCACTTCATCAAAAAATTCCTATTTTTATGTCCTATTTTTTGTGCTAAAACTTGAAGCTTGCAACTCCCAAGACCAAACGAATTAGAATTGAGTACTTCAGAAACGGCATTACTTTACTATGTTAGTCCTTCAATTACCCTAATCCGTGCCCGTTTCATAGTAAGATTCCAAAATTACTTGATAGCATGGCATAGCATAGCTATAATCAAGCAAATCTCAAATTGACATTGATTAACATTTTTTATTTTATTTTACCCACTTAGCTATGACTAGCGTTCCTTCGACTATCGAAAACTCAAATTGAACAAGGGAAAAGGAACTTGGGACAATGAGATAAAATTGGTTACCTTGAGGTATTCGTGTTATTGATTCATTCTTCTTTGATTTCTTCCAATTGAAATACGACCCGCGATAAAGGCGCAGACTTCGGACTGGAGAAGACGGAAGAGGTAACCCTTCCCGCCCAAAATGGACTGTGATATTGGAAGTTACTATTGAACCTCATTCCATTTACGGCTCTCCCATTATAATGAGGTAATTTTTTTAAAAAATTACCATGATAGCTATATTTTAAAAAAATTACGAAAATAAGTAAATCATATTTTAAAATATGATTTTATTATAAAGTAATCGTATTTCAAAACATTATTTTTCTTTTTTACAAAATTGTTACATTAAAATTGTATATACATCACCATTTCAATTTTTTAATTTCTTATTATTAAAAGCCAAGATCATATATGTACATACAATTCCAACATTTTTTAAAATTATTTTAGAAATCATATTTTAACATACTATTTCAATAAAAAAAAGAAAAAAAAATTGAAATCATATTTTAACATACGATTTCAATTCTTAGATTATTCTTTTAAAACAAATGAAAAGTGAGATTGTGCTTTGATATAGGATTTCTTTATTGTGAAATCATATATCAAAGTATGATTTATCCATTTTTGTAAATTTTAAAAAATGCCCATTATGATAATTTTAAAAAAATTATCCATTTTCGTAATTAACCCTTCCATTTACCATTGGCCCCTACATAAGGATTGACTTCTTATTTTATTCCAAAATTGTTCTTCTCACGGAATCATGATTAGGTTAATAGAATGTACAATAAAATCATAATTTTGTTGTACATTCATCTTTGCACCCCCCAAAAAAATAACGGAATCACAACTCTATTGTATATTTTTTTGTTAGCCCAGACATTACAACGGAATCATGATTCCATTGTAATTTTTTTGGCACCCTCCTTAAAACAACATAATCATGATTTGGTTGTTATTTTTTTCTACAACGTAACAGAATCACAATTATGTTTAGGTGGAAAAAATCACATCAAAATCATGATTTCGTTGAGATAGACAAAAATAACAAATAAAAGATAAAAAAAATACATTTGGTGTTTTTATCGGTTGAACACTACATTTATTATTGAATGGATATTGTTTCTTTTTTCTTTCTAAGATGTATTGACTATACACTATTTTTTATGATACGCATACCAATCATATTAAATATAGACACAATCTAAATCATTTATATTATCGATGCAATCTCAATTGTTGGTATGGTTCACTAGAGAACAATAGATCATCTAATATAAATAGTAGTAGGAGTTTGATGCAACTCAACCCCTTTGCTTCTTGATATCCATTGTATTGCTTAAAACATGGAGAATTTATATATTCTTGTGTGTTGCGATGATGATATACTTTCATCATCTGAATGGGTATTGTTTGAATGTCCTAGTGGTCCTAAAGTCAACACAATAAGTGAGGACATGCCACTTGATGCTTTAAGGAAAACAATTATGAACGCCATCAGAGGTTGCATAATTTTACTTGACCTTTTTTACTGTTAACTTGTTTACATAGGTGATGCTTGTGTTGAATACAAGCAAATGGAGCTTAAACGTGACGATGATGTGGGTAAAATGATTTTTCATTTTTTCAATATATAGTAGCAAATGTTTGATTGAGTTGAATGCAACTTTTGATCGATCTCTAGATGAAATCTTTATCTTGCTCCGCCAACCAATGAAACCAAGATCTACTAATGAGATCATTGTTCTGATGCGCGATAAACCTATGTAGTCATGTTTTTTACTTTATAAAAATCATACACTGATTTTTTTAAGAAAAGTTTGTATTATCGGTGTTTCTTTAACTATTGATGTTTATTTTATGAATCAATTGAAGAGACCATTGTTGTTACTATGTGCGTATCGTTTAAATAGTTGATGAACGCAAAAAAAGTAATTCAATCACAACATAAACTGAAAAAAATTCAAAACAACATGAAAATACTATACATAATAATTCAAAAAATAGTGCTACATAAGGGCAAGTGTACCCTATGCATTATTAATAATGAACTAAAAGTTTAGTTATCAAACCCTCAAGAAAGGTTGCACAAGAATAAGCTTATCAACTTGGGTGCTATGGGTCCTAAGTTCACTTGGAGAGGGGCTTTGGTGGACGGGTTTCAAAGGATCTTTGAGCTTTTGGATCATGCCTTGAGAAATGATGATTGTAGATTGAGATTTCCAGATGCTTTAGTGAAGTGCTACCAAGGGTAGACTTTTTGTATCACCATCCTTTATTAAATTTTGTTTATGGTTATACTAGTTTTTCTATGCATCCTTTCAGGTTTGAGTGTGCTTGGATTACGAATGAGAAGTATAAGGAGGTTCTTTTTCTCGTGGAGAAAAGAGGAGCCCTTTGTTGCTAAAGTAGAGAGTGTTAGAACAAATTTGTCTTCTTGGAGCAAGAATGTGTTTGGAAGCATCAACATTTTTAGGAAGAAGACTTTTATAGGCAAAATTAAGGGCATTTAGTGTGCCATTCAAGTAAGGGGTAGTAACCCTTATCTTAGAATACTTGAGCAAAATCTTTAGCATGATCTTTTTGTTACCCTTTACCAAGAAGAGTTGAGCTTGTTTCAAAAGTCTAGGGCGAAATGGTTGCAAGATGATGATAGGAATACTAGGCATTATCATTTGAAGGTTATTAGTCGTAGGGGCCGTAATAAGATTTTCATGATTAAAGATGATTAGGGAGTTTGGATGGATGCTAAGCAAAAGATTAAGGACTTGGCTAATGGGTTTTACAAGGAGCTATTTGCAGAGGGAAAGGAGGGGGATTCTGTTGGATATAGGTGGAGCAGGAAGAAGATGAAGCTAATGAAGAAGCTTGTGCCTTAGAAGAAAGATTTTAGCTTTTCACATGCCAAGGAAAATTGTAATTTGATTAAGTGTGTGAGAGGCAAATCTTATGATCCTTGCATTGCATGAACATGACCATTAACATGCATACATGATTTTAGCAAAGTATTAAAGTTATTCATCTTATGGTTAAGTTTTGGAAAAATGAAATCTCACTGCTTTAATCGATTACACAACGTTTTAATCGATTACAGGCTCTATTTTAAATCTAGAAAACCATGAAGAACATATTAATCGATTACAGGCTTCTTGTAATCGATTACATAGTACAAAATGAAAAGCATGTGTCATTGTCTTAATCTATTACCATGATATTGTAATCGATTACTTAAGTTCATTGTTAAATATGCATGACTGCTTTAATCGATTACCATAATCAGTAATCGATTACACAAGCTTGTTTTCAAAATTGAACCTGACTGCTTTAATCAATTACGACTCGGATTAATCGATTATTTTGCTCGTTGCAGTTCCCAGGTTATGCTAAGAACATTTTAATCGATTATTTGGCAATTTAATAGATTACATAAGATAATTTAATCGATTACTTGGCGCTTTAATTGATTACATTATGTTATAAACATTTGTTATAAATAGATTGAAGGCTTGTCTGATCTTACAACTTACACACTTCGATATTTCTGAGCATATACAAGTCTTCTCAAAGTTAGAAAGGATTTTCTGAGTAAACAAAGCTCTTGTTCCACTTTTTAATCTTCATGGTCTATTGAAAGATTTCTTGGGCAAGATTTTCAAAGAAGTTTTGGAGAGAATGTTCTGAAATTGATTTCTTCATTTCAACTCTGATTGGTAAACCATATGCATTCATATTCATTGGATCATCATGTTGTCTCTCTCCATTATCTCTTATTGTAATTTTGTTTTTGTATTTTGGTAGTTTGAAACTATTGTAAAAGGTTCTTTAAGCTTTTTCTAGAGTGGGTTTCTCTAGAGGAAAAAGTAAAGAAGGGTTCTCTATGTCTTGATCATTAGGAATTTAATAGGGTTTTAGATTTCTGTTCTTTGTCTAGGGTTGATTAAGAGTGGTTGTTGTAAAGCTTGTAAGAACTAAAACTTTTTAATAGTGAAACTCTAATCTAGTGTTGATTAGAAGAACTGAATGTAACTTCTCTTGAGAAGTGAACCAGTATAAATTCTTGTGTAGGTTTTCTATTCATTAAACTCTTATTTTTATCTTGATCATTAATTCTTGGTATTATTTTCATTACTTAACAAGTTCTGTTTTTGAAGAAATTATTTTGGGTTGAGTGGTTTGATTGATTTGAAGCATTCTTGGTTTAACAGTGATTAAGATCCTATAACTCTGATTTTCCAAATAATTTTAAAAAGACCAAGTTTAAACCAATTCACCCCCTCTTGGTTATTGTGGGTATTCCTATTGTTTTTCAATTGGTATCAATAGCAGGTTCTTGAGTGTTATTCAAGATCACTATCTTTATTTAAAAAGAAAATGAATACCACACAAATTACATTCAAGGAGGGTGCCTCCCTCAATCGTCCTCTGATGTTTGAAGAAGAGCATTTCAGTTTTTGCAAAAATAGAATGCAAATCTTCATTCAATCAAATGACCAGGTGCTTGGAATGCAATAGAAAAAGGTTCCTTGATTCCTACTAAAACTGTTGGTAATGATATGATTCCCAAAGAATGAGATGAAATGACAAATGTTGAAAAGAGAGTTGCCCAATATGATTTCAAAGCTAAGAACATGACTACTTCTGCACTTTCTTCTAATGAATTCTTTAGAACTGTTAGGTGCAAAAGTGCAAAGGAAATGTGGGAGATGTTGGAGATTACTCATGAAGGTACAAATGAAGTAAGAAGATCAAGGAAACATGCCTTAATCCATAAGTATGAAATGTTCAAGATGAACTTCACAAAAAACATATCTCAGCTTCAAACAAGATTCACTCACATAGTAAATCATTTTTTTGGTCTTGGAAAGATTTTTGATGCTGAAGAGTTGAACATCAAAATCTTGAAGTGTGTCACAAGACCATGGAAACCAAAGGTGACAGCAATCAAAGAATAAAAAGATCTATCAAAAATGTCCATGGCTGCACTTTTTGGTAAGCTTCTTGAGTACAAACTTGAAATGTCACAACTAACCAATGCAGAAGATGCAGATAAGAAACATAAAAGCATAGTCTTGAAAGCTGCATCCTCAAAAGTGGAAAGGGAAGAAGACTCAAGTGAAGAATATGATGATGACAACATGAATCTAATTGTCAAAAAATTTAGCAAGTTTATGAAAAGAAACAAGAACAGAAAGTTCACAAAGTTCAACAACAACAACAACAAAAAGAGTGACAACAACAACAACACAAACTTCACTTGCTTTTAAGAGTGACAACAACAACAACAACAAATCTGAATGTTCTATATTTTTTAAAAAGCAACAAGGTGAAAAGAAGACATAAAAAGAAGGAAAGTCTCAGAAAGCCTATATAGCATGGGAAGACAACGAGTCAACAACTTCTGAATCATCAAATGAGAATGAAGAAGCAAATGTATGTTACACTTCCACAATAAGTGAAGATGATAATTTCTCAAGTGTTGAAACAAAGGTAAATTCTGAATTTGATCAAGTTGTTGATGTTTTCCATGAAATACATGAAGATGGCTCAAAAGCTTGCAAAATCCAATAATAGGCTAAAAGGAAATCTTAGATGGCATGTCACAAAAATTGCAGAAATGCAAATTGAAATTTGTAACTTGAAAGAAGAAAATGAAAAACTTGTTTCAAGATACAAAATGAATGGATGTGTTTGTGCTTATTCTTGATCAAATAATGACAAATACCAAGCTTTGCAAGAAGAGTTTGATGAGTTCAAAAAGAGTCAAGGTGAAAAACATATGATAGTGCTTTCAGAAAATAATTACTTGGTTGATCTTTTGAAAAGGCTTTATAAAGGAAAATGCAATTTAGCTGAAATGCTAAGTGTGCAAAAATTTACTAGAGATACTTCTGGATTGGGTTACAAACATGGATCAAAATCTTATGGAAAAACCAAGTTTGTGCCTCTAAAACAGAAATATCAAAAAGCTGTTTCAAAAACAAAGTTTAATCACATGACTCATTTTGAAAGAGCATCAAGAGCTTTAACTTGTAACTATTGTATGAAGAAAGGTCACACATCTAATAGGTGCTATGCTAGGAGATTCTATGTGCCAAATGGAGAATGCATTTGGGTGCCAAAGAAAAAGAAAATAGTTAACCCCTATGGAACCAACCTCAATTTGGTACCTTTCTTTGTAAATTGATTTGAATTTTGCAGGTGTGTCTAAGAGCAAGATCATCATTATGGTATCTTGATAGTGGATGCTCTAGACATATGACCGGTGAAATGTCAATGCTTACAAATTTGACTCTTAAAGATGGTGGATTTGTCACCTATGGAGACAACAACAAAGGGAAAATAATTGGTGAAGGAAATATAGGAGACAACTTTAAAACCAAAATCAAAAATGTTCTTTATGTGGAAGGTTTAAAGCACAATCTTCTAAGTATAAGCCAACTATGTGATAAAGGATTCAAAGTGTCATTTAATGACAATTGTTGTATGATATGTGATGGCCAAACTGGTGAGGTGATTCATATAGGTAAAAGAAAAGGTAATATCTATTTACTCTCCATAGATCATGCATTCATTCACAACACTTTTTGCCTAATAAGTAAAATTGATGAATCTTGGCTATGACATAGAAAGGCAAGTCACATTAACATGCATCATATGAACAAGCTGATTAGAAAAGACTTAGTCATTGGCTTACCCAAACTCAAGGTTCAAAAGGACAAATTATGTGATGCTTGTCAAAAGGGGAAACAAACAAAGAATTATTTTCAAAGTAAAAATGTTGTTTCTACTTCAAGACCCATTGAATTACTTCACATGGATTTATTTGCTCCTTCTAGAACTATGAGTTTAGGAGGTAATTACTACGAGCTTGTAATTGTTGATGATTACTTTAGGTTCACATGGACTTTGTTTTTAAGATCCAAGAGTGATACTTGCAATGCTTTCGGAAAATTGGCCAAACTTGCTCAAAATGAAAAGGGAAGCAAAATTATCTCAATAAGAAGTGATCATGGTAGGGAATTCCAAAATGAACATTTTGAAAAATTCTGTGAAGAAAATGGAATTAACCACAAATTTTCAGCTCCAAGAACACCCCAGCAAAATGGTGTTGTGGAGAGGAAAAATAGATTCCTTGAAGAAGGCGTAAGAACTCTTCTTAATGAGACAATTTTGCCTAAACATTTTTGGGTTGATGCTGTAAGTACAGTTTGCTACACTTTGAATAGATTACTAATAAGGCCCATTTTGAAGAAAACTCCTTATGAACTATACAAAGGTAGAAAATCAAACATTTCTCACTTAAGAGCATTTGGCTGCAAGTGTTTTGTATTGAATAATGGTAAAGAATCACTTGGAAAATTGATGCTAAAGCTGATGAAGCCATCTTCTTTGGATATTTATTACAAAGCAAAGCATATAGAGTTTTCAATAAAATAACATTATGTATGGAAGAATTAGTTCATGTTATTTGTGATGAATCTAATCCCTCTAAAGAGGAAAAGAAGTGTGAAAATGATGCAGGTCCTTTAGAAGAGTTCATACAACTTAATGGATCAATGGATAAAGAAAAAGAAGAACCAATTGTTGAAATGAAACAATCAACACCAGTCCAAGAGCCAAAAGATTGGAGAAATACAAGAGATCTCTCCCTTGACAATATAATTGGCAGCAAGGAAGGTATGATATTGCTCTTTGTTTTTGTCTTTTATTTTTCCATCATCATGTTCATATTAATGTTTTTTTTCTCTCAAATTGAGGCTTTGGTGAACCAAACCATTTGTGGTAGCTTGGTTTTGAAACTATTGTTCCTGTTTTTGGAGTAGAGCTCTTAAATCATTTGGCTGGATGGTTTTAACTCTTTACATGTGTTTAATATCCATCCTCAAATTAATTTTTTTTCAGTTAGTGTTGTGCAGCTCATTTTGAAAAACTTACATTATTTTTTAAAATTTTCTACTTCCCCCTTTCAGTATGCTCGTATTATCCAAAAGCTTGGCTCCCCAGCCAAATTTAAGGTACTGCATTGTGCTCTTTCTCAATCTTTGCTGGAATTGTGTAATCCATATTTGTTGTTCTTTTTCTCACTTTAACTATGTAGTGTTTGATTACTAATTGGTTCCTTGGGTATTATGCTTTAGGATTTCAAAATTCAGAACACTGTCGACTATTGTGATATCAAGTTCCCCATACGGCTGGTCTTGCATATTCCCATGGTGCTTTCTAAAGTGTAAGTTTTTTTTTTTTTTTTGGGTGGGGGGTGGGGTGGGGATAATTCATAGGGTTGGATTGGTACCTGGTGACTTGTATATCAAAATATTTTTTGTTTTCACAATCAATGTTTGACTATCTTGATGTTTAGTGGTCACTTTTATTTTTAAGGGAATTTTTTTAGAATTATATAACTTAATATGAAGTAACCTACAGAAAAAATGTATAGTTTAAAGCACTATGTTGCAAAGTATGGAAAACATTGACTGGTACTGAATTGCAGATGCAAAACTGAAACTAATTTCCATGGCAGCCAAATTTCAACTAGGCTGTTTTAATGCATTGCCCAATGTTTTAGATACTTCTAGATAGAACGGCTTTTAGAGTTTTAAAAATTTAAGTGGAGTGAAATGGTTAAACTTGACTAATAGTATTATAATCAGGATGCTTGTGCTTTGTCTATAAATTCTCGAAGTAGAGGAAAATGATGGATATTCACTAAGTCTTGCTTATTTGTGGTGGCAGTATGAACTAGAGCTGTTTCGAGGGCTCATCTACCGTATGAAGCAACCTAAAATAGTCTTGCTTGTATTTGTCTCTGGAAAAATTGTTCTAACAGGAGCCAAGGTAATATTTTTGCTTATAATTCCCCCTTAAAATATCACATGATGTTCATGGCAGTGATTGATATGCAATAAGTTTTTAGGCAGTCATTTACTATCTTATGCTTACTCTATAACATTTACTTTTGTTGAATTTTAGAAGGGGGATTTTAGAGAGGGAGGAGAAGGTTCTGTGTATCATCACATAGGCTGTTGATAGACTTAATGGAGACTATTTCCTAGGATAATATTAATAGACTGCAACTCCCTAGACTTTAATACTCAAACACTAAATGCTTTTATCATGTGATATATGAAAATACTATTTCCTACGTGCATCAACTATTATTAGGTAGAAAAATAGCTTATAAGCTTAGGTAATAGATTATTAAAACACTTTTATTTAGTTAATTTTATAAATATTATTTTTTATGTATTTTTTTAATATCATTTTATATATTTGTATTTTTTAATTATACCAAATTATAATTAAATTTCATAAATTAATATATATATATATATATATATATATATATATATATAAATTCTTTGTTTAGTGTACAACATCTAAAACAATAAGAATAAAGAGAATAGGCAACATGTTTTTTTAATGATATTCAATATTGGTTATATAATAAACAGAAAGTGACTACACAATATAGGTTTTGGAAAAACCGATATAGAAGGTGTCATTTCTATAGTGGTTTTTTTGAAAATTGATGTTGTCAGGTGTATATCGATTTTTCTAAAAATCGATGTTGAATTTTTCATATTTTGTATTTTTTGGATTTATTTATTATCATACGATATCGTTTTTCATAAAAATCGATGTCATATAGTGTATCTTAGCATTTATACTTTTAATGTGTCGGTAGTTTCAACATCAGTTAACAATCGATAATAAAAGTAAAAAATAATCAATGTTAAAAGCCTATTTTCTAGTAATACAATAAATTGTAATTTAAAAAATAAAAAAAAAGTATGAGATATAATTAATGATGTGATATGAAATTTATTAATTTTTTAAAATTACTAAAATTCTCTATTAAAAAAAATACAAAATTAAAAAATAAAATAAAACAAATAAAAAATAATCAAATAAAAGAATGTGCAGTGTAAAAAAACATATAGAGTGTATAAAGTGTGTAAGAAAAATACTATTAATCATAATTTATTCGGATTTAAGTTTGAAAAATAACCTTATAAGGGTTATATATAATAATAATAATAATAATAATAATAATAATAATAATAATAATGTTTTATTCTTAAGCTATTGACCAATCCATTTTTGTTGGGTTTCGTATATATTGAAATAATAGCATACATAAAACCTTTCTCCCTTCTTCCATTTTCTCCACTATAAGCATATGAATTCAACCTTTCGACATTAAGGTTAGTTTTTCTTCCATCCTTATTTTCCATTTTTTAGTTCATGATTCATAAAAAAAACACTTTTATATAAAAAAATGTGTCTCACCTTTGTCTATCTCTATTAAGGTTAGTTTTTCTTCTATCCTCATTTTCAATTTTTTAGTTCATGATTCATAAAAAAGTATTTTTATATAAAAAATGTGTCTCACCTTTGTCTATCTCTATTTTTACAGGAACAAAAACTCAAAAACCACATCAAGGGAAGATGGGTTTCATTTATTAATATAATAGCACGTGTAAAAATTTTTTCCCTTCCTCCATTTTCTCCACTATAAGTATGGTTTCAACCTTTTGACATTAAGGTTAATTTTTCTTTCATTCTCATTTTTCATTTTTTAGTTCATGAAATTGGGAATCTAGAACATAGGAACATTAATGGGTTAGCAGATGTTTTTGCCAGAAGGAAAGTTAATATTCTGTGCTTGCAAGAAACTAAGTGGGTTGGAGAAAAGGCCAAGGAAGTGGAGGACACCTGTTTTAAGTTGTGGTATATAGGTACATCCAAGAGTCGAAATGGGGTTGGAATTATGATCGATAGAAGTTACAGAGACAAAGTTATGGACGTCAAAAAGAAATGCGACAGGATTATGATGATTAAGCTTGTAGTAGGGAATCTTATTTTAAATATCTTTAATGTGCATGCACCGCAAGTTGGACTACAATCAAAAGAAAAGAACCAATTTTGGGAAGACTTCGAGAGGTAGGGATACCCCGAGAGGAGAAGATTTTCTTAAGAGGAGATCGAAATGGTTATATTGGTAAAAACAGTGGAGGTTTTGATAGAATTCATGGAGGTTTTGGCTATGGGACAAGAAATGAGACTAGAGAAAATGTCTTGAATGTTGCACTAGCCTATGATTTGATGTTAGCGAACACATTTTTTTGAAAAAGGGAGTCACATCTTATCACTTATCATAGTGGCCAAAATTGCAGTCAAATTGATTTCTTTATAGTTAGAAGGGAAGATAGAAATTATTGTATTGACTGCAAGGTCTACCTTGGAGAATGTGTGGCGACACAACATAAGTTGATAGTTCTAAAGGTTCGGTTCAACAAAGTTCTTAATTTAAGGAAGCAAACTCAAAACCCAAGGATAAGATAGTGGAAGTTAAAGGAGGAAAAACAAATAGAGTTTAAGGAAAACATGCTGCGTGAAGGACCGTGGGAGTTTATTGGAGAAGCTAATGAAATATGGAATAAGATGGTTATATGTGTCCAAAATGTGGGAATGAGCGTACTGGGCGAATGCAAAGGAAACAAAGTTCTTATTAAGGAAACATGGTGGTAGAATGAAGAGGTGTAGCAGGCTATTAAATAGAAGAAGGAATGCTTTAGATCTTTGCATAAATGTCTCAATGATGAAAATTTGTAAAAGTTTAGAGAAGCGGGAGAAAATGCAAAGAAAGTAGTACGGGAACTAGAGGCAAGGTTTTTGACAATTTGTATAAAAATCTTGGGAGCAAGGATGATAAAAAATGTATTTACAAACTCGCTAAAAAAGAGTAAAGACCTCACCCAAGTTAGATTTGTCAAGGATGAAAATAAAAAACATTTGGTAAGAGATGAAGATGTAAGTGAAAGATGGATGAACTACTTTAACAAACTTTTTAATGGGGATGGCGATAAAAGTGAGGTGGATTTGGAGGACGTTTATGATGATATATATAGAAGATTTATGCGCAGAATTAAGACACATGAACTTAAGGAGGCTTTAAAGAGGATGAAGAATAATAAAGCTTTGGGACCCGATGATGTCTTTATTGAAGTGTGGAGAGGCTTGGGAGATGTGACAATAAAATGGTTGACCAATCTTTTCAATAAGATTCTTCAAACAAATAAGATATTTGATGCTTGGAGGAAAAATATGATTGTGCCTATTTACAAAAACAAGGGAGATATCCAGAACTGTTCTAACTATAGAGGCATCAAGCTCATGAGACATACTATGAAGTTGTGGGAGAGGGTTATTTAACATCGCCTAAGGAGGGAGACCAAGATTTCCATAAATCAATTTGGATTTATGCCAAGAAGGTGTACCATGGAAGCTATTTTCTTGATGCGACAATTAATGGAAAAGTATCGAGAAAAGAAGAAAGACTTACATATGGTGTTCACAGATCTTGAGAAAGCATACGATAGGATCCCAAGAAAAGTCTTATGGTGGACTCTTGAGGAGAAAAAGGTAGTATTAAAGTATGTTAATACAATCAAGGATATGTATGATGGGGCTACTACATGTGTGAAATCTTGTAATGGAACATCAAGGCATTTTCCTATCACGGTAGGTGTTCACCAAGGGTCAGCTCTTAGTCCTTATCTTTTTTCCTTAGTGATAGATGAACTAACGAAAGATATTCAAGAGGAAGTTCCATGGTGTATGCTTTTTTCAGATAATATCGTGCTTATTGATGAGACCAAAGATGGTGTTAATAGGAAACTAGAATTGTGGAGAAACACTTTGGAGTCTAAAGGATTTAAGATAAGCAAGAGCAAGACAGAGTATATGAAGTGTGAGTTTTCGCGGGGAAGAGATGGTGGTCAAGATACAATTCATCTACTGGGTCAAGAGGTACCCAATAAAGATGTTTTTATATTGGGATCAATTTTGCAAAAAAAGTGGAGAGATTGATGCGGATTTAAATCATAGAATCAGAGCAGGGTGGATGAAATGGCGGAGTTCATCTGGGTTTTTGTGTAACCCAAAATTCCCCTTAAACTAAAAGGAAAATTCTATAGAATAGTTGTAAGACCGGCAATGTTATATGCAGCAAAATGCTGGCCAACACATAAGCAACATGAGCACAAAATAGGGGTAGCAGAAATGATGATGTTAAGGTGGATGTGTGGTTATATAAAGATGTATAAGATAAGAAATGAGAATATTCGACAAAAGGTAGCAGTAGTTCCGGTGTGTGAAAAGATGAGAGAGTATAGATTGAGATGGTTTGGGCACGTTATGAGACGACCACTGGATGCTCCCGTAAGAACAAAAGTTTGTTACCATAAGCTCGACACAAAGAGAGGTAGAGGTCGACCGAAACTCACCTAGGGAAAGATAGTTAAGCAAGACTTAATAGAGTGAGATATACATTGGTGGACAATGTGTCTTAGGACGGAGTGGAAAAAAGTTATAAGCTTGATAGAGGGTTAAACCCATTAGTATATCTATGTTTCAGTCGTTTCCCTTTTTTTTAGTTCTTTTTCCCTTCATTTCTCCCCTTCTCCTTCTTTTATTTTAACTTATTTTTTCTTTCTTTTGTCTTATTTCTCCTTTTTCTTCACATCTCTCCTTGTCTTTTTTTGTCTTATTTCCGATCTATCATTAGGTTCATCTACCATCGACCCTAATTAATTTGAATTAAAGGTGTTGCTGATGTTGATATAGTTTATAATTCATAAAAAAACCATAATATAAAAATTGTGTCTCACCTTGTCTTCTCTATTTTTACATGAACAAAAACTCAAAAACCACATTGAGGGAAGATCACTTCATCAATTATACTACTTTTTACTATTTTATGTTTGAATGTGAATTAGCTTTTAGATAATTTGAAGGCCAATCATCTACTATGCTACTTTTTACCATTTTTATTTCCTTTTTTTAGTAGCTTACTCTAACACAATAGTGCTCAGGGATCAAACTCTAGCAAATCCACATAGTGTGTACTACTTTGTTTTAGTGCGTTCTTCTACGTAAATAATTACATGCAACAACAACAAAAATTAAGTTGTGTTGTCAATGCTTTATTTCTTCGAATTGTGTTTCTATTTTTTCTCTACATTTTTTCTTAATGTACTTTTTTTTCATGTATCAGAATTATGCATCGACACAAAGAAGGTACCAATGAGCACATTTTCCATGGTGTGCATACTTTCTGAAGAGAGTAACGAACATGATGCTTTAATTAATGTTTTTCGTGACATATATCTAAATCTTTTATTTCATTAGACATTTTTAATGTTATTTGAATGGGATTGCAAATAGTCGTGGAATTGCAAGTAGACGGTAAAAAAATGTCTTCATTTTGGTAAGTTTGTAAAAATGACTTTATCATTAGGAGAAAGATTGAAGTCTTGTCTTTTCTAGGAATACAAGAAGGAAACGTTACAAACATTGCGCCATTTTTTTCCACTTCTTTCTTATGAGATGTAACTGTGGGTAATCATTTTTTTTGGTGCCAAAACTTAGGCTTCATTATTAGAAATAAAATGTGAAATTTATAGAAAATAACGTTTTGACAAATGTTTTGAACTCAAGTTCTTTGTTAGTTTTTTTTAATAATAAAGTAATAAAAATTATTTAAAATGAAAACTTTTTAAAACAAAATAATAGCCAGATCATTGGACTGTTATATTTTGTCAATGCTTTTTATTTCAAATTCATACAATGACTTTTTGTTTGCCATCTTTTGTTAATATATATATATATATATATATATATATATTAATAACAGTTTTTGTTTAATACATATGATTGCATGTGTTTTCTTTGCTTATCAAATAGAAGCTTATGATTTTCTTATCTGTATTAGTGATGGCAAAACGGGCCTAGCCCGACGGGTCAGCCCGTTTGGCCCACGAATAAAAGTGGACCGGACTGAGATTTTGAACTCACAATTATTAAACGGGTCGAGCCAATCCGGCTCACAAAAATGCGGATCAAATGCAGGCCAGCCCACCGGGCCAACAACCCAACAACAAAAAATAATAAAATATTCAGTAGATAATTAGATATTTAGTGAAAATAAGTGGCTGAGAGAGGAGCTTTTAAGTTGTAACGAAGATTTCAGAATTTACAAGGGAGGAGTCTCTGCACCTGACGTAGTCCTTGTGGCCAAGGAACTCGGCGACGTCCCAGAGCATGACGAGTCGTCCCCGACGGAGATGAGGTGGAGCTTGTCGAGGCGGGGGAAGTGGATGAAGTGGACGGGGCTGGAGTGGGACTTGAGGCGGCGAAGAGCGGTGCGAGACTTGATGTCGAAGACCTGGACAAAGACGGAGAGGTCGGAGGCGGCGAGGAGGCGGGCGTTAGACGGTGTCAGAGAAGGAGGAGATGGTGGCGGCGGGGAGAACTTTTGCGTTTCGTAGCAATTATGAGACTGGGCTTGCTAATTTGACAGGTTTACACTAAATTTTATCATTTTCCTTTTGTTATATTTAAATGGGCATTACATTGTTCAAAATTTATACAAATTTGTTATACTTTTTCTATATTTTCTTGATATGTGCTTGGAGATATATGACATGCGGCATTGAGGCTTTATACCTTGATGTCATTTTCAGCTGAATGACATACTTTGATGATTCAAATCCTCCTATATTGTGAGACAGTAACAATTGAGATGGAATAGAACCATATGACACTTGGCATAAACTGGAATATTTGAATTAGATGAAAGTTATCATGGGAATTTAAGCCAGCATTTAGCCTTGACATTGTGTTTAGAATGTAGATACATTATGTGATGCTTGGTCTGGTGGTTTTAATTCAGTTTTTCTTATAACCTTGTAAATTTCGCGTTCAGGAAAACGATTTTGATTAGAAAAAACTGATATGGAACCCGATGAGGTTAGGGCAGTGATGGAAGACTTGCTGCTGCTGAGTACAGAGGGAATGCTTACACAATTACGTGATGAGTTTTGGGACACAGCTCCTCACTATGGTGGCCGGAAAGGTATTATCACGATTCGATAAATGATCATATTTGGAATGTTTAATTAAAGGCCTATTGCAGATTAAATTGGCTTTAGAAGAAAAGGAGTTTATGTTGAAATGATTGTTTTATATGAATCGTTCACTTCCCATAGTTGGCTGCATTACTCCAATTTCTTTATTTAAGATTAGTTTTCTGACTGATTAAAATTAATTATTTATATCTTGTTGTTTTGCTTGGATCTCATCTACAATGGTCATCTTCTAAAGAAGCTTCTATCTTTTTAGCTAGGATGTTGTACAATAGGGTTGGTAATTGTTGAAGATGTAAATTGACAATAACCAAAGGTTGTTACATGTAATCATAACCTAAACTGGTTAGTCCATTAATTCATATTCTAGTTAGAGAATGCATAGAAAGCTGATCAATTGTGGTTGTCACTTCTTTACCAAGAAGAAATTTTTGAAAATGCTCTTTTTCAAAGGGGCTGTCAACAAATCTGCCCTCCAAATTAAAATTTGTATTATTGTTTGTTCACATAAGGGTGCAATGACTGCAACAATGAGAGATTGAAGAGTGTTTATCTGGAAAAAGTTGGAAATGAAACTTTAGCTTGAGGGGAGTGGATTGTTGGGTGAGGCAGTCAAGATTGAGCTTTGTAGGTTGATAAATTGTAATGTTTCTTATGACATCAATTTTGAATTCAATTCAAATACTTATTTAATCATTTTGCATCTTGGAATGCTATGCTACTTACTATGAATCAACTGAATCTTAACCACGCCGGCAAGGACACCCCCAAATTGAGGATTCTGTGACATGAAAGGTACATAAAGGATTAAACAGAAACCAACATAGTTATAAAAAATGCAAATGAAAATAAACACCAAAAACTCCAAACAGATCTTGCCATATAGTGTCTACAGTGGCGAACACCACAGACAAAGATCTCACATACCTGAGAGCGAGCGCGACGAGGAGGAGGGCGCGCGTGAAGGCGCCAATCAAAAGTGGGTTTGAGAGTGGTCGGCGCCGATCAACTCACCTTTCCGCCATCAGACTGGGGGTGCAGCATCCATAGGAATGGACAACGACAACGACGAGGGTATGGAGAAGATCGATGAAGCTTCCTCCGACTTTGAGCAATGTTTCTTCGTTTTCTGGCGGAACCATTTGAACGGTGACGATGGAAGGGAGACCGCCGAGTTACTCGCCGATGCAGACCCAGAGGAGCAGACGCGGGGTTGAGGTAGAAAGAAGAAAAAATTGAAAACAAAAAACAAAATAATTTGGTGGCAGAGGGTCGATCCTGTTATTGTGGAGATTAGATTAATCTAACGCTGGAAAAAAAATGTCCATCATAAATCACTTAACTTTCTTCTTTACGCTACATGTCATCATAGAATATGATGGATGATTTAACTTTGAATTTTAATATTAAATATGAAATAAATTATGTTAAAAAATATTTATATTAATTGAATCAATGCTTTTAATAAAAATTATTTTGTATTAATATTATGATAAAAAAACATATAATGAATATATATATGAGAATCAAGTTTGTAAAATTTCATAGGTAACATTTTCAACTTGTCATTAACATCTTGAAACGTATTATAACCTTTTCTTATGATATTATTAGATATATTTTATGCACAACAAATTGTCAGGAAAAATTGAAACTTCATTATTAACTTAATTAGTACAAAGACTTTAATACAAAAAGTTTAAAAATTGATATCCTTAAGTATTTTCTTGAAGAAAAATAATTTTATGACAAACTTTAGATTAAATCTTTTTATTATTCATATGACAGAGTGGAATACATAGAGTAGTGTAATCTTCCGCACCGACAAAATAAAGAGAGCACAATTGATAAATGTGGCGATGATGCGTTGTCATGTGATACGCTTAACAATAAATTATAAAATCTTTAAATTTATAATTTATATATTAATTATAAGCAATCATTAAGCTATCACATGACAAAAGTATTAGGTTAATTTTACAACTACTTGATATATTTAAGTTGAATTCTTAGTTATTTATAGTTGCTAATGTTTCAAAAGTAATCTGTTTTTAGTCTTCAGAAGTCCCTTTGTAAGGACTAAAAAATATATTTTTACAAAATATTGAGATTAAGAGTGAATAAAATTTTACTAAGAAGTAAAATAAAAAGGTGATATTTTTAGGACTAAAAATATATTTAAGTTTAAAATTAATAAAGGATAAATAACTATTTATTTTAGTCCTTAAAAATATTTAAATATTGTCACATAAGTCTTTAAAACTAAAATTTTCAAACTAATTCTTGAAATCATGGAATCTCTAAATTAATTTAACCTCTTTCTATCATTTTGAGTCTATAAACCTATATTATTAGTTAAGTCACAAGTTTTTTTAAATTTTAGACTAATATGATTTATATATTAAGCTTTCAAGGATTTTTTTTTATTTTAAATTTTCTTAGTTACATGATTAAGATGATAATAAAATGAATATTTACTCTTTAATGGATAGGATAAAACTTTGGAACAATTTTATATGTGTTGTTTAGTAATTAGAATTAGAATTTCACATAAGTAATTTGCGAAATAAAGGTTTACGTTAAAAGATGATGCATATTACCACATTTAGATAGGAGAACAGTACAAAATACAAACAGCATCTATGAGCTGGTAAGTTTTGTTGTCCAGTGTCCACATATATGTATTTATTGATGAAAAATCGGTTCAAAACAAAGATGTTAAAATAGAAGATGAAACTAGAAGGAAAAAGTAGGTGGAGAAGGATAAAGTGACGAAGCAATTTCCCAACACCTACTCTTGCTTTGCTTCTCAAGTACGCCCCATTGTTTACTTTATTCTCAATTTCCCATCTCGTGATTCTGATTCCCTCCTTTCTATACTAAGATCCAAAATGGGTGAACAGAAAACATGAGATCATTCATAGATAGAAGACTAAAATTTCACCCACATAATAATAATGGGGTCTATGGGTAACTCAAATCCTAATCCAAATCCAAATCCAAATCCATGGACTCCAAAGGATTGTTCTGAGGGAATTTGCAGCATCTATTGTCCCCAGTGGTGTTACATAGTGTACTCTCCTCCCCCTCCAATTCTACTTGGTGATGGCGATGATGACCCTTCAGGCTTTGAATTCTCTCCTCTCATAGTTGCTGTGATTGGAATCTTGGCTAGCACTTTCATCTTGGTCACTTACTATACCATTATCTCAAGGTTCTGCAGGCGCAGAAACAACACCAATGATTCAACAGAAGACGATGGAAACAGTGAATTGGCTCGAATTTCTTCTTCTGCCAATTCTGGCTTAGATGAGGCTCTCATCAAATCCATCAAGGTTTGCAAGTACAACAAGGGTGGTGGCTTGGTGGAAGGTCACGATTGTTCGGTTTGTTTGAGCGAGTTTGAAGAGAATGAAAACTTGAGATTGTTGCCCAAATGCAACCATGCTTTTCATCTCCCTTGCATTGATACTTGGCTCAAGTCTCATGCCACTTGCCCTTTGTGTCGTGCTTCTGTCACCGCTTGTCCGAATCCGAATTCATCTACGGAACCGCCACCAAGAGTCATTGTTAATGCCTTGGAACACCAGCAAAGGAGTAACCATGTTGTTGTCGTTATTGAGAGTTCCGAGGAACAAGAGAAGGTGGTTAGCTTTGATGCTCATACTTTGAATGACAGTGAAGGGTATCACACATAGGAGAAGCTAATATTGGGAACAGATCTGCTTCAATAAGTACATAGATCCATGTTTACAAGGCATATACATATATAGTAAGGGAATGAATTCTGTTCTTCCAAATGGATGGTAAGTTCCAACTGTTCTCTGAAACATCTGTAACATAATAGAAATTCTTGATCATTATTAATGTGAATTTTACAGAAATTTTAACACTAGCAAATTTGGTTTACAGTGGACTCTACAAGCTCTGTTTCCTGAGAATGGGATTATTAAATATTAAATTTTTTAGATATCTTTACATTGTATTATATAGTATATTGATAAATTATTGTGAGTTTTATGTTGATGCAATGCTATATTATCATTCAATCATATGACTTTTAAGATAATTTTTAAAAGTTAATAAATTTATGATATATGATAATTTATAATTAAATTTACATTGCGGTTGTTAATAATTTTTTCTGTCAATAATTTTAGGTAAGCTTGATTGATCTCCGTACGGGAGAAGAAATAATTTTTTTATTTATTTTTTACGTATGGTGGGTTTTATTTTCTGGTTAAAATATTGTTAGTTATTTCCTTTTCATATTTATCAAATTACTTTTTTTAAAGTACAAATGTTGCACCCTAGACTTTGATTCTGTTTTATTTCTTGTTAAGTAGAGTCTTATGCAATATTCATTTGTTTAAAATCTCTGAAACTAGTCTTTATGAATAATAACTAGTTTTGTACTACATTAAAATCTGTTCTGTAACTGTATTTTGTAATAAAAAAGTTTACTAATTATATTTATAATCGGATTTGATTAAAATTAATTTTGTACTCTAGAAATCAATTTTTAAAACCGATTCAAAATTGGTTTAATTAAAGTCAAACTAGTTTTCAAAAAAGAAAAAGAAGATTGATTTTAAAATTCATGCTAGACTTACCTAGGAATCTGATTTTTTCTTTTTGCTTTTCAGTCTTTGCTTGTTTTACCAGTTCATGCTACAAGCTTTTACTTTTATATACTAGCTAGGGATGGAATTGAAACAAGATAGGTGAAAAACAAGAGTATCATGGAAATGTACTTAGGGACTGAAGCATGAGATTATCTATTGAAAATTCTATTTTTTGACATTGAATTGGTGAAACATAATCTTTAGCTAATTAAGTATGTGGATATAAAAAATAAAATTTTAACTCATTTGACTCTTGGTCATAACTTTTCTTGGTATCTTTATTTTTAACCTCTTCTTTTTTTCACTTTTGGTGTTGGATAAATTGATTGAACTTGGTACAAAGGTTAGGAATACTACTAACAAAAGTAGAAATTATGTGAAAAACTCTTTCCTGGAACTGGTGGTGGTGCTGACAGATTGTCTCAAATTTTGGCACGTTTCTTTAACCATCATTGTATTTATAAAATTAGTGGGAAGACTTTAATTTATTTAAAGGAAAAGCAACTGCTTGCAGTTACTTATATATATTCTCCTTATAAGAAGGCACTGGAGGCACATATATAGGTGACCATGGCCTAGCTATATAAACTTAGATGACAAGGGACATCAGTCTTCAGGAAATTCAACATGGAGATAGATTGTCAACAATTGGTAAATGCTTGGTAAAGGAAGGACATAACGAAGAGCTATCTCAATGGAATATTAGAGGGTTGCGAAGCTTTGTTGACAAACAGATTGGGTTTAAGTTAATTTTTTTAAAAGAGATTGGAAAATAGAGTAGCATATGCATTCATGAAAAAAATACTGGACTGAGGACTCACCTTACATTATTACACATGATATCTTTAATGATATTATTTTGCCTAACACTTACTAGTTCAAATTTTTTGACAACATTTAAAATATGTCATCAATATAAATAAATGTTATTAATATGTTTTTGTGACATTTTGTCAAATGTTATGTGTAGCTCATATCCCTAAAAATTTTAGCAACATAAATTATATATAGCATTTGATAAAATATCATAAAAACAAATTAGTTACATTTATTCATATTTGATGACATTTTTTAAATGTTTCAAAAGATTTTTTAGCAACATTTTTACTAAGTGCTAAACATAAAAATGTTGTTAAAAGTCACATGTCTAATAGTGTAATTGGGTAGATCCTATGTACATGATTTTGTTGCCAATTAAAAATAAATCACTTATTGATTTACTTCATTATTGAGTACATTAAAGCAAACCTTTTGATTAATCAATTAAATTAAAAATTTTCCACAATCAACTAATCACAAATCATGTTACAAATGATTTATATGCTAATTATTATAAAAATCAACAAAACTACCATACATAACAATTTGTGACTAATTCACATTGTAAAAATTCTTATATTGTATTTTTTCTTAATTTTTTTAAAGACGCAATCACGTTTAAGAAGATAAAATAAAGACTCAAATTTATAACAAAAAATTATGAACAAAGAAAAAAAAGAAAATCTTTTAACGCAATAATTTCTAAAATTTTAAATTATCATACATGTTAAACGATTTTTTGCTTGTTTATTAATTTTTGTAATGTAAACTATCAATTTTTTTTAAGTATCGTATTATGATTTTGAACCATCTTAATACTACATTAAAAGTATCTATCTGTTAAACTATTTGTAAAAGAATCAGCATATCTTATTTATTAAAATATCAATGATACTAAAATGTAAACAATTTTTCACAAACTATTATAAGAACACATTACTAGCTTTTGGTGCTTCCGTCTCTCAATAGGAGATTTATAGATATTCAGAGTATAGAGCCTTTTAAAGTTCCCAGTCCTAATGGCTTTCGGGAAATTTTCTATCAGAATCATTACTATAAATGCAGTTTTTTAATACAGTTTGTTTTATCCATATAAAGATAGTTTTTCAACTGTCTTTGAAATGTGAGACTTTTAAAGATCATTTTCAGTTAAAATCATCTTAAATTTCATGTAATTTTTTTTAAAAATTTCTAAGATGGTTTTAGACCAAAATCATCTTAGAATAGTAATATTCTAAGACGATTTTACTAAGAGCCGTATTAGAAATAAGTTTTTTTAATAAAATGAAATAAATTTAAATTAAGATGATTTTTCTTAAAAATCGTCTTAGAATATAGACATTCTAAAATGATTTTCCGTACAATCGTATTACTTAAACGTGTTTTTTTAAAAAATAAATAAATTTATTTCCTCTTTTATCACATTTTTATACCATTTTTTATCTTTCTTTTTTTGCTATCATATCTTTATCTTTTCCTTTCTTTTCATTAACATATATATTCATATCTTTGTAATTAAAAAATGTTATAATAATGAGATAAAAGAGGAAATGATATATATATATATATATATATATATATATATATATATATATATATATGTGTGTGTGTGTGTAAATATTATAATAACCCTTTCAAAAGTCATAAAACTTGGTGTTTATTAGCAATGGATAAGTTATTATATATTACTATAAACCCAGGCCCCAGCTTTTTTTTTCAATCTTATTTTTAACTTGGATTAAAAGATAAAGGAAAGTAAAATTAGATACAGATTTAAAGAACTTGAATAAAATTGCAAAATGGAAGACATAAACCATAACTCAACTGAGATTTGTAACAAAAATAATAAACTAATATTTACCCATATAAAGAAACAATATCTGCACAACATAACAAGGACTTCATTTTGCAGACTATTAACAAGATTACTATGATTATTGAATTAAAATATAAACAGCTCCTTTTCCTTGATAAAATAATAAATAAATCATAATCAAGATAAATAGAAAATTAAAAAGTAAAAGTCCCCTCTTAAAAAGTAAATAGTTCATGAATTAATTAAAGCTCTGTTGGGATTTGTCCGCTAAGTGAATTATTGTTCATGTGACTGATCCATTGGAGGGGGGAAAGATAAACATTATTTTCTTTCCAGTTTTTGGTCATAATAAAAATGTTGAGAAATAAATGAGTTTGTGTAAAAATAACGAGTGGTCATTCTTAAACTACTTTTTCATTGTAAAGTACCTTACAAGTGCTTTTGTCTAGTTCAGGTTTGCAAATGACGTAGGTATAGGTCCTGATATTTGGTTCTGATCAATTTGTATTCTATCCAGGTTTGGAAGATAGCCAATCTCCTCTGGTAGTTAGCCTGTTAATTTATTTCCATTCAGAAGCCTGTGAAAAAATATATTTGATGAGAAAGAATGCAGAGATGATGTAACTCTTCTTGTTAATTACCACTCCTTTACTTATATATACGAGTATATAACCATTTAAATTTATCTTTCTACCCAATAGGAAACAGTATTTAATTCAATTATTTATAAGATCAATTCTGAATTCAGGAATGACAAGGATGTTTGTGCATTAGTAAGTCTAGAAAAGGTAAAAAAATAAATATACCAAGGTAATAAAACAACTGACTTATTTAATCATATGAAGACTAACATACATGCCTAACAGGAAGGCTCAACATACAAGAGTTCCAAAGATGTGATATTGCCAACTTCCTTTGGAATACTCCCACTTATGTTGTTCCACATAAAGTTCCTTTAGAATACAAAGAAAACATGTATAAGAGGAAGAAGGTAATTAAAAGCTGCAAAAGGGAGAAAACACTCAGATGAGTGAAATTACCCGAGGACCTTGTTCAACACCTTTCTTGAATGTCACTGGCTTAAGATTGTTTCTTGCAGCAGTTCAAGTACAACTTTTCCGGTATCTTTTGAGCCAGTAAATGGTAGCTGCATAAACAGAATTAAAAAAGTAACTTTATATGGTGATAAAAATGGTTTGGTTTTAGCAGACAATTACTATGCAAAGGGAAAATTCAAAGCTTAATGATATAGACGATAAACAAATGAATGGCATTGTTCTTACATCAACAAATAAATATTGCAGAAAAAATATGTTATTGGCTCCAAAAGACCTTGACTTCCAACCAGCCTGCTCTTTGATACAGTGTTAAGAACCTCAATACATAATTAGAAAAGTGAGAACAAACACTAGAATTTGGCCTGGACTTACACCAGTTTTCTGTATTTCAATTGGTATTACGAAAAGTATTTCAACTACGAATTAAAGCTTACAACAACTGGCTCAAATGTAGAAAAACTCAAACAGCAAGTAATAACAAATAACAGGAAAAAGTAAGATAAGGTGAAGCAATTAGAGAGGCTCCACTCTCTCCCAAATCAAGTTCTCTGATCTTTGATGATCCGCACCCTCCTTTCCCTTCCACTAAATAACTAACTCCGCTCCCTCCACCTTTCTGTTACGGGGTATTATTGTCATTCTCTTGCTGATATGGCAGCAATAAAACATTTGTTTGTGTTGGCCTCAGCAGGGAATTGTTTTGTGCCCAAGCTCTCCTATTTCTATCTCTTTTATACACTTTGGGCTTGATCTCATCCATACTCCCCCCATTTCAAGCACCTTGTCCTCAAGGTTAAAATGAGGAAACTGTTTGTTAACGACCTGAAATTCTTCCCACGTATTCTCAAAATCTGGAAGATTATGCCACTTGATCAGAACTTGGATGGTATTACTAATTGACCTGCGGATAGCAATCAAAATTTCTGGTTCTGCAATCAGTTCCCAATCAGCACTCAACATCGGTGGAATTGGTTGGGCTGTCTGGCCAGGCTTGATTGCTCTTTTGAGTAAACTAACATGAAACACAAGGTGTACCTTGCACCGCACAGGTAATCTGAGGCGGTATGTTGCATTCCCCACACACTCTTCCACATGATACAGACCATAGTAACGTGGACTGAGTTTTTCATTAGTCCTTCTCACAATTGTCTTGAGCCTATAGGGCTACACCTTCAAGTTAACCACATCCCCACTGAAAACTGTACATCTCGCCTGTGTTGGTCTGCGTGAGTCTTCATTTGATCTTGAGCTTTAGTCAAATGCTGACGCAAATCATTCAAAATAATATCTCTCTCAGCCAGAGATTGAGAAACTGCATCCACAGCCGGAATAAAAGTGCAACATTTAAGAAGGGTAGGCGATTCTCTGCCATACAATGCCTTAAAATGAGTCATTCTGGTAGTAGTCTTGAAAGTCGAGTTATACCATATTTCTACCCAGGGAAACCATTTAGGCCATAGTGTTGGCTTAGTACAACAAAAACATCTCAGATATGCCTCCAAACACCTATTAACCACTTCAGTTTGTCCATTACACCGTGGGTGGTATGCCGTACTAAAATGCAGTTTTGTGCCTACACTTTTAAACATTTCAGACCAAAAGCAACTCATAAATACCCGGTCCCGATCAGAAACAATAGTAATGGGAAAACCATGCAACTTAACTACCTGCCGAACAAATAAGCCCACAATGTGTTTTGCAGTACAAGGGTGTTTTATTGGGAAAAAATGAGCATACTTGATGAATCTATCAACCACCACAAAAAGGGTATCCACACCCATAGCCTTAGGTAGCCCACCAATGAAATCCATAGAAATGTCCTCCATACCTTAGTAGGAACAGGCAGCGGCTGAAGTAGGCCTCCCAGATGTAAATTTTGAGTCTTGCATTGTTGGCAAATAGCACACCCCGCTACATACTCCTTAATATAACTCTTCATTCCTTCCCAATAGACAACTCCAGCTAACCTCTTGTATGTCTGAAAAAACCCAGAATGGCCTCCTACATTAGAATCATGATATTCCTTCAACAAGATTGGGATGTACTGAGAACCCTTAGACAACACCAAGCGATTCTGATAGAACAGTCTCCCTTCCCGAACACTGAATACCTTATGAGCAGAGGGATTCAATAGCAGAGCCTGTAAAATCTGCTGTAACTGAACATCTTGTTGAATTTCCCTCTCCAATTCCTCTAATGTTGACCAGTTGATCCGAGACAAAGACCCCAAAAATAATTGTCTAGACAAAGCATCAACCACTTGGTTTTGTCTCTCGGGATGATAATGAATCTCGCAATCAAAACCCAGTAATTTAGTGATCCATTTCTGTTGGTCTTCACTCAAAACAAGCTGTTCGGTAAGAAATATTAGGCTACATTGATCTGTCTTGACAATGAAGTGCCTCCCCATCAGATAATGCCTCCATTTTTTGACAGTAAACACTATTGCCATTAATTCTTCCTCATACACAGACTTGGCCTGAGCTCTAGCCGAAAATCCCTGACTAATATAAGCCAATGGTCTATTATCTTGTACCAGAACTGCCCCAATGCCTTTTCCAGATGCATTTGTCACCACTGTAAAAGGTTTGCTGAAGTTTGGTAATGCTAAAATTGGAATTGTGCTCATCTTTGTCTTCAGCAGCTGAAAAGCATATTCAGCTTCTTGATTCCATATGAACCCATCTTTTTTTAGTAAATTAGTCAAAGGCTTTGCCAATTTACCATAGTCTTGAACAAACTTACGGTAATACCCTGTTAGACCCAAAACCCCCCGCAATTTTTTAACTTCTTTTTGGCTTGGCCATTTGACCATTGCTCTTATGTTTTCCGGATCAGCCTGAACTCCTTCTGCTGATACAATGTGCCCCAAAAACTCAATCTGCCCTCTGCCAAAACCACATTTTTTTTATTAACCACCAACTGATTTTTCTGCAGTACCTCAAAAATAGCCCTCAAATGTACAACGTGTTATGTACAATCCTTGCTATATATTAGGATATCATAAAAAAAAAAGACTAGAGCAAATTTCCTCAACAAAGGCTTAAGAATGTCATTCATTAAGGCCTGAAATGTAGATGGGGCATTAGTAAGACCAAAGGGCATTACTAGATACTCGTAATGTCCCGCATGGGTCCTAAATGTTAGGTATGACCTTGTACTGTTGTTGGCCTTGTGTTTTATTATTTGTAGTTTAGGCTTGGGCCCATGAATAGCTACGGTACTTAGGCTAAGCCTATATATTTCCTTGTAATCTGAGTGCAATTGTACGAGTGTGTGAGGAAATATAGTGAATAGTTGGACGTAGCTCACATTGGGTGAACAAGGTAAACTATGTGTGTTGTTTTCTTCTTCCCTTTTCTCTCTTCTCGATTATTGTGTGATTGTTCGATATCCAATACTAAACACTATTTTATGGATGTCCTTTTCTTGCATCCGTACTTGATGATAACCCGATTTTAAATTCAGCTTAGAAAAAATCCGGGAACCACCTAATTCATCCATCAGTTCACCCACCACCGACATTGGGAATTTGTTAGGGATAATGATTTTATTCAATGCTCTAAAATTGATACATACATGCCAGCTACCATCTTTTTTCTTGACTAAAATCATTGGGCTGGAATAAGGGTCAGTGTTGTGTGTAATCATGCCACTCTTAAATAACTCAGCTACCAAATTTTCTAGTTCAGTTTTTTGATAGTGTGGGTACCTGTAAGGTCGTATATTCGACACTTGACTCCCCAGCTTAAGATGGATAGCGTGATTGATAGGCCTCACAGGTGGAAGTTCTCTGGGTTCTGTAAACAACCCCTCAAATTCACCCAATAGCTTTGTCAATTATGGCCAATAAGTTTCCTCTTCCTGTATTATCTTTTCAAATGGTTTTAAGAGGCTGCAATGGATAAGAGGAGATGGTGAGGGCTCTTCGACCCTAAGTAAAGCCTTATCTACCCTTCTCTTTTACTTTTTGTTAATTTCCATTTATTAGTTTAGTGGTTTAGTATATGTGTGGTAGTTTAGGAATATGTTTATTATTAGGAAGATAAGGAAACTGTTGGGCCTTGTGAAGCCCAAGTAGACTTTTTATGCTTGCTGTTAATTGAAACGGTGCGTACAGCCTTATAACCTAGCATATATATTGCCTTTATTCACAAAGTACATCACGTTCTTTTTTGACCTTTTACGCTTTTTCTTCTCACATTCCAGCAGCTTCTATTTTGCTCATTTTGATATTCTCTTTCTCTGTTGTGACCTAGCTCTGCTAGGGTTTGCGTTTTCTGCACAAACCTTGAGTCTTGGTTGCTGAAATCAGTCAAAGTGAAGATGAAGTAGTGTGTGTTCTGTGTTCTTTCCTTATTGCAGTTTGGTGTTGCAGGTAATGGTTCTTTCTCTCAGCTGTGTTCTAGTTTTTGTGTTCTTGGGGTTTTCCTCTAAAAGGAACCAAAGGAGAAGGACGTAGAAGGTTGAGTACTGTCTGGATTTGACAGTGGTAAAGAGTGGTTATCTCTTGTACTCTGTAAACTTCTTGATTTCTTGTTTACCTGTGACTTTGATTCCTTGTTCTTGTTTAAAGCTTGGTTGTGTAAGCAAGGGGAACACTGTTGTAATATTCTTGTAATATTAGTGTGAGTAATAAAAGGTCTACAGGTTCTTTGCCCTTAGATGTAAGTAACAAGGATTTATCCTAGTTATTGAACCAAGTAAAATACTCTTGTGTTTTCTTTCTCTTTAATTTCTGCTTCCGCGTTAATTTTAGTTTGATTGTGCGCTTAAAACTCTAACAAGTGGTATCAGAGCTTTGGTTGGTTCTTGTGTTGCTGTCTTCATTGTGCGTTTCAGGCTTTGGTGCGCAGGTTCTACCTTAGACCCTCGAACACTCAAGAATGGGTTAAGCCAGAGTGGAAGTGGAAAGGTTTGACAGGAAAGGAGACTTCAACATGTGGCGCAAGAAGAAGAGGACTGTTCTAGTACATCAAAAGTGCTCTAAAGCACTTGGTGGTGAGAAAGATTTACCTTCATCTTTATCTGAAACTGATAAAAATGATATTCTTGAAACTGCATATAGTTTGTTAATTCTGCATTTGAGTGATAATATTCTTAGACAAGTAAATGATGAAACTTCTGCGGCTGGTATTTGGTTAAAATTGGAATCTTTGTATATGACTAAATCCCTCTCAAACAAAATATATCTAAAAGAAAAACTATTTGGTTTCAGAATGAAATCTAGTAAATCTTTAGATGATAATTTGGATGAGTTTAAGAGAATAACTATTAGTCATGCTAATATTGATGAAAAGATTACTGATGAAAACCAAGCTATTATTCTTCTAAATGCTTTACTTGATTCCTACAAGGATGTGAAATCTGCTATTAAGTATGGAAGAGAGTCTTTGTCATTAGAAGATGTAATAGGAGCCTTAAAGTCTAAAGAACTAGAAATAGTAGTAAATAAGAAGGTCAATGCAAAGGGACTGTTTATTAAAAAGAATTTTAGTAAAAAAAGTCAGTTTCAAGGAAAAGAAAAAGGAAAGAACAATACTGAAAATAAGTATAAGCCACCTGTTAAAGGAAAGGTGACTTGCTGGTTGTGTCATAAGGATGGACACATTAGGAGAAATTGTCTAGAAAAAGGAAAAGGTCAAAATAATGGGAATAGGATAGATTATGCTAATCTGACTAGTGGTTTTGAGGATAGTGAGGTCCTAGATGTGTCTAATGCTTCTTGTGAGGAGTGGGTGATGGATTCTGGCAGTACATATCATATGACTCCTGAAAAGGAATGGTTAATCTGTTTTAAGACTATTAAAGGTGGAAAGGTGATGATGGGAAATAACCAAACCTGTAAAGTAAAAGGAATTGAAGCTGTTAGGTTTAGAATGAGAGATGTGACTGTTAAGGTTCTCAAGGATGTGAGATAGGTCCCTAACCTTAGGAGAAACCTAATATCTCTAGGAATGTTAGATAAGAGTGGATACAGTTTTAGGAGTTTTGAAGGAACTCTAGAAGTGGTTAAAGGATCCATAGTTCTTATGAAAGGGATGTTAGATAATGGTCTGTATTTTCTAGATGAAGAAGCTTTAGGACCTGAGTCTTGTAGTGTCAGTAGGAAGCCTAGTGAGTCTTCTCTTTGGCATAAAAGACCATGCCACATTAGTAATCAAGGATTACAAGAGTTATATAAACAAGGTATTTTAACTTTTAAAACATTTTCTCCTATTGATTTCTGTGAAACTTGTGTTTTGGGAAAATCTCACAGATTAAAGTTTCTAATAGGAAAGAATGAAACTAAAAATATCCTGGATTATATACACTCTGATTTGTGAGGTTCACCTAGCATTCCTAGTTCACTTTCTGGCTGTCATTACTTTCTTTCTATGATTGATTCTCATTCCAGACGTGTGTGGACTTATTTTTTAAAACAAAAAGATCAAGCTTTTGATTGTTGTAAAGACTGGAAAGTCCAAGTGGAAACTGAGACAGGAAAGAAGGTTAAAGCATTAAGAACTGATAATGGATTGAAATTCTGTAATAACCAATTTAATGATTTCTGCAAACAATGTGGTATTTTAAGACATAGAACTTGTGCTGAAACACCTCAGCAAAATGGCATTGCTGAAAGAATGAATAGAACTATTTTAAATAAAGTTAGATGCATGCTTGTTGATTTTGGTCTTAAGAAATCTTTTTGGGCAGAAGCTGTTTCTACTGCTTGTCATATTATAAACAGGTCACCTTCATCTGCTATCAATTTCAAAACTCCCATGGAAATGTGGTATGGTAAGCCTCCTAACCTGAGTTATCTGAAACCCTTTGGCTGTTTAGCTTATGTTCATACTAAATAGGATAAGTTAGCCTCTAGGGCTCTTAAATCTGTCTTTGTAGGTTATCCTACAGGGACAAAAAGGTATAAACTCTAGTTAATATCTGAAAATAAATGTGTTGTCAGTAGAAATGTTGTATTTGATGAACTGACATTTTATAAAGATGTTGTGCAGGACTCTAGACAGGTTCAAGAACCTAGAAATGTCCAGTTGGAGGTGGAGAACACCACTGGTTTTGATTTTGAACTTGTTCAGAATCATGATGAATTTGAATATCAAGGAGATACACTTGATTAACTTGCAAATGATCAGCAAAATAATGAAGAAAATCAATAGGACTTTAACCTCAATGATTATCTTCTGACTAGAGATAGAGTTAGGAGGAATATTAGGCCTCCTAGCAGGTTTGCTCATGCTGACATTGTTGCTTTTGCTTTGCAGGTTGCTGAAATGGTTGAATAAGAAGAACCAGCAACTTACAAAGAAGCAATCAGTATGAAATCTCAAGAGAGATGGCTGAGAGCAATGGAGGAAGAGATCTCCTCATTAAAGAAGAATCTAACTTGGGTTCTAGTGGACAGACCCAAGGATAAAAGGATCATTGGATGCAAGTGGGTCTTCAAGCTGAAGCCTGAAGTCCCAGGATTGGAGAAGGCCAGGTATAAGGCCAGGTTGGTAGCCAAAGGCTACTCACAGGTAGAAGGAGTAGATTACAATGAAATTTTCTCTCCTATTGTTAAACATACTTATATTAGGCTTATTTTGTCTTTTGTTGCTATTCTTGATTTAGAATTAGAACAACTTGATGTTACAACTGCTTTTTTGCATGGAAGCTTAGATGAACAGATCTATATGGAGCAGCCAGAAGGCTTCATACAGAAAGGTTCTGAGAACAAAGTCTACTTGCTATAAATGTCCCTGTATGGTTTAAAACAGGCACTCAGGCAGTGGTATAAAAGGTTTGATGACTTTGTTTTGTCACATGGATTTATTATATGTAAGTATGATCATTGTGTCTATTATAAGAAAGATAATGGAAATAAATATACTTATCTGTTAATCTATGCGGATGATATGCTAATTGCTTCTCATGATATTATGTGTATTAACAAATTGAAAGAGATTTTGCTGAAGGAATTTGATATGAAAATCATTGGTCCTACTAAGAGAATCTTAGGTATGGATATAGTAAGAAATAGAAAAGAAAGAACCTGTCTTTATCTCAAGTTGTGTATGTTAAGAAGGTTGTTAAACTCTTTTCTATGCATCTTTGTAAATCTGTTAGCTTGCCATTAGCTGCTCATTTTCGTTTGAAATCTGTATGTGTTGATTTAAATGAAGATGAATCTGCCTATATGGAAAATGTGCCATATTGTAATGCAGTTGGAAGCCTAATGTATGTAATGATTAGCATTAGACCTGATATTACATATGCTGTTAGTGTTGTAAGTAGATTCATGAGTAATCCTTCAAAAGAACACTGGAATCCTGTGAAATGGATACTAAGATACCTTAATGGAACTTTTGGTTTCTGTTTGAATTTTACTGGTAATGAATCTAATGAATTTTCTGTGAAAGGTTATTGTGATTCTGATTATGTTGCAGATTTAGACAGGAGAAGATCCTTAACAGGTATTATCTTCACTGTTGGTGAAAATGTTGTTAGCTGGAAATCTAATCTTCAGCATTTAGTAGCTTTGTCTACTACTGAAGCTGAATATATGGCCTTGTCAGAATCTGTAAAAGAGGCACTATGGTTGAAAGGAATAATATCTGAACTTGGTTTAGGAGATGGAATTCCGCAGATTATGTGTGATTCTCAAAGTGCTATTCATTTATCTAAGAATAGTGCTTATCATGAAAGAACTAAACATATTGATGTTAGACTACATTTTACTAGAGATGTTATTGCAGGTGATAAGGTGAAGGTGGAGAAAATATCTACTGTGTGCAATCCAGCTGATATTTTGACTAAAGCTGTACCTGTTAACAAATTCTAGGATGCTTTGAAATTGTTAAAAGTTCAACAGCAGTGATTTCTTTCTCTTATCTCTGTTATTTCAGTTTTTAATTTGTTTTGGAAATGCTAATGAAATTTCTTGGTTTTGTAGGTTCTGAACTATTTCTCTTTGATATGTTTGTGTTGTGTCTTTCTATGTCCTAGTGTCTTAGTGTCCTCTGGTCTGGCATTGAACTTGTAGTCCCCTGTCTGTCTTCTATTTGTGTATGTCTTCTTGTGCTTCAAGGTGGAGTTTATTGGGCCTTGTGAAGCCCAAGTAGACTTTTTATGCTTGTTGTTAATTGAAACGGTGTGTACAGCCTTATAACCTAGCATATATATATTGCCTTTATTCACAAAGTACAACACGTTCTTTTTTGACCTTTTACGCTTTCTCTTCTCACATTCCAGCAGCTTCTATTTTGCTCCTTTTGATAATCTCTTACTCTATTGTGACCTAGCTCTGCTAGGGTTTGCATTTTCTGCACAAACCTTGAGTCTTGGTTGCTGAAATCAGTCAGAGTGAAGATGAAGTAGTGTGTGTTCTGTGTTCTTTCCTTATTGTTGTATGGTGTTGCAGGTAATGGTTCTTTCTCTCAGCTATGTTCTGGTTTTTGTGTTCTTGGGGTTTTCCTCTAAAAGGAACCAAAGGAGAAGGACGTAGAAGGTTGAGTACTATCTGGATTTGACAGTGGTGAAGAGTGGTTATCTATTGTGCTCTGTAAACTTCTTGATTTCTTGTTTACCTGTGACTTTGATGCCTTGTTCTTGTTCTTGTTTAAAGCTTGGCTGTGTAAGCAAGAGGAACAATGCTGTAATATTCTTGTAATATTAGTGTGAGTAATAAAGGGTCTACAGGTTCTTTTTCCTTGGATGTAGGTAACAAGGATTTATCCTAGTTATTGAACTAAGTAAAATACTCTTGTGTTTTCTTTCTCTTTAATTTCTGCTTCCGCGTTAATTTTAGTTTGATTGTGCGCTTAAACTCTAACAGAAACAAAAGTGATTAAGAAGCATCACCATTTTCTTGCAAACCCACCATAAAATAAAACAATTTTTTGTGTTTAAATCATTCTTTGTATGGTTGAACTCAAATGCTAAAAGTGAAAACCATTTATTTGGCTTGACTGAGATGTGTAATGAGTTTGGCATGATAAATCGAAAGCAAATAAAGGAACTTGTAGACCTAGCCCAGTGAGTGAGTGATCCTTATAATGACACAAATATATATTGAGAGACATTCTTATTTCACTCACAGTAGACTTTGACTAAATCTTTTGTAGATTGATTGCAATTGTATGCATTGAAATGATCAAGGCCATGTTTGCATGTTTAGCTAAGAGCCAAAAAGCCTACCCTACATTGTTTTTCTCTTGCACCTTACTTTGAGCTTAATTGATGTATTCTTTTCCAATTCCCTAACCTTGAAATTTATATGTTTATATATCCTCTACTACCTTTAACTTGAAGGATAGGAGAGCATAGGTCTAGTAACTAGGAAAAGTTTTAAGTTTGGAGTGGCAATGTACCACCCAAAGGGAACAAAATAAAGGGTACCAACAAGCTATCACGTGAATAAAGGTTGAATATATTATCCTCATTCTCTCTTGTAAGGTATTGAATAAGAAAGAATCCAAAACACACAAAAAATATAGAAAAATAAGAGAGAAACCAAGTAAAGAAAAAATAAAAAAATTGAGGACAAAGCAAAGTATGCATGAAATTGAAAATTTGGGATACCAATGAATGGTAGGAAGTGAATGAAAATCCAATGAATAGACTAAATGTTTTCCTTCCTTTGAGTTATTTTTGAATATCTAGAAAAACCAATTTTCCTTGTTAGCAAAACCCCATTACAAGCCAAGAAAGTCCTTATCTTTGCATGCATTTGATGTGTTGATTAACTTGAGATGAAAGTCAAAGTTGAATTGTGGTGTCTTATAATGTGAATTGAGTAAAACACTTACACAAAGCTAAGTCAAAAGCTTAAGAGTGAAACACTTATTCTGAGGACAAGTTGCTATGCCATTAAATTTGATTGTCATTCTTGTTGCATATTTCTAACCTTGCATTTGATTTGGTTGAGCTAAAAAGTTGAAAGTGGGCACCATACTTATTTTATTGAATCACATGAACAAAAAAATTATTGAATAAAGGGGAATGCAAGAAGAGTGTGTATGTAACTTGTCATTGTGTATCCTTAGTCTTTAGTTTTAATTTGTCTTTTGATTTTGAGTCTTAGTTTGATTTTATTTTTGAGTCCTTACTTTTGTCTTAAGTAGTTGTTATTGTTTTAGTATTTTTAGTTAGTCTTGCTTGAGGACAAGCAAGGTTCTAAGTTTGGAGTGTTAATAAATGTCAAATTTATCATATTTTCATATGAATTTTGTCACGGTTATTTGGCAATTTAGTTAACTTTAGGTCTTGTTTTGAATCAAATTAGCTTTAAATTCATATTTTACTTTGTCTTGGGTAGAATTATATGTTTTAGTTATTTTTAATGAATTTTTGATAGTTTTTAAGCAAAAAAAGGTCATTTTGGCAAGAGCTTCGGAGGACCAAATTAACAGAAAGTTCTGGAAAGAGAAATTACGAAAATTGAAGATTAAAGCTAGGAAAATCAAGAGCAAGATATTTTTCAAGGATAAGTCAACTGAAGAAGAAGATAATTACTTGAATTAATTAGATATATTATTTTTTTGTAATATCTTGTGATTATCTCCTTAATTAAACACAACTACAATTCTATAAATAAGAGGCTGGACATTCATTATAATAGCGTAGTAGTCCCGAACAATTCTTAGAATTATATTTTAGACTTCCACTTACTAGATGCCTCCATTATTCCATTAGACACTATAGGTTTCATTGTATTATTTTTATGAGTGCAATTCCTTTTACCTAGAAAAGGAAAGGATGAAACTTGTTTTGCTTTAATTCTATCAATTTAATACTTCATTTTGAGTTCTTTATTTGTTTTTGTACTCAATGCTTTTAATTGATTGGTCATCTTATAGATGAATTTAGGAATTGACTTGCGCTTTGGTGAGCCTTGTTGAAACCTGAACATGAATCAAGTACTTAATTGGGATTATCTCTAGGGATATAATAATCTTGGTTAAGCCTCACTAATTCACAACCATTAATGTTGATTTTTTGTGTCGGTATGTCAAAGGGATTGGGTATTGGGCAAGTAGTTTAGAATCTACGACCATGTAGAAGCTGGGGTAGAATACATCAGTGAATTGGGGATAAGCAAGAGAAAAGAGTAGAGAATTGTGAAGTTAGAGTGGATCAAGTGAATTCAAAGTTAAAAGCTAGACATTATTGATCAAGATCAACATCACCATCCAAGCTTAGTATTTCTATCTTTACTTAATTATTTTATTGTCATTTAATTTTTATTGCAATTTATTTCATGACAATCACAAAACAAAAATACAAAAACCTAGTTCTTAGTTAAGTAATTACATGAAATCCCTCATTTATTCAATTGGGAGACGACCTAGATGATAGTTCAATTACTACATCATGATTGGGTTACACTTGGCTATAAGTTGAATCTAACGTGAAATAAAATCCTAAAAGTACTTTTTATTATTATGTATGAAGACTATGTTATTTCACCCTTGTATTTAATTATTCTGTTGCAAGGTTTATATCTTTCCAAAGGTTGTGATTATTGTAAACTTGTTACAGAATTTTTTTAAATTGTACTGACTTTCAAGAAATGATGTTAATGTGCTTTTATACCTTTTTAATGGGATTTATTTACATGAGTTTTACAATGAAGTTTATCCGCATATGTTTTAAAATATATATAGAGTCTTACAAGATGGACGGTAGCTTTGGTAGTTTGGTTCAGTACTCTTGTATTCTTTATTGCTCGTCTAATCTTCTATAATCTAGTGGAGTATCCAATCACATAAAAGGAAGCGTTCAGTCTAGTGGTTCATTAACGTAGGTTGCGTTGTAACTATAACTATTTTTTGTTTTCATGTTGTAACCATTTTTGGTTAGACAATTAGTTATTTATAAAGAGCTTTGTATTTGGGTTCAATGAACTTGAGAGTAATTTGAACCCTTCATTGTAGATTCTATTATTTGCAATAAAGTTAACAATTTTGTACAATATATCTTTTCTCCTCCTATCATCTGAGCTTCCCTATCTAAATAGAATTTCTTTAATCTTTCCCAACACTTTCAGTCCTTTGTTTGGGGTTTCTGATTAGATGATTCATCAATCTGAGGAAGAATCTCTTCAGACTTTCTAACTTCATTCTCTTTAGATGCAACTGACAGACCAATCTGCATATATGCAAAATCATCCTTAATATCTGACAGTTTTGTATTAGTCATTAGACCATCATTGAACTTAACATGGATGGATTCTTCTACAACTAAAGTTATTGAATTGGACACTCTATGCTTTAAATTTATCAGAATACCCTAGGAAGATTCCTTTTATCCACCTTTGAATCAAATTTTACAAGTTAATTTCTAGTGTTTAGGATAAAACACTTACATCCGAAAGGGTGAAAGTATGACATATTGGTTCTTCTTCATCTACATAGTTCATAAGTGGTCTTTTTTTATCAATGATCTTATCAACATTTTATTCTGAACATAGCAAGTTGTGTTCACTACTTCTGCCCAGAAGGGTTTAAGAAGTGAGTTTTCATAAAGCATGTTCTTAACAATATCTTACAGGATTCTATTTTTCCTTTTAACTACCCCATTTTGTTGAGGTGTTCTCAGTGATGAGAATTGTGGAAAATATCTTTCCCTTTCATAGAATTATTTAAACTCAACATTTTCAAACTCAATTCTATGGTAAGTTTAGATAGAAAAGATGAAAAAACCTTTTTCATGTTGTACTCTACTACATTATATTTCAAAGAACTTGAAAGACTAATGTTTATGTGCAAGGAAGTATACCCATGTATATCTTGAATGGTCATCAACTAAGACAAAGTAATATATCTTTCCTCCCAGACTCAATGTTCTAATTGGTCCAAATAGATTCATATGCAAAAATTGTAATGTAAGCGAAAAAAACATCTTTAAATTTAAAAGAGGTTTTGATTTGTGTTCATTGTTGACATGTTTCACATAGAAGATGGGTTTTCCAACAAATCTTAGGCAATCCTTTTACTAAATCCTTTTTGGAAAATTTGAAATATATTTTAGATTGGCATGCCCAAGTTTTTTATGCCAAATCCATCTTTCATTTTCTCTGGATAACAAACATGTTATGTTCTATTTGCTAAGACCTACAAGATCAATCTCATATAGATTGTTGTGTCCTCTGGCAGTAAAAAAGGACTTCTTATCTTTTGTCTTGACTTTAAACGAGTATTTGTTGAAAGACACAATATAATCACTATCGCAAAAGTGACTTATGCTCTGCAGATTATATTTTAGTCCTTCAACATATAAGACATTTTTTATGGAGGCTAGAGAAGGTGTAACGACCCGCCTTGTCGCTACGATATCACTAATTCTGATCGTGTAATTTCAAATTTTAATGAAGACTCCATTAATTTGATTATGAAAATGAGAGTAACTTTTTCGTGGTGCTACATTCACCAGACATCGCACAAATACATAAATAAATAAATATACATATATTTATATTGAACCATTACATGTCATTTACATGTCAGAACTTAATTTAGTTTTTACATGTATTTACGCCTGGAATCTACATGCCCAATAAAAAAGGAATCAAGGAAGCAACTAAAACAAATAAAAGAGTTGATAACAAAACACAACTATTTTCCAAAAAAAGAAGAATTCCAACGTTATCACTTCCAAGGTCACCTACTACTGCTCATCTGCTCCCACGAAAGAAGGTTCGCGATCATCACAGGTACCAACCACACGGTACAAAAATTACAAGGGTGAGTTTATTATACCAAATCAACAAGCACCAAACAACAATAATTAGTAAGAAAACAATAATGATAACCACAATCATTCTCAGTAATCAATCAGGTCAACACACACTCAACAAATTAGTCATTAACTTTTTGCACAATTCAAAACAATTATGCTCAGAATGATGCATGTACCTGACTCAACTCTCAGAATGTAATGTGGTACCATTCGCATGGAATAGTCTCTTTTAGGAAAACGATGCAGTAGCTCGTTGAGGTCACCCTATGGTGCACATGTCGCTCCCCCTCCCCATGGTGATCAGCCAGAGTCATAAAGGAGTTCCAAACAGAGTGTTACGCTCCCAAGTACCCCCCGGTACTTACTGCCACCATTCTATTTCCATCCATGCAATTATGAAGTATGAAACATGGGCACATCAATGCACTGACCGTGGATAGGGATCAGAATTCTAAACAATCCTTTTTTCTCTCTAGGGATGCTTAAAATTCGTAAATCCTTCCTCGCAAAGGATATCCAATAAGTCATGCACCCCCATGTGTATCCACAGCATATAATGACATTATCAACATCAACATTATCTCTCATCAATGCCATTATCAACATCATCATTATTTCATCTCAATGTCATCAACAACAAATCAACATCATTTTATTTCAATATCATCATCATAAACATCAATATCATCTCATATCAACATTATCAACTATATTATCTCATTTCAACATCATCAATCACATCAATAGCATCTCAATTTCAATATCATCAACGACATCAATATCATCTCATTCATTCACAATCCATATTACAACGAGACTGGTATTTTAGGAAAATTCTAAATTAAAGATGAGAACTACAATATATAAAACACATGCTTATGCCTATTTAAAAATTTAATAAAGAATTAAATTGGAGAACATATTATAAAATTTTGGGCAGAGTCTCCTCTATAATTAAGACTTTTCCCAACAATCCAATCATTACTACAGCAATATCATTTACAGTTTTATCCATCAATAACAAATTCATCGCATCCTATTAGTTAAAAACATAGTTTTTCTTAAAAACGAGCGCACAACAAGCACAAACATGCATCAATAATAAATATATTGCATCCCATTAGTTTAAAACTTAGTTTTTCTTGAAAACCAGCACACAACAAGGACAACCATAAATTTCCATAATTGGGTTTCCTGATCCCAACTATGGTATCAAAAGTTATAAACAAACAATAAACTCCCCTTACCTATCTATAATTTCTCCCGTTAGCTCTTCACGGTGTTGTTTTGAGATTCCTCAAGTTCGCGTGCTTTGGCCCAAATGCAGAGCTCTATATACCAAATCAAAGACAATTTAGTATAGATTTCAAAGACAAGGTCAATATTAACATTTGGGGTCAAATACCCACTCAAATTTAAAAGGGGCTAAAATGGTGTTTTGCGAGTCTACATCAAAGACACATCATTTTGAAATTCCGATCATACCAATGTGACCGGGGCTCAACGAAAGTCACAAAAATGACATTAATTTTATAAAAAGGAAACTTTTACAATGTCTCATTTTCAAAGGAAGTGTGGAAATACCCAATAACGGTACCCAAATCACAAGAGATATCAAGAAAGGCTTCAAACTAGCTAGGAGAAGACAAGGAAACTATGGTTACCTCAAAGAAACCAAGAAAGGAGGATTTGAGGCTCCGTTCTCTACTGAATCCTCGAGTTGAGTTTTGATTATTCCGCTCTGATTAAAGTGTTCATCTTCGTACGATGGTCCAGCGACAAGCGGCGGTGGCTCGCGGTGGTCACTAGTGGTCGTGGGTGGTGGAAGAGGAGGTTCTAGGGTTTGGGTGAGAGTTTAGAGAGAGAGAAAGAGAGAGATGAAAACACTTTTTTTTTCACTGCTGGACGTATTTATAATCTGCATGTCTCGTTCAGCGTGCCCTGTCTCGCTGAGTGCAATTTCCTCTCTGTCTGGGAATTGCGCTTATCTCGGCATCAAAAGTTTGTATATTAAAGATCCCAACGGTCAAAATATGGAAAAATGGGTTGTGGACCTACTTTAAAAATTTGAAGGTAATCCAACGGTTAACGAGTCCGAGATTGGAGTTTTACTAAAATAGGTTTTGGGTCAAACTATCAATCACACATTTTAAACATAGATCAAACAACCTTCACATAACTTAACGTCCACACCAAGCAATTTGTACAAGGGTAATTTACACAACAATTCAACTGATCTAAACTTACCAAATAATCAAATAACACAACAAATACATCAAACATCTATTTTCAGTTATTGAAATTTCAAGGCGTTACAGAAGGAATACCAATTTTACCTATATTAGTGATTTTCTTTTTGCCCATTCCTTCAAAGGCAATTATTCCTCCTTCAATGGGCTTTAGGTTGAGGAACATAGACTTTTCCCCCGTCATGTGTCATGAGCATCCACCATCTAAGTACCAACTTATACCCTAGCCTTTTCCTACCAGGAATATCTACAATAGGAACAGTATGAGATTTTGGTACCGAAATCTTTTTAGGTCTGGCAACATTAGTACCCTTATACATTTGTTTCTTCTTATGGATAAATCCAGTGGCGGATCTAGGACCCTGGGTCAGTGGGGGCAATTTATTTAAAAAAAATAAAAATTGATAATTATCATTATCATACACATGAAGATAAAGACATAAACATTAAAATAATAAAATTTTAATATATATAATCAAATAAATTACATACCTTATAATTGGCCTCTGCGTGATTTCATGTTTTGAAATCGTTGAATGATCAACTCATTGTCAATGTTATTGAACACATCTTTCTCAATATAAGTCACTAGGCAATCATACATCCATGCATCTTCCATTCGATTACGCACACTATTTTTGACAATTTTCATAGCAGAAAAGGCTCTTTCCACTGTTGCTGTGGCAACAGGCAAAGTCAATGCTAACTTCAGAAGACGATAGACTAATGGATAAACAATATGTCTTCTAGTTTCAACCAACTTCTCTGAAAGATCATTGATTCCTTTCAAAGATGCAAATTCAACATTACTATGCATATCAATGATGCAAGTCTCAAGTTGACCATCAAGCATCACTAAATGAGTTGAAGAAAATTCACATGGATAAAACTTCACAAATTCAATTAGTCTTGCCTTATCAAAAGTATAGAACAAATTGGTTGGATTCAAATAAGCCATACAAAGGAGCAATTGAGTATTTGTCTCAGTAAAACGATCATTAAGTTCTTGAAGCTGCATGTCCACAATAGTATAAAATAATTCAACACGATAGTGATGCTCTATTGTGATAGTTTGAGCTTTACCTCGACGTCGTGATCTCCCCTTAGAAAAAATATATCTTCCATATTAGGAATGTTAATGGCATGTATATTGCAAATAAAATTACTTCTTGTAATAAAGAGTCTCATCCATTATCCCTCATAGTTTGTAATCGTTGCTTTGTGATGTTAACCAAGTTCATAGCATTAATGATATCTTGATCTTTCTTTTGCAATGCCTGTGACAATTCATTTGAAATACCTAAGACAGTTTTCATCAAATGCAATGCAAATGCAAAATCAAACTCTAATAAATGTAGAAGACCATTGGCTTTAGCTCTTTGATCTGCACTTGATTCATCATCTTTTATAATTTCAAGAACATCAATTATAGTAGAATACATCAATATCAAATTGATCAAAGTTTCATAATGTGAACCCCAACGAGTATCAACAGGTTGTTTAAGACTAGTTTCTTGATTCAAACCTTGACCACTAGAAATTTCTTCTTTTCCCAATGCCTCTCTAACCTTGTCTATTTGTTTTTCACGAAGCATGTCATGTCGTTTGCAAGATCCCCCAACAACATTTAACAAAGTGGACATTAAATTAAAAAGAGAGGCAACTTGAATGTGATTTTTAGCAATAGCAACTAATGTAAGTTGTAATTGATGAGCAAAACAATGTATATAAAATGCAGATGGATTCTCCTTTAAAATCAAACTTTTGAGACCACTAAATTCCCCTTTCATGCTGCTAGCACCATCATAACCTTGTCCACGAATTCTTGATATACTAAGTCCATATTTACCAAATGCTTCATCAATTGCCATTTTCAAGGATAAAGTTGTAGTATCTTTGACATGAACCATACCAAGAAAGCACTCAACAATGCTTCCATTTTTGTTAATATAACACAAAGCAACAACAATTTGCTCCTTATTTGATACGTCACAGGCTTTATCAACAATAATAGCAAATAATTCATCTCCAAGATCAGTAATAATAGCATTAGTGGTTTCCAATGCAGCAACATTAACAATATCCTTTTGGATTTGTGGAGAAATTAATTGATGATTTTTAGGTGCATTTTCTAACACAACATGATTTATTGATTCATTGTGATCAGAAAGAAATCTAAGAAGTTCAAGAAAATTACCTTGGTTAGCAGAATTGATTGATTCATCATGACCACGAAATGCTAATCCTTGCTTTAATAGAAAGCGAATGCAATCAATTGATGTTGTTAAACGCCTTCAATATAAGTCACGAACTTGTTCCGATTGTTTTGATATTACAACTTCAATATGTTAATTTTGATTCATCAAATCTTGACACTTCTTCCAAGCAATGTTATGAGCACTATTAAGACCTCCAACATGAGATGAGAGTCTCTCTTCCTTGTTCCAATTGGTAAATCCCTCTGTCACAAATGTATCACCACCCAATTGCTTCCCAAAATCAGGCCTAAAAAGATAACAACATAAACAAAATGCAGCATCTTTTTCCATGCTATACTCTAACCAGTTGCCAAATTCATTAAACCAAGAGGGACAAAATCTTCTTAAAGAATTTCCCATTTTTCTTTGAGGAAAATTATGTTGAGTGGGTTGACACGATCCTCTTTGTAAATATGCTCTTCGTATCTTATCTCGATCATTAGGATGATAAGCTGAAATTTTAATTCGCTTTCCTAGATCTGATGGCAAGTCATCTATATTAATTTCAATTTGTTGTTGCCAAAGACTTGATTCACAAGATTCCGATGAAGGTTGTTGCTCATTTGATAGCAATTTTCTCTTCAAAAATCTTTTTATGATCTATTCAAGATTTTAAAAAAATAATAATCATGATTAGAGAGAATAAAATATAAAAAGAATAATAATAGTAAGATTAACAATTTTTAATTTGACATATTTATAATAGCAAAAAAAAACTAGAACCCCTCTTTTTCACGCACCTTAATGTGCTTCCCCTCCCGGAACGCTCAGAGCGTGGCTTGCTTTTGTTCCACATGATTCCCCCCCCCCTTTCTCTTTTCATGCACGTTAATCCCCCCCATCCCCTTCCCCCACCAAAACATTAATGCCCCCAAACCAAAACGTTAATGTCCCATCCCTAACCTAACAAACAAAGCGTGTCAATGTGGTGATGCCTTCTGCTGCCCCCGTTATCCCCAAAAATAAAAATAAAATAAAAATAAAAAATATTAAAGGACTTACAGGTAGTGATGGGCCCAAAAGCAGAGCAAGATGTTGTGAAAAATAGGCATAGACTGCTACGGGGAACTTGCTTCCACAGAGGGATGAGCCACCGGTGAGATGAGGTTATTGAGAATTTGTGATGAAACAAAGAGGTTGAGAGAGGGTAATGATTAACGATGTCAGAAAAGATAAAATGGAAAGTAGAAAATGTATAGGAAAAGAAAGCAGTAACAGACTGAAAAAATAAAAGAAAGAAATGTATAAGAGTAAAAAGTAGTGAAGAAAAGACAAAATTGAATTTTTAAGTTAAATATTTAAATAAAAAATTGAGAATAGTGGGTTCAAATATATAAAATTAGGGGGGGGGGAATATAAAAATATTAGATAGTTATATGTAATTTTTTTAAGTGAGGGGGTGCATGTGCACACCCTTACTTAGGAATAGATCCGCCACTAGATAAATCTGAATTTGGTGTGTCCAGACTTAACATAGATGTCACATTTGTGTGAATCAGACTATGATTAGGAGAATGATGTCCATTTCTCTAAGCCTAAGCCAAACTTATCATAGGGATGTTGATGGAATTTTAAAAGCATGGTTAATGTGTTTGAGCTATCTAAAAACTTCCCAAAGTCTTTTGTAAAACAAGTCATTTCCTCTCTTAGATTTTCAAATATAGAGGATTCATCTATCTTACTAGTCTGGATCAGACTCTCTTCCAGAGTTTGGATTTTCTTTTCCAAACATCATTTGATTTCTTTAGCTCAGTTTTTTCAAAAACATATGTCTTATAGTTTTCTTTATACTTTATGCACTATAGAGAAATCATATGAAAATTATGAAGAAGAACATCATAGGGCATATCTTCTTCATCATCTGAGGAAGCACAAGAAGAGGTATCTGGTTCAAAACAAGTTTTTGCCTTCATATGTATATACCATCAGACATATCTTAACTTGCTCATCATCTGAACTGCTACTTTTTTCACTGTCTGAATCATCCTAGGTGACTATCAAACTTTTCTTTTTCTTCACACCAAAGTACCTTCTTTTCTTTAGTTGAGGACACTCAACCTTCATATGTTCAGGCTTTCTGCATTCAAACAAGATGATCTTGTTGCTTTCCTTCTTTTATTTCTTTCTAAATCTTATGTCATTTCTTCTGGAGGAATTTTGAAACTTTACTTTCTTTTTCATCATCTACTTGAACTTCCTGGACATGAAAGTCACTTCATCATCTGTGGATTCTCCATAATTACTATCTAAACCATCAGATTCATCTATTTTCACTTTTAGAGCTTTATAAGAGCTCTTCTTTACTTCTCTTCTAGAGATTGTCTCTCCAGACTTGAGGATAGTGAAATCTTTCTTTAAGAGATGATCTCGGTTCTAAAGATGGACTTCATTAACTCTTATGGTACCTAACAACTCATCCCGTGTAGAGTTTTCAAGTTTTTAGCTTCTTGGATGATTGTTGTTTTTGGTTCCAACACCTTGGCAAAGTTGCTCAGGATCTTCAAGTTTATCTAGCCTTTGGTGAAGGTGTGTCCCAGGGCTTCAAGTCTATTTAGAAGCACTTAAAGTCTTCCAAACATGTCATTCACAAATTCTTCTTCTTTCATGGATAAGCTCTCGTAGTGGCTCGTCAAAGTGGTAGCTTGTCTTAGTTGAACATCTGTTATTCCTTCATAATTGATGCTCAACAAATCCCAACTCTCTTTGGATGTCTTCAATCTATAGGTCATGTTATATTTATTCCTAGACAAGGTGCATGTCTGAGTATAATGAGCTTTTGTGTTTAGCTTCATTATAGCAAGGTCTGCATCTCTTCATTCTATTTCTAGTCTAGGAATGGTATGTCTCCATTTGTGAGGATTAACTAGAGTTCGTATTGAGTGGACTTGATGTACATCTAAATTTTGTCCTTTGGGTAATTCTCTCCCGTGAAGCTTGGCAGCTGCGTGAGGTATTCTTCCTCAGAAATGAACTGATCATAGTTGTTGTTATCTAGACACTCTTAGGTGCTCAACTCTTAAATGCTAAGCTCTGATACCCAACTGTAAAGGAAAATATCATAAGAAGGAGGTTGAGTTGTTATTTTATAAAATTTTAAAGCCTTTTTCAAAAAGCGCAAAGTCACAGTCTGAAGAGAGACATTGTTAAGATAGATAACATATTTTCACAAAACACTTTTCAGACGATTAAAATAGATTTTGTAAAACAAATAGAGTTTTCAAAACAAAATTCAATTCAAACCCTAAGTCAATTTATAGTAGGGAAGAAGAGAAAAACACCTAAGACATAGAAATTTATACTGGTTTGTTTCTATTACTAAAACTACATCCAGTTCTTGGCTAATCACCAAGTTCCATTAACTTCAACAAGTTACAAGTATTAATCACTATCATTTTTGGCTCTACAACACAAGTTCTACACCAAGCTTGTTATAACCTAGTATTCTTTGTCCTACCAAGTCATTATTGGCTCTATACAAATTAAACAAATTTATTGTTAGTTTCCACAATGACTAACTCTTAATCATCTAGCTAACGCATATACAATCTCAACACTTAGTTTTTTTCTCTTATTGTGTTTTGAGAGATTTTTAGAACTATACAAAACATATATAAAAAGCTTTTTACATAAACAATTTGAATGGGAACATGTAAGTTTGTATCAATTTCTTCAAAGCTTCTGGTATTTATAGGTCTTCTTCATCAAGTGTCCATTGTCTTTAAACAGATAGATTTCTTCACTCTGGGCTTGTGTTTGAAGATTGTGATTGTTGAAGCATTTAATTCTTGTAGTTCTGTCACTAGTAGTGCATGTCTTTTCATGGTGCTTAAACTTCATTTATTCTTCATAGGATTCAACAAATCTTAGGAGAATGTCTTCTGCAAAACAAATCTCAGACACAAAATAATAAATGAAATTTTAAATGTCATCCATTAATGTTATATCAGATCATGACCTTCACTAACCATCGTCTAATATTTCAAATGCAAATTGCGAAGCATAGTCTGATATCGCATAAGATGCACCTTTTAACCTTTGTATTTATTTGCATCTAATCAAAATAATCAAGAGTCCTGATTTGTCTTAATATATAAATGTATTTTGACTTAACAATAAATTATAATGTGAAATTAAGTAATTTTAATTAATAGAAAATTATTATAAAATTTTAAAAGATGTTATAAATGTTTAATTGAAATTGAGAATATTTCAAATTAAATAACCAAAATTCATATTTACTAATTTTTATTATTTAAAAATGTTAAATAATGAATGTGTTATCTTATCAGATTTACAATCAATTAACATGAATATAATATTGTATTAGCTTTTAATCATTTAAGTAATTTACACTTTTCAATTAATTCACTTAATTTTATTTTCAATATTTTTTATAGGAGGTTAAATTAATGATCTCCATAAAATGATTACAATAGAACAATTTATAATATTTTATAAAAATAAGTTTATTATTATTTTCATTTTAGGCTTTGTTGTGTAGTTTTATTTGTATTCTTAGACTTTATGAGAGAAATATTATCATAATTAATTTTATAGTTGTGTTGAAAATTAATCACATTCATTGATCTTCTATTATTTTTATTAATAAATAAGTTTTATATTGTGAACATTTGAATTGATTTTAGATTTTTTTTAATAATATAAGAAATTAATATAAAATCATTAATATAATTTTGTAAATAATTAAAAAAATTCTCTTTCTAAATTTCCTTGTGCATTATACAGATACTTTCTAGTATTTATATACATGATAATAATCTTATTATATATATATATATATATGTATATATATATATATATATATATATATATATATATATATATATTAACGGTAAAAAAAACGACTACACATAAAAGCCCATTCAATTTTAGATTCACGCAACAATTAAAGGTTAAACTTGAAACGGTATAATTTTGCGCTTCAATTTACCAAAGTTTAATTTTTCCAATGGTTATACGTACTATTCATTTAGTTTTATTTTTTTTATTATCATAAAATGTAGTCTTACCCATGGTGACACAGTTTAGCACCACTTGTTAGTTTGATAATTGAAAATTTTATTATCGTATCTCGCGGGTCTAAAAATAACATCTCATTTTTTTTTAAATATTATGTAAAAAGTTGTCAATAAAGATATTATTGGCAACTTTTTACATATTATTTGAGAGAAGAAGTGAGATATTATTTTTTATCTGCAATACAAGATGATTCTCTTTTCAGTTCTCAAATTAGAGCATCTCCATTCCAATACCATCATTTTAATTTCTTAATTGAACTCAACATATACAGGTTACTTAGAGCCGGACTCACGTTGAAGAGAAGGAGAGCAAGTGCCCACCCTTGTATCTAGCCATCGATCGTTATGTGAGCAGAGGTGGAGACAATGGCGGACCAACAATGGAAACTAGAAAAAAAAAATGGTGCAGCAAGTGCCCACCCTTGTATCTAGTCGTCGACCGTTATGTGAGCAGAGGTGGAGGCAGTGGCGGACCAGCAATGGAAACTAGAAAAAAAAATGGCGCAACAAACCAATAGTGCGAAGAGAAGGAGAAAAGAAGCTAGGTTACTGTTATTTGGGCCTAATTTGCTTTCTGTACCCACTTGTTTTCTTTCTGTAGTTTCATATTACATTTTCGAAATGGGCTTTTGAGTTTTAATTTAGGCAGAAATTTCAAACTTAACTTCCCCGATACCTTTTGAGAAGGAGGGCAAGTGCGGTGCATTGGTGTCCACCCTTAAAGAATTGCTTCTCCGACATCATCGCTGGCCTGCCTCCATCACGGCGACGTCCTTTGAAGAGTGCCCACCCTTCCTTAATGTTCTGGATCCACCCTGTATACAAGTTACTTATTTTTACTCTTCTCAGTATAAGCATCACAAAAGAACCTAGTCTTTCCATCCTAATACTTATATTTGGATTTTTAATTAAGTCCCACCCAAAAATTTACATTTTTTTATTTTATCAATAATTTATTATTAGGTTATCTTAGTTATGAAATATTTAAAAACATAATTAAAAAATGAAAATAATTTTTTTATTAGAAAAGAAAATCTTATATTGATAATACAAAACAAAACTTCAAGATCATGATTGAGCCGCAATCCCTGACAATTTGGAAAGATGTCTAACTAAATGAACTTAAACTTAATGTTCTAAATTTCATATAATCTTATGATAGGTGTTTTTTGATTACACCACCACCCTAACTTCAATGTTAGTGTTGTAGCTATCAAATTTTTTTTGTTTTCAAAGTTTCAAAATTTTAGGGGAGCTAGGGTGGGTAATAAAAAGGAAAAGAATAAAGAGGAATGGGAGAAATAACACTATAAAAGGGAGAGGTATGGACACAGAAACACACACAGAGGAAAAAAGGAGACACAAATCCCAAGAGAACAGAAGGAGTCAAAAAAGTTGTGTCATTTGGTACTGCAACCAGTGAAAGAGAAGGGTTTCAGGTATCCCCTCATTCCTTTCTTTTTCCCTCATTTCATCTTTCTTCTCCCCTTTCTAGTTGATATTGTTACTCTTCTAAAATAAAATAAACTGCTATTTACATCCCTTATTTTTACACATGCACCCCTACAATGTTGGGCTGAGCCCGTTTTTGTTAAATCTGAAAAGAAATTAAAAAAAAATATAAACTACTGTTTACACCTCCTTTGTCAAGCTTTGCAACGAAAGTTTCAAGATATTTCAAATGCTTTACATTTGGTTTCAACTATAAAAGAGTTACTTCAGAAATTAAAAGAGTCAGGTTAGGATGCTTTCTTGGTTCATGTTCAAGAATTTTGCATAAAACATGACATTGGCATTCCAGATATGAGTGCAAAATACGTTGGCAGAAGAGGTCGTGCTCGAAATGAACAAGGTGATTTTTCTACTGAAAAATTTATAGAGTAAATATCTTTTGTGCTACAATTGATTATCAATTACAAGAATTAAATAGTAGGTTCAATGATAATACTATTGAATTACTTGCTTTAAGCATGACTTTAGATCCAAGAAATAGGTACAAGTCATTTAATAGTGATGATATTTGCAAACTTGTTGATAAATTTTATTCTAGAGATTTCATAGAACAGGAAAAGTTGCATTTGAAGATGGAGTTACAACATTTTGAGCTTGACATTCCTTAACATCCAGATTTGATTAATTTATCACTACATCTGAATTATGTTAAGGACTAGCAAGAACTAGAAAGTCCATCATTTACCTTTTTATTGATAGAGTGATTAGACTTCTACTCACTCTTCCAGTTTCTACAGCAACTACTGAAATATCTTTCTCAGCTATGAAGATAATCAAGACCAGACTTTGAAATAGAATGGAGGACCAATTTCTTGATGATTCTTTGATTACATATATTGAAGTGATCTTAATTTCTGTAATAGATTTTTTTTTAATTTTTTGTATATTATGTTTGTATTGTCCTCGAAATACTTTTATTTATGACATGATTGTTTTTATGTTCGTTCCCACTTAATAAAATTCTTGTGTCTGCCACTGTAATAGCTATATTACCTATGAAAATACTTAAAAGAAAAAAAACCTACTTTTTTTATCATAACAAAAGAAAAACAAATACAATTAATTGTCACTTTAGAAAGATTGAATTTCTAACCAAATATGAATCAATGACTTTTTTTTTCTTACGAAAATATATACTTTCATTCAACACTAGGGGGAGGAGATACAACTAAAATAAGATGGGCCTCAATCTGGTAAGCTCAATTGTTAATCCAGTTTTGTTGGAAAAATAGAGGAAGCAAGATGGACCAAGCATCAATCACTTTGTTACCCGATCATTTTACAAAAAGCACTTTTAAATCAGGGATATTGGAGCTCACAACTCGAAATCCTTGATAACATCAAAGAAATATAAATGGGAGTTCCTTTTTGATTGGGTCCACGCCTGTGCAAAAAGCAGGCAATCAATTTCAGGAATTTTCTTAATAGTCTAATTATGTAAAGAAAATAATTAATATTGTTATATATAATATTAAATTTTTAATATATATTTAATACACTAATTTTACATAATAAAATTTATAACAATTAATTTTGATTTAATAATATATTTTTATATATAATTTTTTATTTAAATATATAAATTTTATATATATGTAAAAAATATATTATTAGATTTAAATTAATTACTATAAAATTTAGAGAAAATTACACTCGCACCTTATGTGTTTTGCTCAAATTTTACCTGATACTTCTCCATTTTTTTACATTACTTTTACCCCATTCTATTAACACACTTAATTAATGTCAATTGAAATATGTGAGCAGACAAAATTGTCCTTACATTTTAATTATAAAACCCAAATTATCACTTCCCAATTAGTTTTAGAATTTAGGATTCACGCTCATTCCTCTTCACCATTCGTGAGTACTGTTCATCTTCTTCTTGTTGGTAAGTTCTTCTTCAGTGTCGAAGAGGTGCGAGTTCTTCTTTCTCTCACAACGTTCACATTCCATTCCTCTTTATCATTCGCGAGTTCTTCATCGTTCTTATTCCAGTTCACGATGTTCATGAGCACATTTTCTCTTCCCGTTCCACAATTTCTGTTCACGCTGGGGTTATGCTTGTAAGTGACCACTGGACCTTGTATATAGGTTACTTTTTAAGATTATTTATTTAATTTTGATTGTTTATTGTTAACTATTTCTGAATGGGGTTTCAATGGATGACCATTTTGGTACCACGTATGATTTTTAAAACCATTTGTTTATTATTGTTGATTAAAATAGTGTTGATGTTTGGGACAACAAGAAACACAATGGATGAACTAAAAATCATTTGTTTATTATTGTTGATTAAAATAGTGTTGATGTTTGGGATCACATGAAACACAATGGATGAACTAAAAATCATTTGTTTATTATTGTTTATTAAAATAGTGTTGATATTTGGGACCATAGGAACATAATGGATGAACTGAAAATCATTTGTTTATTATTATTGATTAAAATAGCGTTGATGTTTGGGATCACATGAAATGCAATGGATGAACTAAAAATCATTTTTTTATTAAAATAGTATTGATGTTTGGGACCATAGGAACATAATGGATGAACTGGAATACATAGAATACATGACTGTGTGAACAACATTGCTAATGATTTAGACTTGTCACCATGTCACCCTTTTATTTTATGATTTTGTTCTACTGCTAGTGGTTACATTCTTCTCCTTAAGACTGCTCATGATGTGTTGAAAATGTTTGTTGAGAATCAAAAGTCAGAATTCATATGTATGTTAGTAGAACAAAAAATGAGAAGAAGGTTGTTAACACTGCGTACCAACAAAGTGGGTTCATGTCCAACAAAAAGTTGAGTTTACGTCCAACTACACACAAAAAACAAAAAAGAAGCAAGAGTATTAAAATATTTTCAGGTTAAGAGGAAGAAGATGATGTTATTTTAGACATAAATTTTCATTAAAATTCATGTGACTAGCATGTGCCTAATTTTTATTAGATTATTAAACTGTGTTTAGGAAGAAGGGGGTCTAGGTGTAATGTGAGCTAAACAATTAAGAGATTTTTTGTAGGGTACAAAAAAGGAAGGGTATCAAGTGAAATTTAAGCAAAATACAGGAGGTACGAGTGTAATTTACTCTAAAATTTAATATGTAAAGTTATATGTATATTAAATATATATTTGAAATTTTAGTATTTTATATAATTACATTAATTCTTTTTATTATAATTTATATATTAGTTTGGTTAGAATGTTATATTAATAATGAGAAGGTGATAGATTTAACACCTGCATGAACATTATGAGTCTTATGCATTACAGATTACCAAAATTATACATTAGGATATTATTTGTTTTCTCTGTCACTATCAGGTGCAGGAAAAAATATGCTCGAGAGAGAGATCATGAGCTATTGTAAGAGCCCATCTCATGCTCAAGGTTTCTGCCAACTTAGGGTCCACCTATAGATTAGTCACATTCATTGCAGCTGCAATGTTGAAGCCTTCAATATCTCTACAAACTAGACCCATACCCACCTTACCCGCATCAATATTTATCTTTAGGACCTCATTGGACAAGGGGGGTTTCAAAAGGACCGGATGAGCCTTAGCAATGGTCCTACAATCTTCATCGTCCGAGCATATCATCCAAAAGAATCTGTTCAGCACAATTTGGTTCTTTTTTTCCACAAAGCCCAAATGAGGCTAAAAATCTGTTGCAGAAGCTCCATATCTCCTTTTTGTAGCCAAACATCAAGCCACTGTTGTTAAAGCTGGAACCGGAGCTACCCACCTTTCCCCCTCATTGGTTAGCAAACCAAATGCATTTCACTTGTCAACTTTCCAAGAATTCATGCTTTATCGATTCATCTTCTTCTCCACAGCAAGGACAAATCGGGTCTATGAGGACATATTCCTGAGGAGATTCTTTTTGACTGGGACAATGTTTTTGCAAATCTTCCACAAAAGATTCTTAGATCTATGATTGATTCTTTATATAATATGTTTTTATATATACAAGAGTGTGTTTTTAATTTGAGTTACCATAACATTAATAAAAAAAATTCACTTGATTTTGTCAATATGATTGATATTCACAAGGAAACATGACTTATTGTCTTCAGTGAATTTTCCTATTCTAATTATTCTTCTTCATTCAAAAGACTAACTTGATACCTTTGTATAAGAAATTTGACCACAATATCATTTGGATCAATTATATCTTAATAATATGTATCCACCTATCCTAAATTAAATGTACATACAAATCATCTTAAATTGCTTAATCAATTTTTTCTAAACATATCTAAATCAATTTACCCATTTTTTTAGTAATTGAAATAATATTACAGTTTAGCATATATATATCATACATTTCAGACCATATCACTCATTAATTTCTCTTAAAAAAAATTTAAGAGTTACATGAGCATTATTCCTATCACATCCCGCAATAGTGTTAATTTACTGTAAGAGATGGTAATCTGATTAAGGTGGTAATTGTGAGCATTCCACTACCCGCAATAGTGTTTATCTAATCTTCGGATTCTATGATAATTATTGGTTTCTAATTACACCCTAACTTGGAGACCAAACTTTTGTTTTCACACAAGGACGTACAGCACAACCACAACGTCTATCGGTTCACGTAATTGATGATTAGAGATATTTTCAAAACAAATAACAAAGACAAGTTTCTTAATTTAAAAATTTCAAAAGATACCTTGTGTTTGTCTGAAATTTATCTAAATATTGGTTGATGTTTTCAAAATTACATTTATTACTATTTACACTAATTTTTATTTGACTTTAAATATGTTATTGAATTTAGTATAATAAACAAATAGGAAGCATTGAGTGTAACTATTATGCCACGATAGTACAAGGATGTTTCAGGAATTATTCTGAAATGATAATTGTTTACTTCAAAACTAATTTTATTTGTTATACTTGTTTTTATTTATACTTATTAAGTTATGTTTTATTATATTATGCAGTATTTTACTGATTCAAGACCATTGGAATCAAAGAGATTAAAGACAATTTGGATTCAATGGACAAGATTTGATCTTAAAGTTAGAAATGAAACACTAGGTGGTTAAGAGAGATTTTAACAATTGTATATAATTTAATTACAATCGGTTATAGGAAATGATTATATGTATTGATATTATTGTTTTTACTTATAATTCATAGATGATTGTATTGTATTGTGTAACTGTCTGGATTAGTCTGTTTTTTCATTTGCAGGTTTAATTTGGTTAAAATTTAAAAAACAGACAGTATATTAAAAAATAAAAAAATCAACATTGATTTTTAGTAAAATCGATGTTGTTATGCATAAATCAACATCGATTTTTTTTACAAAAAATCATGTTGTTCAGCATAAGTCAACATCAGTTTTACTAAAAATCGATATTGTTCTTGAAAACAACATCGGTTTTACTAAAACCCGATGTTGATTTGTGCATAAGAACATTTATTTTTGTGAAAATCAATGTTGTTGTTTGTAAATCAACATCGATTTTTAGTAAAATCGATGTTCGATGTTAATTTCATATATTTTACAGTTTTTTCCGTTAATTTTTTATTAGGCGATATCAATTTTTTAAAATTAATATTGTGGTGTTATGTTAACATTGATGTTTAAATCGATGTTAACGTTGATACTTTCAACGTCGGTAGTTTCAACATCAATTTTTTTGAATGTCCAAAAAAATCGATATTGAATGTTATTCTACAAAAAAAAAATCGATGTTGAATACTATTCTAGTAATGTATTGACTCACATTTGTTGCAATTGGATCCAAAATGGGTGTTTCTGTTGGTAAATTGCACTTTACAAAAGTGGTTTATCCTCACACATAGGCCTGCCCCGAATAGTGTACAACATTATTAATGAATGTGGACATTACGTTCTTATCACTATATAATTCAAATCCCTTGTTGCATAGAACAGACGTTGTCTTGCTCTCTTGCATCCATGAACATAATAGCTACATGAACTACTTGTATACGTATGAATTCACTAGATTTTGAAGTGTTTTCTGATTCTGATTTCACTACTACAAGCAAGGCCTTCTAAGTCGGTTCTAAAGGCCCTTCTAAGATGGTTCTCCAACCGTCTTCGTTGCAAACGTCTTTGAAAGTTTGATTTTCGAAGTCGATTTTTAGACCGTCTTGGTATTTATCATTCTAGGTCAGTTGTTACACAAAATTGTCTTAGAAGATGTAAAAATAAATAAATTAAAAAAAAATTCATGAAATCTAAGACGGTTACATGTATAAACCGTCTTAGAATGGTGGATTTCTAAGACGGTTGTACAGATAACCGTCTTAGAATGGTGGATTTCCAAGGTTTTATCAATATACTAAGTGATACATAGCACAATATATGCTCTCTTTTAACTTTTATTTGTTTTAAAAAAGGTATAATTTATTCAACAATGCGATCTCATTTGTACCCAATTCGTGCAAATAGTGCAATGGTTTTTCGTACTGAATATTTGAACTTTAAAAAGGAAAAAAAAAGTTGTTACTTATTTATATAAGTAATCACTAGGTTACCTGAACTTTTGTTTTGAAATAGGTGGCTATCTATGTTTATTATTTTAATGAAGTTGATCGTATGAGAATCTTATTTTAATAAGGCAGAGTATGTGGATAAGAGAATAAAATTGCAAAGTTGATTAAGATGCAATAACAGATAGACACTGGAAATCAAATTAGCTTTTTTGCCACTACTAGGATTAATTTGATAACATAAACTTTAATAATTTTTTGTGCAATCTTTTTATTATTAGATGAATTTTATGCGTATTTCATTAGAAAAGAACTACGCGTCAGTTTTTTATTAGAACTTCCATAAAGTTTATTTGACAATATTTTTTTTATTATTTTAATTATGAATTCAGAAATTGCAGTCTAAGTTTAGAAAAGAATTTCTGAAATAAAATGCTCTCATTCTAAGCCTTGCTGTTCAACTAGGATTGCAATGGTTGATGACTCATCATTTTGTATGTATACTCCTTTAAGGAAAGATTGTTGTCGTTGTGGAAACTAGTGGCATGGGTTAATTTGTATACTTTTGGAAATTTCTAGAGAGGTGTAGGTTTTCTAGCACTTCCATAATGTAATATATTAAAAACTATAGGTGAGTTTTACATTGGTGGGAGGAATAGTCATTTTAAATGAAGCTTTTATATATAAAAAAAAATAAAGTTTTAGTTATTAAAGTTGGATCCATGGGATAAATATGTAACTTTCTTTCTTTTTTGTATTTTCTTATATAACTTCTTTATTCGCAGTATAGTACTTGACACTTTGGAGTGTGGAATATTTGCAACAGATACTCCAATGCAACGTTCAAATAAGGTCTCGATTTAGAACAACAAATAAGGATAATAAATTAAATCAAACGTATCTTACCTCGATAGTCACATAGCTATTTATACATACTTAGTGGGTTTTGGACTTATGGGTCATTTCCCATCATTACCTTTTTAGGTAATGTCTCTCTAATCATCATTAAGGAGTTGACACTCCCCTAATGATTGTTATTAAGTGTAATCAAGATGGTTTTGCTTTTAGGTAGAAGATAAAGAGTGAGATGAGGGTATTCGAATATTCAATCATGCTAGGTATCTGAGTACTTGATCTGAAGGATGATATGTTAAATTAGGCAAAAAAAGGGGATAGTCAAGTATTCAACTATGCCGAATACCTAAAAACTAGTAAAGGATGGCTGGGGAGGGTCCTTAAGTATCATAGAATTCCAAGTGCTTGTGTATATGACCATGACGAGTATCTGAGCACAGGTGAGAGAAATGTGGAGAGTACTCAAATATTGGGTTTGGTCAAATATTTGAGTACTGATAAAGGGAAAGAAACCCCACTATGGGTGAAAGGTTGGTGATAGTATTCAGATAAGCCGAATACCTTAGGAAAGCACTCCTTCTTTGGGTGAAGGGTTGGCAAGAGTATTCAGATATTCAGCTTGGCCGAATACTTGAACATGGTACAAGGAAGCAACTCTTCTTTGGGTGAAGGGTTGACAAGGGTACTTAAGTATTTGGCCAGATCAAATACCTAAATACCTTTTTGGAGTATAAGTTTCAATGTCCTAAAGGTTTTAATAGAGGTATTTTTGGGTATTCAACTAGGCCGAATACCTATCCAGTAGAAAAGTATATTTAATATTTTTAATCAAATTTTTAGCATAAAAATTGTTAAAATAGATTTTTCTCCTTTTTATCTTATTGTGTTTTTTTTTGGATCTCTTATCCTTTTAAAAAGATTTATTTGGATCATTTAATGAGTTAATGTTATGGTTTTAAATAATGATCTTTTTATTTTATGATGACATGATTTGATTTTTAAAAAAATTTGGTTTAATACATAAAATTTATCTCATTAGATTCATCTCTAGAAAAATAATAAAATTCAACTAATGTTTGTACTTAAAAGGTTATATACACGATGAAAGTCACGTGAGATGAGTCTCATTGTAAATTAGATTTTTCTTTTTGGTAGTACTGTAAAAGAGACTTAAATTGTTCATAACCATTGATGGAGACATTTTTTTAGAGGTCATTGATGGAGACATTTTTTTAGAGGTCATTGATGGAGACATAAATTTTACATATGATCGTTTGATCAAACCTAATCAAATTTAACAAACATAATTATATAAAATTGGTAATCAAACATCAAAATATGAATAAAGGATCTTTGAATTCACTTTCTATATTTTTAGAGCTATATGTTCTAAATCGTAGAAATAATTACTCAAACCAACAAAGTAAAACAACTATAATTTTATTAATTCAATCCTTCACTAACAAGTAGTTAATAAGTTATGTTGGTTTGAGTGGTATTTGACTCGAACCCTTGAAGAAAAATCTTCAATTTTAGTTTTGTGTATAAAAAACGTAGTTGGGAGAAGACAACTCAACTAAAGGTGGTTAAGTTCCTCGACAGAGATTAGTCATCGACAAAATCGGTGAATATTTTATACCAATAACATGATACTAAAAATATTCAGTCCTTCAATTAACACATTATAATGTGTGTGTGTGTTAAAAAATACTTGTTTTTAATATAAATAAAATATGCATAACAATAAGGGTACAAACCGTTTTATTTTAAAAGGAAAAAATATGACTCGTAAAGGTTATAACTAATTTCGTTGAAAAATATTCACAATGTTAAGGTTACAATTATTACTATTTTTTAAAATAATTTAAATCACATTTATTATTTTTAAATAAATGCATATTCTAATTTATATTTTTTTTCACAATACAGATTTTTTTGTAATACATTTATATGTGCTGAGAAGGGAGGGAGGGATTCAAAATTTAATGTCTATGAGGAGAAATGAGAGAGTGTTTGAAAATTTTAATGATGTTAGAGAAGATAAAAAAATGATTATTTAAATTCAACAGTAAAATACTATAATATTTTTAAGTTAAAGCCATTACCATAAAGAATCTCATTGGTTTTTCTATTCAATATTTATGATGTTGGTTACTGATACACTCGTTAAAAAAAGAGTATTAGTGCATTAGCATTCCCCATATATATGTATATCAATAAGTAGAGATCAACTTACTCAGTAACTCTTTTAGAGTTACTCCTCATTCTCATCATTTATTTCTTAAAATCTAACAATTGTAATAAGTAATTAATTTTAACCATTAGATTTCAAGAAAATAAATTGTTAAGATAAATAATAACTATTTTAAAGTTACTCTCGGAGTAAATTGATTCATCCTCTCTCTCTCTCTCTCTCTCTCTATATATATATATATATATGCAAGGTCTAAATTTTAGTATATGTTCATAAAAGAAAAATTAGTTTATATAATAAACTTAAATTCCTTCATTTACACATGTACAACCCTACCCCCAAACATTCGTATTTGGGAGATAATCATACTTGTTTTAGGATTAATTATGTTTTTAGTCCCTGAATACTTTTTTTAAGTTTTTGTTTTTAGTCCATAACAAATTATTTATCCATTATAATCCTTGTTAATGCTTTTATGGTTTTGGTTATTATGGGTTTCATATCTAATTCCTTTTTTTTAACTTTTTTTTTTTATATTTTTGCTAGATTTGAGTTTGATTTGGATATGGATTTGTGTCTCTACTTATTTTGATTTTGATTTTGGATATGGTTTGGTTTTAAGATGAGCTAGCTTAAGTTGATTGATGGAGGAACGAGAAAAACTAAAAAAGAAAAATATAATTTTAGGAGTTGTTAATTGCTAGAAATTGTTTCATTCATTTTAACAAGGTATTTTTTGGCAGTTTAGAAACGCCAAAAAATAAATGTCACTAAATTTAATAAAATATTATAAATTAATGCCATGACATCATTTATGGAGCTATTTAACACAAGGACAAAAAGCATTAATAAAATAAAAGTTAAGGGGAAAAAACAAGTAAAAAATTTGTTTGAAGACTAAAATTGAAAACTTAAAAATGTTGAGGAATCAAAGACATAATTAACCCTTTGTTTTATCTCTCAAGTCAGTATCGCTTAGTCCAAACAATACTAACTGAGAGGCAACTGTTATAGAGGATACACCATTTTTCTGAATTTAGTCTAGGGTATAGCACTCACATGACTTTAGCTTATGAAAACAACCCGAAGAAATACATACCAATTTAACTAATGTTAATTTTCTAATGGTATTTACCCTATCTCTTTTGCCACAAGGATTTTCACATGTATATGAGGATTTTGTATGAACTTGTTCTTACTAGATTTGGCAAAATCCTCTCGCGGTGATGTTCCTCCGTGAGCTCCTTCATGAAGGATGATGGGATATACCTTCAAAGCCACTGCGATGCTCAAGTTGTTAGGGTAGAGGTATGATTGTATGAGTAGATATTAAAATATAGGTTGGAATAAAATATATTTACCTGGAACTTTGATGACCCCTTTTATAGAGATGGAATTGGAATATGTCTCAATTTTCCTCGTAATTAAGGAAGTATATAATCTTATATTATCTTGTGTGACAAATTCCTTTTGGATTTAAGTATAATCTTTATCTTTCTGTTATATAAACTAATAAAGATAAAATTTTCCTTTACCTTATTTAATTCCTCATGGTTCTTTGAATATTGAGTGGTCTACTCAATTGAATGGCATGTAAAAGCTAAACCTTATTTCATTAGACCCAACACTACTGATATGCAATTATGTTTGAAATAGGCAATTGACAAACCAAATTTCTTATATTGACGAGTGTGAGAGCTCGATGCTTAACGAGTTGTTTATTTTAAGATATCATTGCTTAATTTTTTTTACATTTGAAGGAGATTTGTGTCATGTTGAGTTGCTTAAAATAAATCCTGTTGCTTTTATAAGCAATGATAATTATGCCTAAAAACAATTTTCTTGCCATTTTAAGGCTGTTTATGAATTTCTTAAGTATAATCTGGCATTGTGGGGGAAACTAGCATAAGGCTAACTCAAAAAGAATTGCTTAAATTGTATCTATTGGAGATATTCTTAGAGATCTTATATGATCCTCCACCATTGTTGCTTGTGGAGATTTTCACGTTAGCACAAGGCATGTGATTGGATGTCCTTGGATTCATGAAAAACAATTAACATGTATTAATTTCAAATGGACATATATATATATATATATATATATATATATATATATATAAACCAAACCCTTTGTTATGATCCCACCAATTAGTGTAGCAACCCATAGGAGCTTTAGTCGTACACCAAAAACAAGGACTAATGTTGTATATGATTGGCCACTCAAATTAAGTGGCCATAGGAGAAGGGAGTATAGCAAAATAACCACAATATATGCGTATGTGTTGGAACCCATGGTAACACCACAAGAACAAAACAAGGTTGTGATTTTGTTCATTTTTTTTTGGCTCTATTATTCATGTGCATGTACAACTATGCCAACTTGAATATCTTTGTAGTTTCAACAATATTATAGAAAAGGAAATACTATAGAATCACTCAATCCCTAGCAGACACACACAAAACACAGTCACACACACGTAAGTCACACATATAGGGAACTTATTGATATAGGTGTCAATTTTTTTATACTTAGTTTATCACTTAATAAATTTTTATAAAATACAAAATTAACCATTGTTGAATAGTTCTTATAAAATAGATCAATTTTATAACTTCATGCAAATAAAAATCTACTTTGCAACTTAACAATGCTTTATTTTGACATATAATTACCATTTAAAACCTAAGTGATCCGGTGGAATTTTGTTTCAAGAATTGAATGAAATAGTTGAAACTCTATGGTGATTCTAATAAATATATTTTTATATTGATGAGACTTAGAAATATTGACTAGTTGTGAGTTCTATTTATTCAAACTAAAAACATTGTAAATTAAAATCTATTGTTAATATATCAAGACAAGTATATCAATTCTAATGTGATTGAGATTCTAATTAGTATGCAAGAAGTGAAATTCAATTTGTAAAATATAAATTGGAATTTAAATTTAAATTTGCTAATTTAAACTAGTATAAAAACTTGTAAATAAGTAATTGAAAGTGTTTACATTGGAGAACATCAGAGAGAGAGAGAGAGACAGAGTAGAGTGCCCTAGCTCAAGCCCTAATCAGGGCCTCTCTAATGCTCTACCTAACATAAGGCGAGCCATGTAGTTTCCCATATTTATATTTGGTGTTCCCTGACAAGCCTATCCATGTGGCCTCAATTTGTAGGGGTATGAGTGCGTTGTTGTGCAACTCTGACATGTTAGAGACACAGTGCTCCCTAGGATTGTCATCACGTCCCAACAGTTTTGGGTTTGTACATTATATTACCAATAGGTTACTTGGGTTCTTGGGATGATGAAGTCAACTAAAAGTAAGACCTACGCTATGACTGACATTGGTCTTTAGGCCAATTGTTCAATAGCACACCCAAGTGCAAGTCAACTCAAGTGGGTGGATTGACCTCTTAAGGAGGAGTTGGTCGAACAACCCACAATCCACCAAGCATAAAACCTATTGGTGTAAATGCTTAAGTGTGTGGTTGAGCTCTTAAGGAAAAGTTGGTCAGACAATTCACACCCCACCAAGCATTTAGCCTGTTGGCATAAATGCTTCAGTGTGTGGGTCAAATGTGTAAATGGCAAGGTAGAGCTCTATGAAGGTGCTTCCAAAGTAATGGATTCCCAGCTTAGAGCACGATCATGATGACGAGGAGTTTCACAAACAGAGGAAGAACAATTGTGAAGGGAGAAGGAATTTTGTGTGGAGGGTGCACTATACTAATGTAAGGATGAGACTAATCTAACATTTATTAATTGTGGTTCACCGTAAACCATATGAATCACTTATCCATTAGTCGAATTTTAAACACAAAGTAGGAAATTAAATGTTCAAAATTTAAAAGAGAAAGAAACACTACTACATGCGATCTTCAACAACATTTTTTTCCTAAACACTAAGTAAAAATGTTGCTATATTTTTTGGCAATATTTAAAAAATTTCTTCAAATATGAATAAATGTTACTATTATGTTTTCGTGACATTTTATCAAATGTTGTGTATAACTTATGTTGCTAAAGGTTTTAGTAATGTGGACTATACACAAAATTATTTATTTTCTAAAAATTTAAAAAAGAAAAGAAAAATATAGATGAATTTACCTAAAATTATGTCAAATGGAAGGATTTGTAAAAGGGTGGAACCCATGGAGTTTGACACTTTCTCTTCCAATTAACTGAATAAGGAAAAGTTATACAATCACTCTGTTGAGACAATCTCCCTATAGAATCTAAAGTTTTAACAATGACAAACCATCAAGAAGAAAAACCCCAAGCTTTGTGAACTTAGCTACTAATGGTTGCTTGAGTGTTCTTAAATAAGATAGGAAAATTTTTAGAAGCATAAAGAAGGTGTGAAGCATAAGCCTATAATGGAAGCTTTTCAAGACATAGATTATGCATTTAGAAGAAACATTACCAGAATGAGACCTATTCTGAAGCTAGAAAGATAGTCATATTTGTTGTGTCAAAGTATAGATAATAGAAGTTGTGTATGATTAGAGGCATGATGCTAGAGTAGCTTTAGAAAAGGGGTAGATATCAAAAGCTACATATGACTAAGGAATCATCAGAAGTTGCATTGTAGAAGTGGTTCAAGAAGACAAACGTGTCTCACCATCCAAAAGCACACACTGATTTGAAGACATGCATCAATGTTTGGAAGATATGAGTTCCTCATCATTATCCTTGATGATTTTCAATCAATGGAACTCAAACTCGAAGAAGATAACATGTCTTAGTCAAAGAACGAGCAACTAGTAGAATGAATATTGAAACACATTGCACTTTAGTTACAACATCTACAGAAGACATGTTGCAAACCAATCTTCAAAAGACTTCTCATGGTTCAAATTAAAAACTCATAAGAAAACACTAAGACCAAAAACCATTACTAGAAAAAACGCTAAATAGCAACCGAAATCAGTGACCAAGAAAGTTGGTGACTATAGCGACATATATTTAGCAACTGAATATACATTTGCCCAAATCAGCGATTGAATTGGTAACCGATATCTCGATAGCAACTCAGGTAGTCACTAACTCCGTCGCAATATGGTTTAAACTTCTTAAAATGAAAGTTGGAAAAGTTGGCAATTGATTTGGTGACTGTTTTGTTGATTGAATCAATGCCTGAATTTATTTTGATCACTAATTAATAAAGCATTTATGTTACTTAACATTTTGTTACTTAGTATTTGATGATTAATCAAGGCCCATTAAGTCCCAATAAGGCCCAAGTGCAGCACTTATGATTGATCAAGGCCCAACAAGGTCCAAGTGTAACACCTGATGATTTGCAAAGGCCCGTTAAGGTCCAAGTATAACACTAATGGCTGACCAAAGGCCCAAGTGTAGAACTTACGATTAATCAAGTCCTTATAAGGCCCAAGTGTAACACCTGATGATTAACAAAGGCCCATTAAGGTCCAAGTATAACATTAATGACTGACCAAGGCCTGAAAGACCCAAGTATAACACTAATGATTGATCAAGGCCCAATAAGGTCCAAGTGTAGCACTTATGATTGATCAAAGCTTTATAAGGTCCATTAAGATCCAAGTATAACATTAATGACTGACCAAGGCCTGAAAGGCCTAAGTATAACACTAATTATTGACCAAGGCCCAATAAAGCCCAAGTGTAGCACTTATGATTGATCAAGGCTTTATAAGGCCCATTAAGGTAAAAGTATAACACTAATGACTGACCAAGGCCCAATAAGGCCGAAGTATAACACTAATGGCTGTCGAAGGCTCAATAAGGCCAAGTATAGAACTTATGATTAATTACGGCCTTACAAGGCCTAAGTGTAACACCTGAAGATTGACAAAGGTGTTGGATACAGGGGGAGCTGGAAAGAAGATCAAGTCAAGGATGAAGCCTTTTGCTTAAATGATTTTAGCTTTTTACATGCCTCTCAATTGAAGGAATTTTAATTTGTTAAGTTGTTCAAGAGGCTTATCTTGTGATCCTTGCATTGCATAAGCATAATCACATACATGCATACATGATTTTAAGAAAAACATATAAGGTTACATGTTTGCATTTAGAAAGAAATTTCTCATGGCTTAAGTTTTGAAAAATCAATTTATGCTCTGCTTTAATCGATTACAAGCAAATCGTAATCGATTACATAGCACAAAAGCACAAATTATGTTTGACTGCATTAATTGATACCATTCACTAGTAATCGATTACACAGTACAAAAGTTCAAAACACGTATGACTGCCTTAATCGACTACCACTCAGTCGTAATCGATTACACAGGCTTGTTTCAAAACTGAGACCGATTGACATAATCGATTACAGGACATTTTAATCAATTACATTGTTCTTAACATTTTTCCAGATTGCCTCAAGAACACTTTAATCGATTATATGGCATATTAATCAATTACATTAGTTAAAATAATCGATCACCATAACGTATTAATTGATTACATACAGTTAAATATGTTTTCTGTATAAAGCTATTGGGTCTGTGTTTTTGTAACAATCAAGAGAACTGGGTTTACAAATTACTCATTACTCCCAAAGCTTTCAAGATCTGAGAAAAAGATTTTCTGAAGTTTCATACATTTTGTTTCATAACCCAAGAGACATGCATCATTGATGATGTTGCTTTAAACAAGATTCAACAAGAATTTTCAAGAGAGCTAGTTTTCAACTTTAGCATTCATTCAACCTGTAATTCTTGGTAAAATTCATTCACTCATCTTCTGAGGATCATAAGGTTGTATCTCTCTTGGACTTTTACACTGAATTGTTTTGTATATTTTAATTCTTGTAAGCACTAAGATCAAGAGTTTTCTTTTGAGCTTTTCTAAAGTAGTGTTCTCTAGAGGGAAAAACAGAGTAGTGTTCTCTAGTTCTTTGTGACTAGAAGTCTAATAAGGTTTTAGATTTCAGTTTCTTTATCTAGGTTTGATAAAGGTAATCATTAGTAAAAGCTTGTAAAGAACAAATTTTGATTTAGTGGAACTCTAATCAGGTTTGGTTAGAAGACACTGGATGTAGCTTCTCATTTGAGGGGTGAACCAGTATAGATTTGGTGTTTTTCTTGATTCTAAATCTTGCTATCTAAATCTAGCTTATCTTGAGGTTAATCTCTTTCAAGGTCAACAGAAATTGTTTCTAGAATTGCTTGAGGTAAAGGGTGAGTCTTGATTGATTGAAAATTGAAGTTTTTACAAAGTTAAACTTGTGATACGATCTTAATTCTGCTGCTAGTTTTCAAAGAAATTTTTAAAGTCACTATTTTAACCAATTCACCCCCCTCTTGGTTAATTGTGTGTGTTCATCTTTGTTTTCAAAAGGCCCATTAAGGTCCAACTATAACACTAATGACTGACCAAGGCATAATAAGTTCCAACTGTAGCACTTATGATTGATCAAAGACTTATATGGCCCAAGTGTAATACCTGATGACTATCCAAGGCCTAATAATGTCCAAGTATAAAACTAATGATTGACCAAGATCCAATAAGGCTCAAGTGTAGCACTTATGATTGATCAAGGCCTTATAAGGTCCAAGTGTAACACTAATGACTAATCAAGGCCCAATAAAGCCTAAGTATAACACTAATGACTCGTCAAGGCCCCATAAGGCCCAAATATAACACTAATGACTGACCATGAATGAATAAGGCCTAAGTCTAACCACTGATGATTGACAAAGGCCCATTAAGGCTCAAATATATCACTAATGACTAATGAAGGTCCAATAAGGCTCATGTGTAATATTGATGATTTGTTGAACTCATTTTGATTATCTTTTATGCATGTTAGATCACTTGTAGAACTCATTTTGAAGCTTATTTTTAATGTTAATACGTATATTTCACTTTATGATCTCCCATACAATGAGTCCATTTGTGATTTTAATTTTCAATATGAATCTTCTACCCAATAAGATGAATCTCGTTTCCAGTTTCACATATATTAGTTATCATTCTTGAGAAAGATCTTTTCTTGTTGCATGTTGAGCTCTAGATTTATTCAAATGGTACCAACTTGAATAAGACTTTACATAGACATGATCATTCTTAGTTTATGTGAATTAATGAATAATGAAGTTTTGGCACATTTCTAATTGTATTCTTGTGTTATCAAATTTCTAGAGGAAGCCATGGCCCCCTTTTGATCAAGTTGTATAGTTGTGTACTTGTGTTATAAAATAATATATAATGAAATTATATTTTATATTTTCTCATGAAATAACTACATATCAAGTTTTACTTTATATGGTTCTTTGTTGGTTGATGATGTGTGCTAGAACTATCTTAGTGCTTGTTGCATTGAGGGAATGAAAGAAAGACAAAAAATAAGACAATAATATAATTTGTTTTATCTTGGTTAATGCTTGTTGGTCTGACTTGCAGGCTAAATTAAATAGTGAGTTATTCAATAATTTGTACAATTTCATCAATCAGAGTTTTAGTTTTATTATCAAACTTGCAAGTTGGTTAAACTTTTTCATCATTTTTCTCTTCAAGTGTCTATTAATTAGTAGCTACAAATCCTTAGAAATTACTAGAGTGCATTATCTTTTATTTTTATCTAATTATTGTCATTGTTTGGTGACAGTTCTGTAACCAAGTTCTGTAACCATGCTTAGAAATTACTAGCTATAATCTAGGAAATTAACTTGTGTTTTATTGTGATTTAATGTTACAAGAGTTTCCAAACCATTTCCCTACCTGTATAGGGTTAAACTATGCATTAAATATTCATAATCAAACTATCCCTAATTTTTTTGTTGAAGAATAGTGGCTTAACCTCTTTATTTTTTGTGCATTGAAACTATTTTAAAGTCTTAAAATGCTTATAATTATGCCCAAAGTGAAGAAGATGAAATCCCTTACTTTTTGGTGTATTAGCGTAGTGAGATAACTTGATTTTGGAATTTTATAAACCATAATTTTGTCAATTTCATGTATGTTGTTCCAGTTCTGTAACCATACTTAAATTCAAGAAATTAACTTTTTTTTTGGTTGTGATTTTATAGTACAAGAGTTGCCAAACCATTTCCCTACTTGTATGGGATCAAACTATGTATAACCAAGTGCATGTGACATGAATTTGGATGCATTTTCTATATAATATTGTAGACTACTACAACCGAGGTTTAACTCACCTTAAACATGTTTTGAAGAAGCCAAAAGTGTTTTCTAGTGTCTGATAGACACACTCTTCTTTCCTTCACTTACACTTAATTACTCTAGAGTTTGATATAATATGCTTGTAGTTTTTATCTATAATTTAGTGACTAGTGATTGTCGACTGTGCTTGGTACTAACTGACTTCATAATTTGATTTTAAGTTTGTATATTATCTTTAACTCTAAAGTCTAATGGCAATGAAATAATTTTTTTATTGAGTTGCTACCATCATTTTAGGCCTGCCCTGTTATGAACAAATTCACCATAGCCTTTAGAGAAATTGGGAAATACAAGGAAGTCCTTGGATCATAGGTAATTTATTGTGTTGTAAGTGCTTTTTAATACTTCCATTGTTACAGACTCACAATGACACATTTTAAAAGAGAGAAATGTAAATTGGAGGATCTTTTACTCCAATATCTCTAAAACATTCTTTTATCTTAATGAGTCTCTTTATTTCTAAAAAAGAAAAAGAAAAAGAGAAAAATTAGATATGAATAATCAAGATCTACTGCCAACACATACATACGACTCTAAAGCATACAACTTAGAAGTTGGTTCCCATTGTGACCTTTAGCAGTTAGCTATTTGGAAGTTTAATCTTGGATTTTTGGCCCTTATCCATCATTTTGATGCTTATTATGTAAAATGCATGCTCTTTGTCTTTCTTGGTTCTATTTTTATTTGCATTTAGAGCTTTTTGTTTGAGGAGAGAGTATCTTGCTCCAAGACAAATGAAAAATCTAAAACCAAACTGATTAAATTCTTATTTGACAGTTTTAGTTGAATCATAAATTCGTATGATTTAAAGTGTATTACATAATGTACCCATTCAAGAGTCATTGCTCTATGTATTTGATAGATTAATTATCCTAGAAAACTCAATTTCATGATTAGTGTGATTTAAGTAATTAAAGGTGGTTCAAAATTCATTAATTAGACTATTTATGAAGCTAGTTAGTTCTAGAATAATAATATATGAAGGTCTATGAGTTTTGATTCTTTATGTAATTCCAAGTTTCGAACAGATTGAGAATTTTGTATATTCCCATGTAGAATATCTATTGTGATGTTTCTTTCTAACTTAAGATTAAATTATGGTCATATTGGATTTTTTTTCCAATGAGGAATGATCTTTTTGACATAGTGCTAAGCCATGAGAGAGGTATTCAACAAACAACAAAGTCTTGCAACAATTGATGGAAAAAATAAACCCTCAACCTATTGTTGTTCAACTTTCTTCTACTGCCAGAAACAAATGACCTTATGGATGAGTCTTAGATTAGAATTTGACTTAAAGCATCAGAAGTGATAAATATTTTAGTTATCTAGATAGTTGCATACTACTTTTGTAAGTGTTTTGATACTTAGTTTGGGTGAGTCTTGATACTTGTTTTGATAAATTTTCTAAAACAAACTTGTTATGCATCATCAAACTATTAGAAAAATTGATATTTTCCATACCTTCATCCTTGCCATATCCACACAAACCCAAACCTTATATGTATATATTATCAAAATTGATCATTGTCATAATCAAACAATATTCAATTTTAACACTTAGAAAAAAAATTCTAAGTGCCAACAACATTAAGTAAATGTCCATTCTTAAATAAAATATCAACAAATATCTTATTTATTAAAAAAAATGATAGACATTTAAATAGATAATATCAAATTATTGGTTGAATTCATTAACGTCATATTCTATATAAAGATATTTACATACATACATACATACATACATACATACATACATATATATATATATATATATATATAATCTTTTATATTTAATTCAAACTTTGTCATGATTCAACGGGTTGGACTATACTTCTTTTAATATTTTTCTTAGAAAAAGATAAATAAATAATTAATTGATCAATTCCTAAGGTCTAACAAAAAGAAGAAATTCTACATTTGGAAAGAATATTTTAGGACGAAAATAAGAATAATAGACAAAACACATGATCAGTTGTAAAGACAAACATGCAAGGAAATGAAAGTTTATGTTTTCTTTTTTCTTTATTGTGATGAATAAAGTTATTGTTGGAATAAAAGATACCAAAAAAGTTTTATGTTATTCATTGAATAGGTGAACGTGTGTAAAAACTTTATGCTTGGCCTCTAATATACTATATCCATAAAAAAGTATAGGGAAAAAAGGAATTTATATTCACAAAGTATGTTTCGTTCACAACCTAAATCATCATCAGATACATATATGTCTTATATTTATATTGTGGAATAATAATTAATTTTTTAATTTTTATAATATTTAAATTACCAGGGTTTTGTCTCCAAACCTGATTTGTTTATTTTAAATCTTTGAATTAAGTTTTATCATATATAGGATGGGGATATGTGTAATTGAATGCCATGTACATATAATTACTATAAATCGTAATAGTGAAGGAAAAAAACAAGTCAAAAGTGAAATACTTTAAACTTGTTTTTGACATATATGTTATCTAATTTTTAGTGGTGTATTAAATTAAAATGAAGGGTGAAACATTAAAGCAACATGAGCTTAGTCATCCACTAAGCAGTTTTCAATTGAAAATCAACAGTTCTTTTGGTGACAATTGTCGTTTTGTACATTTCCTATTTTTCATTTTCTATTGTAAATATTTTCTTTGCATATATACCTAATGTATCGAAAAAGACATAAAACAAATGAAAAAATTTATTTACATTATTTCTTTTTTACACATGTCTCTTATAAGATAAGATATACATACAATCTCACTCGAAATAAAGTTAAGAAGTATATGGAAATCGATTACCTACATTCACACATTCATGCAATCATGAATGTCGACAGTCTAATTTAATCAGACATTTAGTATTTTAAAGGTGTTTTTTAAGTTGGATTTACTAATATAATTTATGAACCAATGAATCTTCATCACACGATTTTAATCGTCTGACTATGTTAATGTGTGCTTCCGTGGACTATAGGGAATCCAAATTGTAAGGCATTTTTTTTCAAATGAGAACTTGAAATTAATGTATCACTTTGTGGGATTAACTTTCACTTTTCAGTTAATTTATTTTGTATAATCGAGAAGGACATGTAAGTAATCATGAATTAAGGGTTTGTTTGATTTGGTAAAAATCATGGTATTGGACATAACAAATATTTTTGTTCCATGTTTGATTTGAAAAATGATTAGGGAACATCACAATTAAGCAGATTAGGATAGGAACAAATTTCTACTTTTTATTACTTAGAAAATCATGATACAACTTTTTGTCCTAGGTACAAAGTATTAAAAAAACACATATATCCCCACTTCTCTCTCTTTAATAATAAAAGAATAGTAATTGACCTATGTAATCATTTTAAAAAGGAAATACTTTATTTTTTTTTATATTTTGATCTCTTTCTCTCTCATTTATTTCGCCCTCAAAAAGGCTTCTTGTTATAACAAAAGAAAAAGATGCACGTCAAGTGTTTGACGAAGAAAAACAAAGATAAATATAATATGAAGAAAAGTGCAGCGCAAAAATAATGAATTTAACACAAACAAAATGTTAAATAAATTTAAATAACAAAAAGGAGGAAAAGACAAGAAATGGAAGAAGATGCCACACTTTATGAAGAGTGATAAGTCCTGTGGGGATTCACCACAAAGATTATAGAAACCTTTGATAGGAACCAATGTTTGGTCCAATTAAGAACCCAAGAAGAACTTCCTCTCACACACTTTTAAAAGTGCAAAGTTTTTATTCAATTCAAAGGTGAGTACATAAGACAAATGAATGACTATTTATAGCCAACAAGTGGTGCCTCTCTCCTTTTTCTTTCCAATGTAGGACTTCAGTCACATATTCCTTATTCAAAATTACACTAAAGAAAAGTCTAATTCGTATTGAACTTCATGTCCAATTTTTATCATCATAGATGCAAAATTAGGACTTGAAATACGACTTGTAGGAAATCTTTAGAGCTTTCAAACGCATCAAAAATGCCTAAAACGGACATCTAGAACTCAACTTGTGTTCAAAACATTGGAACAATCTAGGCTTTTCACTCATTTGTCTTTGGGCTCTTCACTCTTTTTTTTTTGTCCTCATCAAACCTAGAACAACTAAATTATAAATTGTATATTGAGGAAAAGAAAAAAGTAAATTCTATTATATATTCTAGTTATTGATTGTGCTTAGCCAACATTTTGTTGCCATGTAGAAAGACTAGAATCCTGCGACAATATGATATTGTAGTAGAATGATATAAGTTGATAAGGAAAAAAGTAACAACAATAATGAGAACATGTTTGCTGGATATTTCACATAGATGCCTGGTGTGATCAAATATATAAGTGGATGAAAATAATCGTCCAATAAGTCCGCTTTGTGACATTAAGTCAAACTCAAATCCAAATTCTAAATAGTATCAATATTTATCCCATTTATTGTTGTTGAGCTTGTCGGGTCACTAACTATCGGATCATTATCAAACAATCCACGTATGTCTAGTCATGTAAGCTTCATGCTTGAGGTGTCCAATTCTCTACGTGAGGGGTATATGTTGAAGATTATTTATCGACTCATGATATGGTCAAAGTAGTGCATATAAGTGACCGACAACTCTCATCACCTTAATTAGAAGTTGGTTTTATATGGGGTTGAAATATGCCCAACTCTAAAGTAACAACAAGAATAAGAATATGCGAATAGTGATGATATTGAAATTGATGATGATAATACAAAAGCTAAAATCATAAGGAACAATTCATTCATACCAATCTTGTCTCATCTTTTACAAGTATGCAGTAACATATATTCACTGAAATCATGCTTTCCTAGTCATGTGTATATGAATTATTCATGCCTCAGTATTTAGTTGCCTTAGCATACTTCCAAACGAATTAAAGTTCCTTTATGGCCCACTTTTTGTCCCCCTTCATGTTGTGGTGCCCATTAATTATAGTACTAGTTCTAGGTAGTTCAAGAAATGTCAATTTCCAAGAGCCTAAAAATTGAACCATTCTAAGTGTTTCAACAAATTGAAAAGTTATAGTGAAAAATTCTTGTCTCTGCTTTGAGAGGTGAATCTACATGGGGATCAACATGTCAATACAATTTTTGCATAACAAATTATACATTGGTGGATTAAAGAAATTGAAGGAAAAGTAATCAAGAGAACTGAGAATTAAAGTATTAAACTATTTTTAGATAAATAATGTCCCCTTTGTTTCCTTACACCACTTTGCCCGTGATTTTAATGGGCTGCCACACTATAGATTTTTGCAACCATTTACATGGGTCTTGGCCTAGTCCTCCATGCATTTTGTTCTTTGTCATTTATAAGTTTGGACTGCTCTTTGGGCGGGGAATTTTGAGGTTAAGGGTGCCAACTTAGTTGGGATGCTTATCCCATTTTGATGCCCGGTCTGCCTTTTAAAAAAATCAAGAGAACTATGAGTTAAAGTATTAAAGTATTTTTAGACAAATAAATCACTCAACTTGAAAGCCTACACACGTTTATACAATTAGATCATGCATGATCTACACAAAATGTTGAATGTGTAAGTCCATAGCATACTATATGTTTAGATGATATCAAAAATTTATAAATTGCAAATCTTATATTAACATATCTCTTAATATTGTGCATAATATAAGAATGTGTGTGTATTAAAATGGTCTTAAAAAGTGTCATCATTTGTCTCAACAGACAACCATATCTGCAACTATATTCCACAATAGTTTGTAAATATTCCCTACAATCAAAACACCTTTAAAGTCAAAACACCTTTACATACTATATTTCGCAATCTCCATTGTTTTATAATTGAATCCATTAGCTTATAAAGTGCCAAGACTAAATTCTTTCTAAAATTTAGAATACGCCTAACATTTCACAACATTTTGACAACACCATCATGCATTTAAATATTGATATATCCTGTTCCAACAACAACATAGGGTTTATCATCACCCAAATAGACAAAACCAAAATTTCTCAATGTGTATAAGGTAAATCACCCTTTATTTATTGTCATGTGGTAGGAACATCTGAAATCAAGAATCCATGTATTGTTAATTGACTAGATGAAATAGAGAGTAAATATCTTCTAAATTGTCATTCTCAAAAACATTCTTAAAACTAGATGACCCTTTGCATTTCTTGTCATTATTCGACTTCTATTTTGGATAATTACTTTTCAAATGTCCAACTTATTTGCACTTAAAGCAATGCACTGTATTTCTACTTCTAGATTTTGACCTAGAACTCTTCTAGCTTTATGACACCCTCTTTGCCTTGTTTCCTCCCATGTTCTTCATTCCTCTTGACATACAAACCTTTGCCTTGAGAAGTAGCCCATGCATTTTCTTTCCTTTAACAGAGAGACATAATTGCAATAGTAATCTCTTCCAGATTGATAAGTTATTTCTCATATGTAAACGTAGTCACCAAGTGTTAGTAAGAATTTGGCAAGGGACACAACAAAATAATTTTCTTATCCTCGTCATCAATCTTTACATCAAGCCTCAGTAAAATAACTTATTACTTGATTGAAGGTATTGACGTATAGTTGCAAATCAACACCATCTTGCATCTTCAACTTGTACAAGCCTTGCTTTACATTTTTTTTTTTGATAGAACTTTGACATATATTGATTCTCCAATTTTTTTTCCATATTTCATTCACAAAACGTCATTGTAGGATTTTGTCCACGTTATGTGGTTTTGTTTAACACAATGCCTTTAAGAAACCTTGCTTTGCCAATAGATCCTTCACCCTCATTTGCCATAACCCAAATTTCCAATTCTATCAATCTTTCATACTTTGAATTCTACACTAGGATCTAGGGCCATCTTAGTGTTGCTTGGATACTTGTTGTTGAGATTGTGTCATGATTAAAGAAAAAAAAATCAAAACATAGGATTAATGAGGGTCAACAATTGTCCTATGCTATTGGGAGTATAACAACTATTATTTTTTATTAATCAGAAATTAAATTAGAAGTGATGTAAATAACCTACAATACATGTTTAAAAAAATTATTGTGTATTTTACTGCAAGGGATCCCACTTAATTTGTAAGCTAATAACAAATGACAACCGGACACAAACTGCAAAATTTATTGGTTTTTTAACCTTTAATATCCAAATACATATTATATCCCAAATAATATGAATTTATAGTTTAATAAAATTGATTATGGGGAAAATTTCTCTTAACACCCATTTTCTTTTTTTACAAGACTAACTTTAGACCTAATTACTTTCGCGAAACCAAATTCTTGGCTAATTGAATCGAAAAGTTTTAGTCTTGTTGGTGTTTATTTTGTCTAACATTATTAAATTTACAAGTTAATTGAAATTGAGGTTTAAACTAAATCAAATACATATAGTGATAGTAGTTGATGATAGCGGTAGTTAGGAAATGACGAATAAAGTCAATTATAAGCACAATTAAGGTTTTAAGGCAACATTCAAGTACTACCACTTGAATGAATTTTATGCCTTCATTTCTACATCAGTTGTTAAAAAGCAGCACAATGTCAATTTTTAAATTAATACAAACTATACTACATTGGTTTTCTTTTAATTGATGTAAAATGACATATTAATACATCAATCCAAATAAGAACATATGTAGTATGTATAATTTCACATCGACTCAAATAGCACTAATGTAGTATAGGTTTTAATACCCCCTATGTCAACCACTGTTCACATTCTTTGTTGTTTCTTCTCTTCTTGAAACCCTAACATTGACACCACCTCATGTTATCATCCTGTGCTACCTCCTCATGCCACCACCATCCTCCAAACATTCATTGATCCATTTTTTTTGAAACACCTTTCTCTAAACACCCTAATATCACCACCACCTTATGTCACCACCCCGTGCTACCTCCTTGCACAACTACCTCATGTTCTTCACACCATTGCGACTAGGTTGCCACAACGCTGAATTTATCTCTAACCATTCATTATGGCCAAGTCCCTCACACTCCCTCCAATCCTAACAATTACTAGGTAACATCACGTGTTTTCCTCTCAACCCTAATTCATAAAAATGTGATACTTTTTTATAATTATTTGTTTATTTTTTAAATGCAATGTTGGTATAAGAATGAGAAATACAACACTAAGATGAAGGATGAAGAGGTGTGCCTTGCTTTCTCTTTGAATAAAAAAGGTCACTAGTGAGGCCTTGAAGCATTCTATAGGTGCTACTCACCCAGTAAGATCTCTATCTCAAGCTTTACTCGTTGATTGCAAAGTGTTGCTTTTTCTTTGATGAGATCATGCTTGTTATGCTATGCTGGCTTTTCAATTAGTATTTTGGAATAAGAAATTTGTATTGTGATAATTGTAAGTTGTTTTATTGATCTTAATGAGTGATCAACAATTTAGTTATGTTATGTTTTATTACCGGTGTTTCATGATGGAAATGGAAATGCGTTAAATTTCTTATTGTAGGAAATTTGTGTTTAAGTTGGAATGTGATTTTTGAAACAAAATTGTCGTTGAATGTTTCAATTTTTGAATAACTGAATGGTTAAGTTGCTTTGTTTATCATTTTTTTTAATTTCACTATCATTTTGTGTATGATAATTAACTTGCTTGGGAATGCGAGATGAATTTATTATATTATTTATGTGCCTATCATGTGTTTGATCATTTTTTTCTTATACTTTTACTTATATTAGTGTATGCTTAGATTATTTTACTTGTTTCAAGTATGAATAAAATAATTATACTATTGTTATGATTGGATTGGGGAGTAATTAGCATAAGGTGTAAAGTGATTGTGTGCATGTACTTGAGTCTTGACTACCAATTATTACTCTTGAGTCTTGATTGACTACTAATTATGAATCCTGACTATGGTTTGTAATTTGATGTTCAATTTGATTTATTAGACTTACTTAGCACTAAGATGCTTGCGTAATTTTCATTGAAGTTTCAATAATTGAAATTGAGGTTGAGAACTTATGTCGATATTCATATTGAGCTTGAGTCTGGGATTCACTATATATTGTAAATGGAAATGTTTGGAATGTGAAGTGTTAGTTGTATTTTGTCATCACCTTATGGGATATGGGATATTTCCAAAAATATAGGACATGCTGTCAAATTTTGTCAGAAATTCATGTGGGGTTAGTGTTTCTTTTGGATCCTATATGTGGGATTTGTATGTTGCTTCAATGTTTTTCTTATGTTTTTAATCTTGTATGATGTTGAAACATATGGGTTATGGTTTCTTTTTAGATCTTGCTTGTGGTGTTTGTACTAAGAAAAATAATGAACTTATCGTAGAGGTGGAAGGAAGGACACTTTGATATGCAACAAAAGAAGTTTACTAAGGAGAAATGACTAGTTTCTTATAAGTAATCTTCTTCTTCTACTACATATCAAGTGATTTCCATACTTATTCCCACCTTGTTCATGATAAGCTCATTGAAGAAACTTGATCAACCTTTAGACATGAAAAGCTAAGAGGATAGATGAAAAAAACCTTGTAACACAGTAAAGGCCATAAATAATATGCAATACACAGAAAACCAATTTTAGATCTAAAATAGAGTATCCAAAATCAAATTTTGACTTGCATGTTCTACTTGTTTACCAAGTGACATTTAACCATCACGAGTTGGTCATGATTTGAGTGTCGAGGAGGATGGTAATGAAATTAAGATTGATAACCCATTCAAGTTACAGAAATGATGTTAGTGACATAAAAGTGATATGCATGTATGCACTTTGATCAAGTGCCTTTATGTTCCCTATCCTTTTTGGTTACAAATACCATTTCTTCACCTAATGACTTCACAATCTTGATTCCATTCCATTATGCTTCACACTCGGAGTAAGGCTAACTCATGATGGCTAAATGAAACACAATATACATCTTGAACATGACAAGCCAAAAATTTGATTTTGGACTCTTTTATAGCTAAAATTGTTTTTTGGTTTGTTGCATATCATTTATGACTTATCTCATGTTACATGGTTGTTTTCATCTATCGACATAATTATTCACAGGCTTGAATGTTGATCAAGTTTCTTCAATGAGCTTATCATGAATAAGGTGAAAATAAGCATGACACTAAATGATATGCAAAGGAGAAGCTTACTTAGAAGAAATTTATCCTTGCTCCTATGTAAATTTCTACTATTGCATATAGTTTAATGCATTGCTTTCTTCCACCTCCTTTGTTATTGCATTATCTTCATCTCCAAGCTGTAAATTTCAGTGGTACACAAAATTATGCATAGGATACCTAGTTGATTTCAACCTTGCCAAGCTATGTATTGTTGTTAGGGAATCATTTGAGAAGTAAAGGTATAATTCCAATTTAATAAATTTTGAGTTCTGAGGATTGTTACTGTTACATTTAGTATATTAATGGTTGATGTGTTATGCAAGAAACGAAAAACGAAAAAAAAAAGAAGTTAATGTGTGAAATCAATTAGTTCCTTAGATCATTTTTCAAAGTTTGGTGAGAAGAACACCTATTAATAGTACATGTTATTTTCTTTGGGGCGGGGGGTATGTTCTTATTTCTTATTTTATGCACCTTTTGTATGCTCATTGTATGCCATATTTGTTCACTTCAAGACTTTCTTATACAATTTAATGATAATAGTGGAGTTGTTTCTTTGATCTAGATGAACCATATTTTTTATCCTTGCTTTGAGAGGGTTTTCACATTAAAAATCTATGTGTTTCTTGTGAGCTTTTGTTTTATAATTTATTGATAATAAATTTTAATTTATAATATATGATGTGTATGAGCCTAAAACTAACTACATAAATAGGTAGCAATTTATTAAAAAAATGACTTATAGGTATACAAGTTGGGACAATGAACATAAAATTAGATTGTCCTTTTAAAAAAAACGTTCTACATTGGTTTTAGTGACAATCGATGTATAAAATCATATTTTACATCAATAATGGCAATAATCAATGTAAGAAGTGACACTTTTTACATCATTTTTTTCAATAGCCAATGTATAAAGTGGCTTGATACTTATAGAATGTGCCATTTTCTGCATCAGATTCTAGAAGAATGGATGTACAAATTGTAGATTCTCTACAACTGCCTGGTGCTATAACTTAACATCTTCAATATTATCTTGACAACTTCATTCTCTTTTAGTTTGCTTTAACCTCTACTACAAAAATAGTCTTCTACGATGCTCCATCAATGACGGTTTCTAAAAAACCGTCATCAACAAAAATGTGGTGGAAATTTTGTAAACAATTGGATATAAGCAGCATTAGTTCCTTAAAAATTGTTGTGGATTAGTGAGTTCAACGACAGTTATCATAAAAATTGTCTTGGTTGTATGCGTTTAATGACAGTTATTCTAAAACTGTCATGGTTGGAGGTATGCTTAGTCTCTTCATTTCGCACTATCTCACCCTAATTCTTTGGAAATCTCTCTCCCATCGAACCCCTCTCTCGAACTCCTTATGCTAACAACACTGTAAACTCTCGTGCCCTCTTTTACATCTCTTTGTGCCTCTCCATCTCTATTCCCTGTCTTGCATCTCTTTGTGTCCATCTTCATCTTGTAGAAAATACCACCACCATGAGCAAGTGTGAATCACAATGGCGTAGCAAAGGGAGCGTCGAGGTGAGAAAATTGGCATTCACAAGATCTACATCCTTCCTCCATAGTTATGGTGTTTTTCACAGATTTGCCAAGATCCCACAATTCATCACAGCAAAACCAGATCAACATGACATTGTTCTCTACACTATCACGTCCATTGTCCTTCATCACAGCAACACTAGATCTGCAATGGCTCTATTGTCGCCACCACGATTCGTCAAAACCCTCGTCACTAACACACTGTGTCGAAACTCTCAACACTACCATGTGGTTGGATTCTATGATAGGATGTTATGATTCTCGATCCTTCAGTGTTCTATGGAATTGCTGATATTAATGATCAACACAAGGATATGCAACTTGATGTTGATAACATGTCTTACGAGGTAAAAACTTGTAATACTTATTTCCTCATTTGTATGCATATGTTAACACATTAAAAATGTGTGTGTGTGTGTGTATATATATATATATATATATATATA
>CM023944.1:16236305-16248395 GCA_013407115.1 Glycine latifolia | reverse complement strand
TGTGTGTGTGTATATATATATATATATATATATATATATATATATATATATATATATATATATATATATATATGCCTTAGTGTCATTTTTCCACTTTGCTTACATTTGAAGTTGATGCTTCATTTTATGAGAGTTTCTTATTATGTAACATTTATGGACATAATAGGAGTTTTTGGCTCTAGAAGAACGCATTGGAAATATGAGCACTAGATTAAGTCAGAGGATCAAATCAAAACTTTTGAAAAAAAGAAGTATTCAGCTAAACTAGGTTCTTCGCATGAGGCAGAACCCTACTATTTTTGTTAGGTAAACTTAGCTAGCTGATTCTATATCCTCAGCATGCATGTGCACATAACACATTAGCCTTATTCTTATAACTTGAGTTATGATTATTTTGTTCATATACACATTGGTCATTGATCATTGGCAATTGAATTAATGAACTCAAGTTACACGATTTCTTTGCATTTTTTCTCTGCTTATAAATGTATTATGTATATAGCATGGCAACATCAATTTCTTTGTTACATAATTTGTTTATAAGGGAAATAAATTGTTTTTGCTTCTGCCACAGTTTGTTTGTATGTGTATGAGTATGACTATTGTGTTAGAACAAAGCTTGAAGCCCCTAGTTTTAGTTTTTGGTTTGATAATTTTGCAATGGCTAACATGTTTTAATAGATGAGACTTTTGTATTGATTGTTTTAAACTAGGCATGTGTGTGATATAATTTTTTAATCTTTTTTCATGCTTACTGTTTTATCATTTATGAAGTAAAGGAAGATTTTTCTTTTTCTCTAAGTTGCTTAAGAACTCACTTCTACTTGAAATTTGGCTAGTAGCATCGAATTAATCAATTGCCCAAGCTAATTTCAGAAGAATGACTGTTTTGCAGCTTAGGATAATCAATTACCCCATATGATAATCGATTACCCAGCTCTTGGAAAGAAAGATAAGCTCTCTATGTGAATCTATAATTGATTACCGCACATGATAATCTATTATCAAGTCAACATAGAAGAAACTGAAATTTGCAGATTGGAACGAATTAATCGATTAGCCTTTCTGATAATTGATTAACCAGTTTATGGAATTGCAGAACAAATGGGATTTTGATTAATTAATCGATTATCTATTTTTATAAAAGATTGTATATGTTTTAACTGTCAAAATTTATAAATACCCCTATGTGTTTTCTTTTTAAGAGATTCTTGATTCATTCAATTTAAAAGAAAAACATTTTAAAAAAGTGTCCTAAAAAAGAATAACACTGCAATAAGTTGAAGATTGAAGTTGATCAAAGAATCACTCATTTTACAATCATGAATTGATCAACTTGTGAAGATATATTGAAGATCAAAGATTTACACATTCCAGGTGTATTCGATCGTTATCTTTTAATCTTTTAAGAGTGTTGTTCTTGTTAGAGTTACCAGGGATGTTGGAGAATTGATAGAGTTTCAATTCTGGATCTTTTCTTGTAGGGTTCAAGAGAAAGATTTGTTTTCTATTAGAGAATTGTGAGTGCACAGTGTTTGTATTAGTGTTCTCTATATAGTGGATGTTCTAAGATGACTTAGAACAAAATAGATGTAGGTTCGGATTGGACTGAACTAGTATAAACTCTTGTGTGATTGTCTTATTCTCTATAATTCTGTGTTTTGTAATTATCTTGGAAGTGGAATCGATTTCAAAAAGTCATCGAAAAAAGTTTTAGTTTTCTGAAGAACTTTTGAAGAAACTTTGATTGATTTAAACTGGTGTTTTTAATTTGTGTTAATAACAATTTGACAAATTAAAAGAATCTATTGAACCCCTCATCCAGATTCTCGGCCTGATCCAACATATTGCTTTATGAAAATTTGGATTGAGTGGACTCACATTAAATTTTATTTTGTTTCCATATCTTATGGTTAGTTTTTTTTTAGTAGTAATGTTTGGCCAATGCTAATTGAACTTTGAAGTTAATATGGCAGCAGCAAGCATGATGTGAATAAGGGTCAAGATGGTAATTCCAGTTGTAACCCCCTTGCACATGAAGCAAGTAGAAATGAGGATTAAGGAAGGTGTAAGGTTTCATTTATGTTAGATGAAATATTTAAAAGCATAGTAAAAGAGGGAAGAGTGATAAAAACGGAGAATAGTTGGTTATGAGTAAGGTAGGTCTATCAGGCTGGGGGCTTAATCTCTGGTTTAGTCTTTTTGTTCTCTCATAAATTTCATTTCTATTCCTTTGTTATTCCTAGAAAATCCATAATCACTGTTATGAAGATAACAATACAGATTATGCTCAACCAGATTCTCTATTCTATTACCATTTTTATTTATTTCTTTAGTTCTGTTTACTAATTCTTATCAGGTTACTTTCTGTGCTTGCTATAACATCAAAGTTTTGTCTTGAACACTTTGATACTAATATACTAATGTGGTAATTTTCAACTATTTTTTTGGATCTTTATTCATTTTTTATCTTTCAAGTGGCCTCTGAGTAAAGTAATGAAGAGTTACATCATACACAATATCATTGAATAGTCGCATGAGGTTGTTTATGAAATCACATGTATTAAGCCCTCTGAAATTATCCACATTAGTTGATTTAATGGAATTTTGAGAAAATGAATTTGTTGTGTTTTGATTGTGCCATACAGATGGAGGATGAACCAATACAAAAACTTATTGTATCATAGTATTGTAAATATTGAATGTTATTAACCCCTTTTGTAAGACAACAGGCTTGGCAACCAGAGACTTGTATCAAAGATATTTTCTCTTAGAAGATGAACATTGAGGTCAAGGAAAGTGGGACAATTTAATCAGAACATTCTGCTGAATTGTAGCTGAAGTCTTTGGTACTTTGCTACTTACCAAATGGCCCATCTTCTTAAGCCTTAGCCAAATTTCTTATTATTAATTTTTCGATCATTCTGTTTCTTTCCATTTATTTTTTCACCTTAAAATTGCCTTAGCATCATTTGGATTTGTGGTTGCTAGTGGATTAATGTCTTAGTACTTATGTCGTAGATTTGAAAATTTGTTCATATATGAACAAGTGGCAACTTCTACTAGAAGAACAACATCACAGATTCCAAACCACCCTAATCTTCCATCTTAGTTGTTGTGTCAAGTTCAAAACTCTCCATTGCCAAAGTTAATATTACAACAAATGCTAGAGAATTTTACAGAGCATCCTGCATTTTTCTATTTTAACGTATGTTATTGATTTTTTCATGGAAATCAATCTAACAGTCTAGATATATACTTGAAGAACTAAATAGCTTATGAGTGATAAAGAAAAGGCCATGTAACAAACTGAAGTGACTTTATTAGTGTTATATGTTGCATTGTTATTGTGAATTTTTAATTCCTGAAGGTTGATTAAATTAAATTAAATCTTTCTTTTCCCTTAGGGTAAGGATGATATTTAGCCATTTTCATGTTCAATTTCACACCTAAAATTTCTTAGATTTAGTTTCACAACAGAACCAGTTATTATCAATTTAAAAAACATTTTGGTACTTGCAAAATAGAATGCTCGAGGAAATTATTGGAAAATTAGAATGAAAATGAGATAATAAAATCCTTATACATTAATGAATTGTTAGATATTATCAATTTAAAAAACGTTTTGGTACTTGCAAAATAAAATGCTCAAGGAAATTATTGGAAAATTAGAATGAAAATGAGATAGTAAAATCCTTATAATTCATGAATTGTTGTTTTAATTTATCATTAGGAATTGATTTCACCACTATTTTGGTCCTTTAATTCACTTTGTAGGTTTAATTGTTCCTTCTTATTTTTAAAAGGTCTGATTTAGTCCCTTAACTTATTTTTTAGGTTAAATTTGTTCTCTTTATTTGAAAAGATTCGATTAGGTTTTTCATTTTTTTTTAAATAGATTTATTTTGATCTCACGTTTTCTTTCATCAGCTCCAAACATTTTAAGAAATGAGACCAAATTTGGTTTTAAAATACCATTGAATTTTGGTTTATACTACATGGGTTTGTATTCTTTTTGTTAAACTAGAGGTTGAGTTGGCTGTAAAGAAAAATGAATATTAAAAAAAAATTAAAAACTAGCTCAATTCCCAAAAGCTGTAGAAAATTTAACATCAATGACTATTTTCTGGAGAACTATCATAGAATTTCATTTTCTATGATGGTTTCTAGAAAAACTGACATAAAATTAAATGTAAAAAGACTTTTTATTGTAAAAATGCAACATATTTTTTGATAATTTTTAAAATTTTTGTGGAAAGTAATCCATATACTACCACGATTGATTCCATGATGATTAAAACCCATCATGGAAGTCCCCAAAGAAATTCCTTATTTGTAGTGGTGTCCCCCATCCCCTGAATCTCAAATTTTTATTTATTTTCCATTTGCCTTTTTTTTTTTTTCCACTATCAGCTCCTCCTCCCCTAAAAACATCGCACCCAAAGTTTTTGCTTATTTCCTATAATTTATTTTCCTCAAGTATATTATTTTTCAGCCAAAATTAAACAAGTTTATCGCAATTCACAATATTATAGTAAGAGATGAAGTTACAGATGGAATGACAGATACCCTTACCTCCTTTTCCTCTGTCTTCCATTTGGATCCCCTTTGACATTTTTTTTAAACTCCTATCTCTTCTTACACTTTATTTTTAACTCTTACCAAATGATGACGATGACGATGTTTCGGTCAATTGGTTTCGGTCAAGTGGTACTCTAGAGAATGATCCAAAGATAACCTACAACTAGAACATTTTTTTATCAAAAAATTTTAATTATTTAATTTATAAATTAATATTTTATAATGGCGGCTTCAAATGCATAACCTCTCTCTCTTCTCTCTTACCTACCAAACCAACCTTATATATATCCCCAGAGCTAGAACATTTCAAATGTGTATATATCCTCTTTTATGGGGTTTAATTTGTCTTGGGATATTCCTTTGGCAACTTGATCACATCATGCCATAAGTCACACTGAACCATGATCACCTTATCGGTCTACAAAACACTTCACAAGTTTAACGTTAAAATAAATAATCTTATGTTACAAAAAGTACAATCAATTATTGTTATGTAACTTATAAGTGCATTATCCACTAGTTTTGTGAGAATTCTCAGAGAACTAGGTTACTTACAAATAATGAATAGAAAAGGGTGCCCCTTGTCCCCATAGGCCGCCATACTAATGATATTTTCCTTTTATCTGATAAAAAAAATAATGAATAAAAAAGGATACAAAAGAATTAAATCAAAATCTAGAAAGAATAATAATAATGTATACATGCTCAAATTCTCTCAGGAATATTATGAAAGGAATTTACTATTTATATAAAGAGATACAGTTTTGCAAATAAACATAGCTTTTTTTTAAAAACATGTTAATAGAGAAGTTTGGCCGTACGTAGATGTTTATCTCTTTTATATATACTTTTTTTGCGAACGCAAAGAGTATATTCTCAATTGACGCTAATACAAATTTGTTTTGGAACATAGAAAATGACTAAAGTAAAGTTCATCCAGCCAAGCCTATTTCAGAATCCAATTCCTTTTAGCATGTTTAAGGGAGCAAATTAATATCTACCCACTATGGTAGCTATTGGTTACTCGATCATGTCTCTTTGACTCCGTTATATATTATCATAAAATTCATTTTGTTTCGTAATTTAGTTTCTATCCGAGCACCAATATATATGCGTATATTGACCTGCCCCTATGAAAGTGATTCCTACGTCTACTCCACTATAGAGAAAGGCCTTGGAATTTAAAAATTTAAGCATACATATGACGTAGACAATTGCATTCCAGGTTGGTATAAATAATAGGACCCCTTCCCATGCTATTCCCTATGAAGAAACACAAACCTTCTTCCAAGTGTTCTTCCCATTATTCTACAGTGTCCTCTCTTTGGTTCTCTATTATTTATTGTGTCCTCCTTTTGGCTCTCTAATATTTATTTCCACCGTTTTCTCAAAACAAAGCCCCTCCAAATTCTCCAACAAATAATAACCGAAATGGCCACTCAAAAGCTTAGAAGTGGTGTAAACTTCCTTGAGAACTCTAAACCCTACTTTGCCATTATTGCTTTACAATTTGGCTATGCAGGCATGAACATTATCACTAAGGTTTCCCTCAACCGTGGCATGAGCCACTATGTACTTGTTGTTTATCGCCATGCCTTTGCCACTGCTGTCATCCCTCCATTTGCCTTCATCTTTGAAAGGTTCATAGAATAAGCATGCACCTTATAGCAAGTCATAAGAAGTTTTTTGTTTACTTAATATAAAAGCATTATAAATTAATGCTAATCCATGGTTTCAATTTCAGGAAAGGTCAACCGAGGATAACATTCCCAATTTTCATGCAAATTTTTATCCTAGCTCTACTTGGGTTAGTTCCATAATTTGATGCACTAAATATACATTTAGACCAAGTTTGTTTCATTTAAATTTGGGAAAATCATTGATTTATTATAAAAATTTATTTCTTCAAAGAACTAAATACATTGATAAATGAATAAGTTGCTTACATATCAAGTGTTGAATATTGTACACAGGGCCTGTGATTGATCAAAACTTCTACTATGCTGGGTTGAAATTAACCTCCCCAACCTTCTTATGTGCAATGAGCAACGTGCTTCCTGCCATGACTTTTGTCATGGCAGTTTTATGCCGGAAAAATTAAGATAATTCCAATAGAAAAGTTATTTTTGAAGGGTTTTTTTTTTGTTTGTTTTCTTTTGTCTCTAAGGATTGGATTATGTGAAAAGGATGGAGAAGATCAACATGAAGAAGGTGAGATGCCAAGCCAAGGTGGTGGGAACATTGGTGACGGTGGCTGGGGCCATGTTGATGACCTTGTACAAAGGCCCTATAGTGGAAATGGTTTGGACCAAACATGCACCTCATCATGGGCAAATCAATAATGCAACATATAGCACAACATATTCAGACAAGGATTGGTTCATACGCTCCATCCTCTTAATCATTGCCACTCTTGCCTAGGCATCCCTCTTTGTTTTACAAGTAAGACCACATAAAGCAAAGGAAATTACTAAATATATATTCACTTTCTCTTCCATCTTATTTTCATTCCATTTTATTCGTATCTCTCATAAAGCAACGGAAAATACCATTATATTATGACATTATATTTTCTCCATTTATATTTTTATATATCTCTATCTTCTTCTTACCTCAATTAATCCCATTTGGGAGATGTTTATCATTATTCTAAGGGGTGTTTAGTAAGGAGATTTTGTTAAGTTCTCCAAAAAAATTAATTCCAATATTTAGTATGAATTAATATTTTAAAATCATTTTCAGAAATAATTTTTTAATTAAGTTTTTCACTGAAAAGTTTTCTTGAAAAAGAGTTGGAATCCAATATTCGTACGATGAGATTTTTTTTATATAATTATGTCTTTTATTTCTGGAAATTTAGAAATACCAAACATATATGACATTTTCAGAAAATATGATTCTCAAGAAATATAATTTTGATGATTTTCAATAATAAAAAATAGATTCCATATATATTAATTACTAGACACACCATAAAGCAAATTTTTGGAACCTTTTTGTGCTCTTTCTCTCTCTCTGAATGTTTGTGTTTGTTGACGTTAAGTAATAACCATTTTGTTCCATGTTTATTGGACAGGCCAAAGCCATTGAAACCTACAAAAATCACCAGCTAAGCCTCACATCACTTATCTGCTTCATAGGCACTCTTCAAGCTATTGTTGTTACTTTCGGGCAAAAAAATTAAAATATAGCAATTTTAATAAAAAAATTACGAAAATATTACAGTTTTGAAAGTATTTACGCATCTATAGCAATCAGTCGCGCCCCTCCTGGACGTGACTAAATCCGTCTCTAATTCAGTCGCTAACATTTTTTGACGGAATATTGGACGTGACCAGAATATTCAGTCGCAAAAAGTATTAGCGACAGAAATAGAGACCGAAATTAAATAAAAATTAAATATTGCCAATATTCAATCTAATTAATTACGAATTTATTATAGTTTGTAATAATATTATTAATTGTTATGTTTATTTAATTTTAAAGTATTTTTAGACCGATCTTTATCATTGATTTTTAGACCGACTTTGAAGTCGTATATTAATAATAATAAAAACTTAAAGTTGTAAAAAAATTTGATTTTAAAGTTGTACCTTTAAAAAAAATTATACTGCAAATTTTTTAACGATTTCGGTTTAAAAAATTAAAAAATCACAATATTGTGATCGCAACACTAATTTAAAAAATTGAAAAAACTTTACTGTAAATAAAAAAATTGATTTTAAAGGCGTACACTAATTTCGGTCTCTATTTCCGTCGCTAACACTTTTTCGACTGAATATTATGGTCACGCCCAATATTTCGTCGCAAAAAGTGTTAACGACCGAATTAGAAACAGAATTAGAGACGGATTTAATCACGCCCAGGATGGGCGCAACTGGTTGCTATAGATTCGTAAATACTTTCAAAACTGCAATATTTTCATAATTTTTTATTAAAATTGCCATATTTTAATTTTTTTCCCGTTACTTTCGTAATGGAACACAAGCCACCTGTGTGGACAATTGGATGGGATATGAACTTGCTTGCCGCTGCCTATGCTGTAAGAATAAGATCATTAACTATAGTTTCTTCTTCCCTTTAATTAATTATTAATGTCTCTAATAGTATGTTAGTATAATATCTGTGTATTGTATTAGGGGATTGTTACATCAAGCATATCATACTATGTCCAAGGGTTGGTAATTACGAAGAAAGGTCCTGTTGTCGCAACTGCATTTAGCGCTCTGATGATGATCATTGTAGCCATCATGGGCTCCTTTATCCTTGCAGAGCAGATTTTTCTTGGAGGGTAAATTTCTATAATCATTGGTTCCTATTCCCACCTTTAAGTACAAAATAAACAACAATAGAACTGTAAATTGGACCGTACAACAACAACAAAATCGAAATGAACCTCTTATTTTACTTGGACTTGGTGGCTTTAACCCCGCTCTAACTATAAATTGGATAGCTGTTAAGACAAAACATTGCCTCTTAAATTCTATCAATAGAACTGATAAAAAAGTTCTATCAATAGAACTTACTTTAGGGAAAAACATTACCGGCCGTTTCAAATATAAGGCAAATTTTTTGTTATCATCATTTTCCAAATAACTAAAGGAACAAGGAATGGGAGATAAATAATATAATTTTAATCTTCATTGGTTCCTATTCACATGTATATATTTTTTCTAAGTTTAATATATTCATGTGTACAATGAATATTCACCTTAATGTTACTACCTTTCTGTAGCCCCATAAAAGCATGTGTATTTGACAGAACATATACATTTAAAAGAGCATATATATTAAGACGTTTTCTGTACCCCAAAAGAAAATTTAATTATATTATTACTGCCTTTCCTGTACCCACAAAGAACATATATATTAGGACCACTGTTTCCATTTACATTTTAAAACAAAACAAGTACCATTATCAATTCATACACTATAACAAATTAAAATATAGATTTTACTGATAAAAAACTTCTATTTATAAAAATCAAAGTAATTTTTTTTATTTTCCCAAGATTTTATTTTAAGTTGTCATATCCATATTTAATACAACTTAATTTAATGAAATAATCACTTTTTGTTTTAACTTTTAAGGGAAATTGTTTTAAAAAAATAAACAATTGCTATGGAAAAAACAATCTATTCTAATCATGCACTAAACTTGATGGAGAATTTGACTTTGGGTTTTGTTGGTGCAGTGTGCTTGGTGCCTCTTGATAGTTTTAGGCTTATACTCGGTTCTTTGGGGAAAGCACAAAGAACAAGTGGAGAAGAACGTGACAGAGGATATACCCCTGCCTCTAAAGGGTGCTCAACTTGAAGGAAACCCAGAATCACTTATTGATTCCACTGATCAGAAATCCGATTCCAACAAGGTCTCTTCACATATAATTAATGTGCCTATCCCTGAGCCTCCCATGAAATCTAACAATTAACCAAAGAAGAAAAAAAAAAGCAAATTGAAATGTGAATAGGGATGGCCTTTTCTTTCGGGTTATTGAAAAAACAAAGGAAAAAAGATAGGGATGGCCTTTTCTATTTTCATTTTTTCTCCGGCATGTCATCTTTTCGTCCATCATGTTGTACCTTGTTGGCAAATTCTCCAATTGCCCATTAATCAAAACGGAGTGCAGTTTCTTTCTAATAAGCTTTATTTATTTTTGTAAGCACTTCAAACTAATTAATTTATAAAAGAGATTAATCTTGAAGTATATCTCTATCTATTTTTGCATAATAATTGTCCGAACAATTTTGGAATTTTCTACAACTTTACATTTTTAATGGAAGCTGATATCCTGATTCAGATCCCACTGAGGCTGATAGTGGTTTGAACTTTTTATGAATTGCTATACCATTGTAGATTGCTGAGAATCTAGTCTTAGTGCATCAATCTGATGCCTCATGCCCATATTCCTTTCAAGATGAGCACAACAAATTAGATGCATGTGAATTGTAGATTATGACAACAGATATACTGAGAATCAATGCCACACATTTGATCAATTACATAAGTGATTGTTCCTTTGAGAATTTGGAACTTGTATGTAAAAGATTAATTGCAACACTTCCAACCCGTGAGAGTGATTGTTGATTTGAAACCACTCTCCCTGTTATAGGCATATGTTAGAATTCTCTTTTGCAACTCAAACAATAATATAATGTATTGAAAAAACAAATTCTGCTGGGAGAAGGAGTATTAAAATTCTTGTCATAAAGCAAGAACTTAATAGAATGGAATGATAATGATAACGACGATATCACAATCATTAAAAAATTATTTTCTTGATTTTTTGTTTATAAGACTACTATTCATTTGTGACTTTATATAGCAATTGGAAAAGTTGTTTTTGCACTAAATTCAACTAGATTGGTGTGGGGTTACTTGAAGAAATTGGGTAAAATACAAATAGTTTAACTAGATTCAACTGGCAGTGTTAAATTTCATTTACTATTATCCAATTATATAATATTAACATTGTTAATTTTTATGATAATTATTTTTAAAGTTAATATTGAAAATAATTTTAATTAATTGATTGTATAATATTAATAATGCATAAAAATTAAATTAAGATACACATTTCACTTTGCTTTGTCACGATAACATTGGTGGGCAGTAACATTAAATTTATTCGGAAGAATATATCTTGAAAGTTGTAGAAAACGAATGATTGAGTGAATCAATTGACTCGCTAAGTTGTTTCAGTGATTTCAAATTTGAATTTTGAGTATCTAATTGTGTTAAATACTTAGAAGAAAAGTTTTACCACCAATAATGATTCTACCTGAGTCTAACAGAATTGTCTCCGTTTTAGAGTATATGTAGTCTAGGAAAAAAATGTTGGAGAAGAAGAAAAAAAAGTGTCAATAATGTTAGATGAGTTTTTGTTTTGATAAAATATGTTTTGTTTTATTTTTTTTTAATGCATCATCCTTTCAATTGGATAGTATATAGAATATTACTTTCACACATATGATTGTTGATCTATTCTTTTAAAGTTAAATCACAAATTTCCTCACAGCAATAATTAAGATATGGAGCAGTACTTTATAAGTATATTGAAAAATTGGAATAGTAATTGAATATTTATGATGAATATGTCATGTCTTGTGTATAAATAATTTTCCGTTTAAGGACCTTTTTTTTCTATTCGTAAATATTGATCAATTTACTTGACGTCTCTACGAAGCGTCACATCATTTCAAATGATATCGAATAAGAACATTATTCTACCTTGTTCCTTGAACGAAGTCACTTTTATTCAATTTTGTATATCACACATAATTTTAATAGATATACTACATATATGAATAATCACGTCATTTTTCATTTAATGTCTAACTCATGGTTCATGAACATATTTCTTAATCTAAACATATATGCAACTATGGGTAGCAGAGGTACCTAGAACCTTTTGTTACAGATATTAAAAGGTAGGTCCAATTATAAAAGAGGTCTAATAAAATCAATTCAAACCTCTCAACAACTTAATATCGTAACCACCAAAGAAT
>CM023944.1:16172739-16236295 GCA_013407115.1 Glycine latifolia | reverse complement strand
AGAAGATATAACAATATCACAACAGAAAGATATAACAAATATCACAACCACCGCTACTCAGTTATTCAGTTAACTGAAGATCCCGAATAAAGATCGTGGGCTTCAACCACCACTCGACCAGGGTCCAGGTCAGTATCCTATAAATAGAATATCCTCCATGAAAAAAGGTACACATATTCTGACTCTCTTTTCTCTTCACACAAAGCACACACTGCACGTCAACTGTGTTATGTATTTATTCTGTAGTGATCTTCTTCATTGAGGTGTTTCATCATCATAAACACCCTCAGAGAGAGAGAGTCTGATCTTATATCAATCACCCAACAATCCTAGAGCAGAACAGTGGCGCCGTCTGTGGGGACGATAAACTTCGATTCCCATAAAATCACAATGGTCAATACAAGAAGCCACCAAATTGAAGGACGAGATGAACCACCAAGAAACATAATTCAGGAAAACGTGGTGGTAGAAGTTGCTGTCTCAGATACCGCTTCATCCCCAGCTATACCAGCACTGCGTTTGCCTACCAATCCACCACCAGTTGGCGAGGAAGAACCAGCGACAACGCAGCACTTTATTCATAATGCTCTGGACTCAATTCTATCTCGGATTGAGAATTTAGAGAAACGTTATGAGCTTCAACGACAGGAAGACGTCCAGAACCTGATTGCACAATTGGAAGAGCGCAGTGCCAAATGGAGACATGATGAAAACCGTCGCATCCAACACATAGAGCAGCGGATTAGAAGTATGGAGAAACCAGCAAAAGAAAATCACGGACAACCTCATCTTATAGCAAGAAGGCGCGGTCAGGCGACCTCGGTTCCCACTGCTGAGGCTGGGAATGAGGAACCGGTCAGTCATTCTGAGCCGGGTGGATTGTCTCATTCCCGGCCACGTAATGACCAAAGATTCCACATCTCCCCAACCGAAATCCCAGACCATAACGCAGTAGAGAGCCTAGCAGCAGAAATCATACCCCGGCCCAGGAGAGAAGATGGCACGTACCGAAGGAAATACCATCGGCTTCAGCAGAATAACAACTCATTTGTCCATGAAATAGTAGATGCTCAATTCCTAGAGGACTTCGATGGATCATTCTTATCAAAATATGATGGGAGCCAGGATCCCCAGGTGCACATTGACAAGTTCGACATGCAAATGTGCATTCGGGGTATTGATGAGCCAATAATCTCACGGATTTTCGTTACCACTTTAACTGGAGTTGCGCAAACATGGTTTCACACTTTGCCACCGCAGTCTATTCGAAATTTTGAAGATTTCAGAGAAAGATTCTTATTGAATTTTGCGACCAGTAAGAAACAGCCTAAGTCCGAGTTCGCTCTGGGTAAGATACGCCAACGACCCGGAGAAACTTTGCAAAGTTACTTGGATCGCTTCAAGGAAGCAGCCCTACAAGTACAAGGTCTAGAAGAAAGAGTACATGTACATCTCATATTAGTCGGGCTCAATGGATCATCCCGTCTTGCCAAGTCGATTTACAAAGATCCTGTAAAATCCCTCATGGAATTCAGGATGCAGTCAAAAAAGTATTTGGAATTGGAGCAGATGGAGATTGCCAACTCAGCTCCCAAGGAAAATAGAAGAAAACCTTCTCCACCGAGGAACCGACATCAGGAAAGCGCACATACCAGCCGACATCCTGCAAACATCCACACCGGCCGACCTTCGAGAATTGTTCTTGATCCCAGTTTCAGGCCCAGGAAGTATGAAACAAAGTTCGACAAATACGCTCCATTGAATACTTCTCGAGCCCAGATATGGAGAGAAGTTGCCTTAACAGACATGAGGAAAGTGGATCGTCCTCGTCCAGTTTTCAAAAAGGAGGGACTAGACTATTCCCGGTTCTGCGAGTTTCACAATGGACCGGGTCATACGACTGATCAATGTTGGGATCTCCGTGATGCAATAGAGAAGTTTATTCGTGAAGGTAAACTACGACAGTATGTCATCAAGACCTAGGGGCAGCAAAGCAAGTGGAAAAGCCAACAAGAAAATAAAAGCCGAGATGAAAAGAAGAACAAGAAGGATGATGATTTCCCGGAGCCCGAATTTGAATGTAATGTCATTTCAGGAGCCATGGGAGGTGGAGGTGACACTGCTAACCAGCGAAGGAAATATCTCAAAGAAGTCATGTCGGTGAGGGCTCAACCGAAGTTCAAGGAAAACAGTAAGAAAGCCACACCCCCACTAATTTATTTTATCGATGAAGACATGAGAGGGGTGGTTCCCGGTCACGAGGACGGCCTCGTAATAATGGGGACAGTAGCTAACTGCCGAGTTAAAAGAATATTCGTCGATAACGGCAACTCAGCTGATATCATTACTTGGAGTGCATTCAAAAAGATGAACTTGGATGAAGAAGATTTGAAGCCGTGCAAAACCATGTTGATAGGTTTTAATGGTGGAGGCACTGGTCTCAAGGGTTCTATTGACCTCTGACTTACATTAGGAACAAAGGAGGGTTTTAAGTCAGAAAGAGTCACATTTACCGTCGCCGAGTTCTCTTCACCATACAATATCATCCTGGGCAGACCGACTCTTTATAAGTGAGACATGTTGATGTCCACCAAACATGAGAAGATGAAGATGGTTGGAAACAACGGCCAAGTCATCACCATATGTGGCGATCAAAAGGAATCCAGGCAATGTTATTATAATACAGTAAGAGAAAGTGAAGGCGGCCCCTCTTCACCACCTCGGATAAGACAAGGAGACCCAGCGGAACAAAAAATCGAGGAACGTTCATTTCGAAAGTCGGTCAACCTGGTGGAGCTAGATATGTGGGATATTGAAGAATGGAGACCAGAACCGGTAGATGAACTTGAAGATGTTCAGATCGGAAGTTCCCCGGAGCAAATCACAAAGATAGGCAAGCAGAACGATCCAGAAACCAAAGGCAAATTAATCCAATGCCTCCGAGAAAACCAAGATGTGTTTGCTTGGAAAGCTTCCGAGATTCCCGGAATCAAGCCTACCTTCTGTTGCCACAAATTAGCTATGTACCCCGGTTCTAAGCCAGTGGCGCAGAAGAATAGGAAGCTCGGCCCAGACAGAAGGCAAGCTTTGGAGAAGCATATCAAGGAGCTGTGGAGGCTGGATTCATAAGAGAAATACAATACACCACGTGGCTCTCCAACGTGGTAATGGTGAGAAAGTCCAATGGGAAATGGCGAGTTTGTGTTGATTACATGGACTTAAACAAAGTTTCTCCCAAGGACTCATACCCAATGCTGAGTATAAACCAACTTGTAGATAACTCCGTCGGGTTCCAACTCCTATCATTCATGGACGCCTACTCCGGATACAATCAGATACCCATGTACCTGGATAATCAAGAAAAGACAGCATTCTGAGGTGTTGAAGCGAATTACTGCTACAACGTAATGTTGTTCAGATTGAAAAATGTCGAGGCTACTTATCAACAGATGATGAACAAAGTCTTCGCCAATCAGCTTGGACGCAATATTGAGGTATACATCGACGACATGATAACAAAAACAGCTATGAGTGGGGATCATATCCAGGATCTAGAAGAGACTTTCCGCAAACTAAGGCAGCACAACATATGCTTAAATCCGTTGAAGTGCGCCTTTGGATTAAAAGCGGGAAATTCTTAGGATTCATGCTTACTCACAGGGGAATAGCAGCAAACCCAGACAAATGCAAGGTTGTTTTGGACATGCAGTTCCCATCCAACAAGCGAGAAGTCCAACAGCTGACGGGAAGAATGGCCACCCTAACACGGTTTCTCCCAAAATCCGCGGAAAAAGCACTTCCCTTCTTCAAATTATTGAAAAAGGAGGTTAACGTGGGATGAAACCCGGCATGTGAAGCGGCCTTTCAGGAGATTAAAAGATGTCTGGCTTCGCCCCCAGTACTTTCAAAACCAAATCTTGGAGAAACACTAATCTTGTATCTCTCGGTCGGAGAAGAAGCCATAAGTGCCGTACTAGTTAGAGAAGTTGGCAAGTCCCAGTCGCGGGTCTATTTTGTGAGTCGAGCCCTCAAGAACTCGGAGTTACGATACCAAAAGCTTGAAAAGGTGGCTTTCGCTCTCCTTACAACGGCGAAAAGGCTTCGTCTATACTTCCAAAGTCATACCGTTGTCGTCAGAACAAATCAACCTATCCGTCAAGTATTACACAAGCCAGATTTAGCGCGAAGGATGATGAATTGGGCCATCCAACTGTCTGAGTTTGATATCAAATATGAAGCCCGACATGCCATCAAATCTCAAGCCCTAGCCGACTTCGTAGTAGAGCTAACCACGACATCTTCAAACCAGCAAGAAAATCCAGTATGGAAACTGTATGTTGATGGCTCATCCAATTCCAAGGGAAGTGGAGCCGGAGTCATCAACGAGAATCCTGAGGGAGTGTCACTCGAACAGTCATTACAGCTTAATTTTCCAACATCTAATAATCAAGCAGAATATGAAGCATTGATTGACGGGCTAAAGTAGATCAGAGAACAGGGGGCACTAAGAGTCAATGCCTTCACCGACTCACAGCTTGTTTCAGCATAGATTGAAGGAAGGTATCAAACTAAAGGGCCTTTATTAGCTAAATACCTGGCTAAAGTGAAGGAAACAACAACAGAGTTCGATGAAGTCATCATCGCCCATATCCCGAGGGAAGAAAATGCCTGAGCCGATATATTGTCAAAACTGGCAAGCACTAAAGGTACAGGCAACCACAGAACGGTTATCCAACAGGAAGTCTCCCAACCCGTATGCGTCATGGTAATCTTAGTGACTGAAGATTGGAGGAGGCCTATCATCAATTACTTAGAACAAGGGATAACACCAGATGATGGAATATAAGCGAGAAAGCTAATTCGAGATGTTGTTATGTACAAAATAGTTGATGGCGAATTATACTGCAGAGGTCTCCACACTCCGATGCTGTTATGCCTAAACCCGGACCAAGTCGAGTAAGTGCTTATAGAAATACATGAGGGCATTAATGGCCAGCATATGGGTGCGAGAGCCTTAGCATTAAAAGCCCTTCGTGCCGGATACTTCTGGCCGACGATGAAGGCGGACACAACAAAACATGTAAAGAAGTGTGACAGCTGTCAAAAGCACGCAAAGATATTATGGTCTCCACCAGCCGAGTTAGCTTCGATCACGGCACTGTGGCCTTTCTACAAGTGGGGAATGGACCTTTAAGGACCATTTAAGGCAACAGAGGGTCAAATGAAATGGTTAATAGTAGTCGTCGACTATTTTACAAAATGGATCGAGGCCGAACCCTTAGCCACCATCACCTCGGCCTGAGTTCAGAAGTTCTTTGAGCACAGCATAATGGCAAGATTTGGGATTCCGGCAGAAGTTGTCACAGATAACGGGACACAATTTACGGATAAGAAGTTTCAAGAAATGATGGTCGGGTTCCATATAAGACATCACTTCTCATCAGTAGAACATCCGCAGTCCAATGGCCAGGCAGAAGCGGCAAACAAAATCATTCTGGACGGGTTGAAAAAATGAATGCATGAAGCCGGCCCAAACTGGGTCGAGCAACTGTATTATGTCTTATGGGCACATAGAACCACGGCCCAAACAGCCACTCAAGAGACCCCATTCAGAATGACATACGGCTGCGAAGCAATGATACCCAAGGAGATCAGCCAACCATCATGGAGAAGGCAACATATGTCTCATGCAGGAGAAGATAACAACGCAGCGTTAGCCGCCAAGCTAGACCTAATAGAAGAAGTCCGGACTATAGCGCATCATCGAGATCTACATATGAAGCAGATAATGGCCCGCAAATTCGACAAAAAGGTAAAACCGAGGTCCTTTGAAAAGGGCGATCTCATATTACGTCAAGCGGATATTGGAAACAAGAATGCCCAAGATGGGAAGTTAGCATCCAACTGGGAAGGACCATACCGAGTCACACAGAATCTTGGGCAAGGAGTGTACACGCTAGAAACTCTTGAAGGAAAAAACGTAAAGCGCACTTGGAATGCTGACAAGATGAAAATCTATTATAGCTAAAAGTTCAGAAAATTCATGTGTTTCTCCATAATTGATTTTATAAGTCGGGATATATTGATACCCGCGTAAGTCTTTCATGGGGATCATGGATTAATATTTAAGTTTCCATTAATGTGTTTCTCCTTAATTGATTTTATAAGCCGAGATCCGATATACTAGTATCCGAGTAAATCTTTCATGGAGATCGTGAAGAAATATTTGAAATTTTTATTCATGTGTTTCTCATTAATTGATTTTGTAAGCCGGGAATATAATGCCCGTGTAAATCTATCATTGAGATCATGAACTTATGTAAATATCTTCGAAGAATATCAATAAAAGTCCTTGTTACAAGGAAGTTATATATATATTGTGCACAAGTTATATCAGCCTAGTAGCTATTTAGTGTGTCAATTCGACCCTGATCAGGCCGACACAACCATTTACTTGTGGGTGAATAATTTAACATTTCGAAAGAATCACATCCATTGATTAATGTTTATGTAACACATTGATTGTTGCTTTGTTGCTAGGATTGAGTTCCGATTTCACAAAATCGAGATCCAAAATCCGATATTCAACTCCCGACTACTTATTCGGGTAATATGATACTTGGCCGTTGGAGCCAAATTAATATTCGAGCACATAAATATATCCAGGCCGGACAAAAATAAAGCAAATCAAGTATGATAAAAGCCGGATGCATCAAGGATAGAAGAAATTGTACGAGTATCAAATAAAAGCCTACTGCGGAAATAATATAAGATTGTTTGAAGCAATTACAAAGATAAAATCGGCATTTCGGCCCTTCAATCATCTCCCTGGGATCGGTCTCCTTCAGGTAGGTCCGTCGTAGTTGGATCATCTTCCATTGACTCTTCACTGTTCGAGATAGTCAATAGTTCACCGCCACTGACGTAGGACTTGAAATGCATACCCGAAGTGTTCAGCTTGATTTCGGGGTTCAAAAAGCGAATCTAGTCTACGGCATTATTAAACGAGGCCTCTATAGATTTGGCCACTTGCGACTGCATGAAAATGAGCTCAGTATTTGTTTCGACCAGATCCTTCGCCTTCTTATCATGCAGAGCGATCAGCTTTTCGTAACGGCCGTGAGCATCCTGGACCTTACCCCGAATAGAGGAAACCTCGGATGACAACTTGGCCACCTCAGCATGAGAAGACTCCACTTCAGTTTTAGAGGCCCCAAGCTAAGCTCGAGACGCTTCGAGCTTGGAGGCCATTTTGGCTGCCGACTCTCGTGCTTCCTTTGCTTCGACCCGGGACGCCTCAAGCTTGGCACGAGCAGCCTCCAGTTCCTTGGCCGACGCTTCAAACGTGGACGCAGTTTCCCGAACCAAAGCAAGTTCCCCCTGTAGTTGCCGATTTTCATCCCGAGAGGCCTCAAGCTCAGCAGCCACCTTGCAAGCCTTCTTATTTAGAGTTGCTAGGCTCTCAACCAAGGTGGCACTCTTCAGTGCTCCCAGCTCGATCTCGCTGAATGCTTGTATCTCGGCCTCCGAGAACGGAACCAATTCAGAATATCTCCTCGGTGCTCGAGAAACATTGAAAAATTCTTGAGTCATACCTCTCTCCCAGAGAGATCGGGGCGCCAACTGAATATGTTGTTCAGAAGGCTCGGGCACAGAAGTTGATAAATCAGCAATCGGGGGCTCCGGGATCGCATCCATAGCAGATGGACCGAGGTCGATAGGCGGTATCTCGATTACAGGCGAAGAAGTTGGGGCCGGGATTTCAGAGGTCGCCGCTGGAACGGGATCTGAAGAAGCCGGGGCCGAGACAAAATCATCAATTTTACCTTTACCCTTCCCTGTGGCCACCTTCCATTTTTTCCGTGTCCTGATTGCAATGAGATGATCAAGCCGGAGAATCTGGGCAGGTGCAGAATCCATCTTAATCGCTACAAAACAGTATAATATGTCACATATTAAATGACTATCGCAATAAAAAGCATCTAATCCTATCAGCATAAAAAGGAACCCAAACTAACCACATTGGATATAATAGGTTATGTCGGGAAGATCCTGTGACTCCTTATATGACATTATACGAGCCGTAGAGGAAGCATCGGAATCCGACATCTGGGTCTTATCAGTATGATAGGAAGATGCAGGGAAGTCATGATGAGCAGAGGTCCAATACAACGGAAAATTCTATACACCGGGATGTGAGCCCGGAGCACGAAGGAAAAAGGGATGGTGGTCGGGTTCAGCAACAACTTTAAAGAACTTGTCCTTAAAGCCCTTGAACGACTCGGTATACACGGAGAAAAGTCCATGGTCATTGTGACCACGGTCATTACAACCCCGAAATGAGATCCACCATTTCCTATCGGCAGGCTCCTTACCCGACCAGCCAGAATGGACAGTAAAGAAATAAAAAAATAAAGAATGAGTGCAAGGAACTTCTAGTTCTCGACATAAAAACTCAACGGCTTCCATGAAAGCCCAACTGTTGGGATGGATTTGAGAAGGGGCAACGTGAAGATGGTCTAACACTCGCATTTGGAAATCAGAAAAGGGAAAGCGAACTCCTAAGCGAGTCACTACATCCCTGTAAAAGAAAAAGAAGTCGGGAGCGTTCCCTTCCCGGGTATAGCAGATGGGCTCATCCGAGTGGGGAATGCAGATACTAAAACCCTCCTGAATCCCAATGGGAAGCATGGCAACACTCCCCGGATCTAGGACTGAGGTGTTACGTAACACCTCGTGGGTAACCCAAGGGTATTTGGAAGCTAAAGCAGAGGACAAAAGTTGAGACTGAGACCCAGCGGAGGGAGATTCCTCGACTACTTCCACTAGAAGTGTATCCATAATTACCTACGACAAAATAAAAAACAGTAATCAATAAAGAATACCTGGGGAAATGGTCATTGGAGGAGGATCAAGATCTGACGGAGCCCGAACCAACACCGGGGTAGCTTTGTCAGAAGTCAGCACCCCGGCCCCAGAGTCCGAGTTGGTCGAGATTAGAACCTCGATCTAATTTGGGAGAGGCTTATGAACAATAACTGGATTATGCCGGCATGCGTCAAGCAAAGCCTCGACTCGTTTGTCTTGATCAATACTTATTAAGTATAAATCAAGACACTTCAAACATGGCTCAAACCGAGTTTCAAAATGCTGCCCTTGCACATTGTCTTTTTCCGAAGAACCCAAGGGGGCAATGCTCGAAGACACGGTAACCCCAGGGGGCACCCTAGTTTCGGCTAAGTCTAAGGATATCCTAGACCTTTGTTGGGATGGCGATCCTAATTTAGAGGGATTAGGAGGTTTAGGGAGGTTGGTTTTAGAACTGCCAAGACCAGAAGGGGTTCGAAGAAGGGCTTTTTCTTTCTCCTCTTCAGGAAGAGGGAGGCTGAAGAACCAAAATGCGGATCGGGGAGGGACAGTTCTGCGGATGCGCACTTCCTCCTCAGGAGAGTATTCCATGGGAGAATGCTACGAGTGCAAATGCGCAAAATAAAGAAAGAAGAGACTAGGAAAATAAGAAACGAAAATAGACGGAAGACAAACAAAATTCAAGGCTTACATAAACCAGAAGTAGTAGATGGAAACCAAAATAAATTGCAAATGAAAGACAAGCATGAATGGGGAAATGCAAAATACCTAGAATAAAGGAGAGACAGAGAAAGTATGAATAGCAGAGATGAAGCGAGGATGGAGAGCAAGAGCACAAACACGAGCAGTAGCGCAAGGGTTGAGGATGCGAAGGAATTGAATGAGGCACAAAGAGGGGACAAAGGAGAAAATGCATATAAAGCCAAAAAGGAAAATAACCGCCAAAATACAAAACGCTTGGAGTAGGTAACTAGCGGATGTGAAAAGACACGCAGGGATAAAAGCGTCATTTCTGCAAAGAGGAAATGCTTAAAGCGTGCAAAGAAATGACAGGGCATTAAATGATCGGGATACGTGTCATTTTCAAGGACGAAAACGCTTCACTTCCTGATGGCCATAGCCAATCAGCTACCGCTGAAAAGACAAGAGATAGCTCGGCAGTAGCCGGAACCCTACCCTACACGAGCATCCCAAGCCGGGTTAATTATCTCGGTATGGAGCAAACAAGAATGACCCAGCTTGGCACTGAATTGCTGGATTGAACATAGCACGGGCCTATCAATCAATACATCCCGGTCATCCAGAGTGCTTGATAACCGGGCTGGGGGGCATCTGTTATAGATATTAAAAGATAGGCCCAATTATAAAAGGGGCCTAATAAAATCAATTCAAACCTCTCAACAACCCAATATCGTAACCACCAAAGAACAGAAGATATAACAATATCACAACAGAAAGATATAACAAATATCACAACCACCGCTACTTAGTTATTTAGTTAACCGAAGATCCCGGATAAAGATCGTGGGCTTCAACCACCACTCCACCAGGGTCCAGGTCAGTATCCTATAAATAGAATATCCTCCATGAAGAAAGGTACACATATTCTGACTCTCTTTTCTCTTCACACAGAGCACACACTGCACGCCAACTGTGTTGTGTATTCATTCTGTAGTGATCTTTTTCCTTGAGGTGTTTCATCATCATAAGCACCCTCAGAAAGAGAGAGCCTGATCTCATATCAATCACCCAACAATCCTTGTTGGACATTTCTGTTCGCCTAGAGCAGAACACCATTTACAGAAGATCAAGAATAAGTGACCAGTTTCTATAAAATGGTTATCGGTTATTTATCTAAAAAAAGGAGACAAATAAGAATAACCAAATAAGCAAAGTGATCACATTCTTAGGTTCAACAAACGCAACGTGAGTGTAAATATGTTTTTCAGAAATAGATGACTTTTTTTTTCTAATTATAAGAAACATAAATTCATTTTTAAGATGTATTGTTACTTTTCTTTGATACCATTCATTTTGTGAAATCTATTAATAAGACTGATAAGAGAAAAAACTGCAAGTACACGGTAATCTTCAAGTAATAATATCAAACCCACAAAATTTTTGGCTCAACAATTACCGTAATTAAATAGAAATAAAATAATTGATAAAAGATTAAAATTTGATTTGGAAATATTTATAAAACAAGTTTAAAGATTTAAATATCAAGATAAGATAATAATAAAAGATAAAATTAAAATAAAGATAAGAGAATATTTGATTTGGATTAAATTCAGAATTTTGGGATTGGGGTTTCCCATTAAGACTCTTGTTCGACTAATCTAACAATTCAAGGTTCTTCTAAAATTTCTTTAATGACGAATTAACCTAAGATAATATCTGTTCTCTCACTACTAAAAAAACTAGTTTTAACATCGATATGTTAACATTGGTTATTGCTAAAAATCGATGCTAACAAAAACGCGGTGGCATTTTTGTAAATAAGTGAGTTAATTAACATCGATTTTTATAAAAATTGATGTTAACGAAGTTATGTTAACATCAGTTTTCAGAAAAACTGCTGAAAACCGATGTTAACGAACTCATGTTAACATTGATTTTGTCAGTTTTAACCGATGTTAACAGGAAGTTGTTAACATCAGTTTTCATGTAAAAACTGATGTTAACAGAGACTAGTTAACATCGGTTTTTCTAAAAAAACTTGATGTTGTAGGTCTGATTATAAAATATTTCAACTGGCACCCAAATTAAAGACCTTCACTCTCGCGTTCATAGAAAGCTTCTCCTACTCTGGCTATTTTCTCCCTCTTGATTCCGAAGACTGAAAGTTACATGATTCTGGTGAAGGTGTCTCACGATTGCCACCGACTCCCTTTCGCTCTCTTATGCTCGTCATCTTTCTCCTGGTCGCAGTGAACGAAGCTCGCGACTTCAAATCCCAGGTTAGTATTGTTTTTCCACCCAACGAACCTTTGTCGCAAGTAAAGCTTTGTGTCTCTGTTGTTGCATTATCATTTTAAGGAAATGTGTGTGTTGAATGTGTTGGATGTGTTGGTATGTGAGTTTTCTATTGTTGCCCACAAAGTGTTTGTTAAAATGCCTAACCCAAGCCAGAGAGATTGGGAACAGAACAGGAGTAAAGGTTGTTGCACTTTCAACCCATATAGCCTTATGAGGCTTGCTCTTCAACCATCACTTCTTTTTTTCGCCCTATTTTGTATATCATAATTTAATTGTGTATAATCACTTAAATAAACCTAAGCAACAAAGTGAGGGAGGAAAGGTTTTGGCCTTGTGTCCATTTAAAAATATTCCATAAGAAATATCCTCTATTCTAAAAATGAAGTAGCTGGACCATGAATAAAGTGTTATTCCCGTATAATGAAGTAGTTTGACCTTTTGACCTTGCTCTTCAAATGAGATGTAATGATGTAGCTGGACCATGAAAAAAGTCTGATGACTATGACCAATAGGTCGAATAAGGGTCAATGCCATATATAGCTTTGGTATACAAAATTTTCAATGCATTTACCGCATTCTATAAGGAAACATCTTTAACTGCCATCATTAGGATTGTATATGGTAAGTTGTCAGTCAAAGCAAATAATTAAGCATGAGATGCTGCTTTTGCTCATCCTAATTAGAGCTTCCTTTGTCAAGCATTTAGCTGCTTCTTGTGGATCCTCAATGTGACTTATCAGATTCACAGCCTCTTGGTTTTTCATCACCTACACATATATGGATATTCATTTTCTATTAGTTTTTCTTTATTATTCCTATGAAATTACTATAGTTGAGTACTTTTATGTGAAAATCTCACACTCACAAGCACATTCCCCTATTTTGTTTTTGTGGATCCTCAATGTAATAGTTCACATTGCAGCTTACCTCCCATATGAATAAAGTGTTATTCTCGTATTTTGTTTTAGATGAACGAGGCCATGAGGTAATTTTGTGTTTTGTGTTTAATCCAATGGCTGAGATTGAGCATAACCACCTTGGATATATCCTAATCCTAATAAGTAAATTGATCTTGTAACTCTCACAAGCACATTCATGGTCACCATTAAAACGTATAGAACCATTGAAATGCATAGAAGGCGGCGCACATTCTCCAAACAATTAATAGCCACCTTTAGTTACAAATGATTCACACTCACATCATATCGTATATTCATATTTTGTATTCATATATGTTGGCAACACTTCCTTTGATATTCCCACATGCTACTACTAATTAATAGCTTGCTTTAGGCAATCATGTGAATTCGACCAAATGATTGGTTGGAATGGCTTGAGTGTAATTGCATTTGGAGAGAGACACATTTGATATTTATATTTTTATTCTGACTAATCATTAGTTGTTTTTGTAATTTGTAGGCACTTTTCATTATCATTTTTGCATCCTCATCACGACATTCATTGTTGTTGTTAGCCATCATTTTCACAGGTAGGAACGTCTTTCATAAATTAAGCAAAATTGTGTGTGTGTCGTCTGTGAATATAACATGTTCAATGTTCAACATCATTTGTAGGCAGTTGTCCTTTTGTATTTGCATCGTCATCACTAGATTCGTGCTTGCAGTTTGTCAGTGACCATATACACAGGTACTTACGAATGTGTTTAGTATTTTTTGACATTCTCTATGTATACTTATGGTTTTGTAACTTGATTTAAGTGATTAATGACTAGTGCTTTATATATATAGTCAATGCTCATTATGAGTGAACCTTAGTTTCCCGTTTGAGATTCATTACATTGATTACTCCGGATAATTTGGATTAATCGTTGTATTGTTTCTTGAATTATCCGTTTTGACAGTTTGGGAAGACCCATATTTTTTTAGTATATTCATATGTATAGGTTGTGATTCTATTATTAAATATGATGAAATTTTGGTACAATGCATTTCACTTTATTTTTCGGGTGCATACTTGACTATGGTGAAACTCATGTCACCACTTTTCATGTCGTGTACTCGGAGATCAAAACGAAATGCTGCCAAAATTTTGTCAAATTTAAGATAAGAAACTCAACCTATACATATGAATATACTATTAAAAAAAGTCTTCCTAAATGGGATAGGGCCACACCTTTAATGAAAAAAGTGAGGTTTTCATGCATGTAATAACTTGGCGAGTATCACAGAGTTATTAATTAGATGGATCGAAGTTGGATGAATGCAAGTCGCATCACGGTTGAGTATGAGGAAGGCGTCGAACATTTCTTGCAATTTTCCTCCGAAAGAAGTCTACCGGATGGGGATGAAAAATATTTTTGCCCCTATATCAATTGTTTGAATGGGAGACGCCAAACACTGGACGACATACAGGAGCATCTTCTGTGTGATGGGATTAAGAAGAATTATACCACATGGATATGGCATGGTGAATTGACAGACATGCGGAGGGGGTCACAAACTGAACCGGTTGATGTTGACATTAGAGATCGATTAGAGGATATGATTCGTGATCTGAGACATGAGTCTTTTCAGCAAGCACATGCCCCTATGTATGATACATTGGAAAGTGATTCCAAAAAGTCGTTGTATCCGGGGTGCAAAGAGTCATTGACACTATTGCTAGTGGTGTTAAATCTGATTAATGTCAAGGCTAGATATGAGTAGAGTGACAAAAGCTTCATTTCACTGCTTCAGGTAGTTCATGAGATGCTTCCACATGAAAACATGTGGCCAACAAGTTACTATCATTTGGAGATGTATTTTCCTCCTTCATTTTTTGACATAATGGTTCACTTTCTCGTTCATCTGGTCAAGGAAATTAAAATGTGTGATCCCCTTTATTTACAGTGGGATGTACCCGGTCGAGCAATACATGAAGATCTTGAAAGGGTATATGAAGAATCTTCACCGTCCTGAAGCATCCATAGTTGAAAGGTATATTGCAGAAAAAGCTGTAGAATTTTGTTCAAAGTAACTTGAAAAGGCAAAACAAAATTTTATTACTAATATCACAAAAAATTAATTTAAATGTACTAATATCACAAAAAAGTTATATTGTTATATAATAATAAATTATCATATATAATAATTTTAATACTTTAAAAGTACAACCTTAAAATTTATATGAAGACTGATTTTTATTAGACATTACAAATAAATCTAAATTTAAACAAAATTATCACTCATCAATATCCATGAGCTTAGATTTAAAATATTTTATTCCCATCTATATTAAATCAAATTTTGACTTGATCCTATCTTTCGAGAGAACGCGAAAGAAATAGCTAAATTTGTCTTAACCTATTATGCCATCATTGCCATCCTTATTATTTTAGTTTGTTATTGGTTGAGGGGTAAGAAAAAAGATAAATTCATCTTAATAAAACATTTAGATGATACTTTAAATAAATATATTAAATCTAGATTTTAATTAAACCAAACAAAAGAAATAGAACATATACAAATTTAAGAATTGGATAAAAAAATTATGAATTTTCTAAAACGTAAAAACTACTAAATTATTAAAAAAAAATAAGAGATCAAAATTGCAGATCGATAATAAAACTGCAATTCGACTTATCTTAAATCTTAGTATTTTCCTTAATTGGGTTCTCATCTCTCAGGCCCATTAACTAACTTAACATTGAACCTGCCATGCTTCAACCATTGTAAAAAAAAAAAATGAATACCAAAAACACGTTCCCACGCTTCTCAGCGGAACAAAAACCCTAATCCAAATTGTGCTTCCCGGTTTCGCTCTTTTCAGCTGTAACAAACCAACTCGAACCTCTCTCTCTCTCTGTTTCTACAATGGTGAAGAAGAAGGGAAATAAGGTGAATGTCTCCGGAAACCCTAAGCACTCTCAATAGAAAATCGATGTTGTTACATACATAGGGACATCGATTTTCTAAAGAAAATCGATGTTGTTACATGACAACAACATTGGTTTTCATTGAAAACCAATGTTGGATTATAAGTTAACATCGGTTTTCTTATGAAAACCGATGTTGAAGTTCTAGTTTTTACATTTTTTTACGTTTTATTTATTACATAGAGACATCGATTTTTACTAAAACTGATGTTGTATACTTTTTGTTAACATCAATTTTCAAAATAGATGTTAACATCCACACTTTCAACGTCGCCTGATTCAACATTGGTTCAAAATCAATGTGGAATGTCAAAAATAACTGATGTTGAATGTTGTTTTTTTAGTAGTGTCTTTCAAGAAACGGAGACGTGTCTAATTGAATTCACCTCCTAGTGTCGTCATGGCTATGTTCAATTAAATCATTTATATTCTTTGTTAATTTGTTTTACCCATGTACCTAGGATTAATTCTACTTTTGGGAATCAAAACCAAAGTTCTCCTATTATGGTTCCAACGCATAAGTTAACCTCTCAATACATCCCTAAGTGTCTAACATCATGCAAACGGTGATCAAGTGTTTGACATGTATAAATCAATAAAAGAAGAATTAAAGGAACAAAATTAAAGAGAACCTCGAATCGATAAAATTAACATAGTCATGTGAACAAAATCACAAAGATAAATGAAGAACATCAAACCCAAAAAAGAGAAAGAGATGAAAATGAATCCAATGCTCTCGCTCTATGCCACTAATTTGTTTGTACTTCCGAGGATACTCAACTAGAGTCTAAAAAATTTATTTAAAGTCATGGGCCAAAAAGTCTCTAATGTTGAATTACAAAATAAATTAAAAATAACCAAAAAAAAGTTTGTTTGTGTGTAACACCTTGAAAATTACAACATATAGAAAGTTTTGTGTTGATCTGTAGAAATATAATTAACATTGAAAATTAATTACAATGAGAATTTAATTCAAATGTTTAATTTAAAATTTCAATTATACATATGCTATTTTTTGTGATAAGTTTAGTAGGAATTATAATTGCATTAGAACATGATTTTTACATTGTACAAGCTTAGATAGTGTAAATTCATTTTGTGTAGATTTACTCTATGTATGATTAATTGTATTTACTCCTTGATATGTGCAATAAGCACTATTGTTTAGGTTAATTAGTTAGAGTTTTACTTCTTTTGGTAAAAGAAAAGTTGTCTTTTATGCCTAATCGTATCTTAACCATCTATGGTAACATTTTCAAAAGTGACACTAGCCAAAAATGGCTAGAGCTGCACGACCAGCTTTACTTTCTCCTATCGGATTTTCCCTCATTCAAAGTCACTTGGTGACATGAGAAGGCTTAGGGACCAATGAGTACTTGAAACCCTTGAAGCTAGAGTTGTTCTAGACTTCCAACACTTCATTCCCACTCCATTTGTGCCTAATTACTATCATTTTGTTTTTTGGGTCTTAGTTGAATTTTGGAGAAGAGACAAGGATAGTGCTTACTTGGACTGCTTGTTTTTTGATTTTGAGCTTCAAGCCCTTCATTTTCCACCATTTTCTGCATCAATTTGAGGTATGGAGGAGTTGATAATGGCTAAATATACCTTCATTTCACATATGATTTGAAGTGATTATCCAGCATTTATGATACACTTAGCCTTGTTTTACCTTAAGATTAGGTTGAAGTGGGAATAATTGCATAAGGACCTTAAGATTTAAAGTTTTTAGGACCTTTTGATAATTTTGTGGAGTTTTTACAAGAAAATGATTCAAAAATACAAGTATAATTTTGGTCGCTTAAGCAAGCAAAGACATAATCATGTGGAGGAGACACTGGCATGCCTCGCTCAAGCAAATCTTCCTCAACGCTTGAGCAAAAGGAATCTTAAAGATGGATGATGAAGTCAAACCTACTTAAGCGTGGCATGCTTAGCACCTAAGTGAGCCAAGTTAGTGAGCAGCCTTGGATTCACTAGAGGCCCTCACTTAAGCCCAAGTTTCAAGGGGATTCAGTGAGGCAAGCAAAGCCAATTAAGGTCATGAAGACCTTGCTTAATTGCGACATTTTGTGCACTTAAGTGAGAAGAGTCAAAAGCTACAAGTTTCGGGATTAGAAGGCCTCCCTCAAGCGAGATGTTACCCACACTTAAGCGAGGAGGTTGTGATAGGCCTAATCCCATATCATAATATAAAAGACCTGAGAAGCGATTAAAAGGGTATTCTACTGTGATTCATATGTCAATTTTCTAAGATGAAGAGGACTATTCCTAGGGCTCTTAGCTTTGATTCATTACACATTTGAATATTTTGATCTTGGGAATTGTAATCAAGCTTTAAGCAGCTAATCTCCTTGTTTGTCAATATTAGATAGGTTGAACCTAATTTCATGTAATACTTTCTTTTAATACAGTTATTCAAATTTATTATTCTTTTTCTTCTCTTAATGCTTATTTTAGATTGATAACATATTATTTGATATTAGAAATTGATAGTTTAGTCGAGAGACATTTCTTTGATTCCTAAACTAAGAAGAGTACCTAATTGGGATTGATTCTAGACGTAGGTCAATACCAATTCGGCTCCTTTAATTCTTAAACGTTAATGTTGGTTATTTAGATTGATTTTTCAAGACATTGGGAATTAATGTAAATAACTTAGACTCTTTCACCTAAGACATTAAGGTTAAAATATAATTTTGAATTGGAGATAAATTGCATGAATAACTAGATTGATTGGGATTATTGAATTGAAAATAAGGGAAACCATGTCCAACCTTAGCTATCCAAACCATCAATTTCACAATACTATTGCAATCATTTAAGCTCAGTTGTTCCCTTAGCTCGTTTATTCACATTTCTTTATATTTTATGCATTCAACACAACCAATTGATAATTTTTTTTACAAAATTGATTTTTTAATTCATAATCGCCCGAGTATACACTAGTCCTTTGGGTAATAGCTTGAACACAAGTCCAAATATTATTTTGAAACTGGATTACACTTGACCACACAAAAAATCCATAAAAAGTTTTTAGCGTCGTTGTCGGGGACTATGTCTCATATTTAAACAATTTAAAATTAAATTCTATAGTTTTTGCTTTTTGCATTTTTAATTTTATTTTATTTTATTCTCCCTTTTCTTCTCCCTCTACTCATTTCTAATATTTTCTTTCTAGTTTGCTTGACCGTTTTATATGTCAGGCTTTACTGAAACAATGAGTACTACTAATTCGGAAGAATTAATTCCTAAGAATCTGGAAATAGAAGTAACCCTATTTCGCTTGAACAAACAAGTCAACTGAGCAAAACAGTTGGCTAAGGAGCAGCAATAGGGCAAAGGTTCATCATCTTTTATTGAACCTTCAACCCTTCTCCTTAAAGGACCGAAGTCCGATGAATCAAAAATTGAAGAATCAACGATGACAACCCCACAAGAGCAAACTATGGGTGAACTGGCTAATGGGAAGGGTATTGAAGTCTATCAACCAATCAGACCACCAAACACCGAAATACATCTGATAAACTTTCCTTCATCGGTGCACAACAACCTGCATCACAATCAGTTTATGGGATCCACTCGTGAAGACCCTCATGGTCAATTGACAAGGTTCCTACAATTGTGGGTTTCAGTGAGGCTACCCGACATCAATGAGGAGCAAACCAAGCTCATCCTTTTTTTTCTCTTTGGGTGGAAATGTTATCACTTGGTTGAACTCACATTCTAACCATAGTCTAACCACCTAGGATGAAGTTAAGAATAAGTTTCTTAACTACTTCTTCCCAGAATCAAGGGTGGAAGCTATTAGAGAGAATATTATCAATTTTAGACAATTTTCCATAGAGTCTTTATTTGATGCTTGGGAGAAATACAAAGCTCTACTTCGCAACTGGCCCAATCATGGTTATTTAGGGTATAGCCAAATTTCCATGTTCTTGAAGCGGATCACTCATGAGTGTATAAGGATGGTGAATGTCGCTGGTAGGGGTAATTCCTTGAACAAAACCACCACCGAGGTCAAGAAGATCATTGAAGACTTGGCTACTAGCAAGTAGAATCTGGATTATAATAGAGTAACTCTTCATAAGGGTATGTATGAGTTGAACACCATCACAAAGCAAATGCAATAGCTGCCCAAGCAACTTCATTCCAAGCATAACACCTCGCATCAAGTTTTCAGTTGTGAACAAAATGGGGAACAACATCATTCTTCTCAATGTGAGATTATATGGACAACAAGAGAAAGTTCACTATATAGGGAATCAGTCAAGGCAACCCAGCAACAACAATTATCAATAGAGAGGCTTCCAGAATTTTAATGACAATTACCACCAAAATGTAGATAATTGTCCTTCACAAGTCAGGCCACCATTCCAAAACCAAATTTGTATGACCAGACTGCTAAACTAGAGACCATTATCAGTTGATTGGAGGAAGCTATTGCTAAAGTCACTGAATTATCAATTGCCTCCATTGCTGACCAAAAGAACACAAATGCATCCATCAAGAACTTATAGATACAAGTGAGTCCATTGACAAAACAACTTTAGAACAGTTCGGTTGTGTTTTCAGCAAAAACAGAAGAAAATCCAAAAGGGCATTGCAATGCTATTAGGACTAGGAGTGGGCTGGTAATTCTTGATAGAGTGGCGAAAAAGAATAAGAATCAGATAGAAAAGGGGGAGAAAACCAAAAAATAGCGATGAAGAGGTGGCTCACGACCCACCAAAGAGCAAGAGTCAACTTATGAGAGAGTGGAAGTTTATTCCCAATACCCCCCCTCTTAAGAGAGAAGCCATATCTTTTCATACCAGCAAAAAAAGACAAGGAGATGCATTATGCGCGCTTCTTGGCATTGTTCAAACAACTCAATATTACTATTCCATTCTCAGAAGCATTGAAGCAAATAACGGTAAACTCTATGTTCATAAAGGACTTGTTAACCAAGAAAATGATCATAAGAAATGAAATCATGGTGACCTTAGAGGCTGGCTATTGCACCATTATTAATAAGTCCTTGCATCAAAGTTGGGAGATCCTAGGAGTTTCACAATTCCTATCATTATTGATAACTTGTCAATTGGGAATACATTCCTCAGTTTAGGAGCTAGCATCAACTAAATGCCCTTATCTATGTTAGAGAGAATTGGGAATATAGAAGTGAAGGAGACCTGCATAACTATTCAACTGGCTGATCATTCAATCAGAATACCTCGTGGAGTGGTGGAGAACATGTTGGTTGATGTGGGAAAATTCACATTGTCAGCTGACTTTGTCATTATGGATATAGAGGAAGACTCGAACATTCTCTTAATCTTAGGAAGACCCCATTCATGAACATAGCAACGCCGTTATTAGTGTTGCAATATGGAAATTCATAATCCGAGTAGGTGGGGAAGAGCTAACCTTTGATGTGCTTCAGGCTATGCAACACCCAAAGGACAAAGAAGCTTGGTTCAAAATAGATGTCACTGATGAAGCCATTAAAGAGCATGTCATACATTTATGTGTGGAATCTCCACTAGAGAGTGCAAAGGTGAACATGGTGGATGGACTGACAGTGGAGGAAAAGAAAGAACTTGAAGAATTCCTATGTTGTGGGGTGGCATATTTCTGACCTCAAAGGAATAAGCCCCCCTTACTACATGCATGACATCAACTTGGAGGATAATTACAAGCCGATATCACAACCACAAATGAGACTAAACCTAGTGATGAAGGAAGAAGTGAGACAAAAGGTTAGAAGGATGATTTATCCCATATCAAATAGTTGATAACGAATGTCTAATCAATACAAAATAAATAAAACTACGTGAATTCTGTAGCACAATATTAACCTAGGTTGACTCAGAGATACAATCAATTTGGTTCCAACTTCAATTCATTGATAAACAACATTGGGACTTTCATCAAACAGTTTGCAGAAAATGAACAAAGTGCAGAAACACAAACTGAAATTGAAGAAAAATGTAGAAATTGACAGAATTGATAGAAGATGTTGTAAAAGAGATTCAAGAATATTAATCAAATTCACCAAACCAAGCAATGTGAATTATCATAGTTCTCAGATAATGATTATATAATGAAGCTTTATTCAATGTCATTAGAAGCAATTCAATCGAATTAACTCCTAAATCAATTGAAATCACAAACCAGATTGAAATATCATCAAAACAATTTGTGATTAAAATTTGAAATTAGGAAATAAATTCATAACCTAATCCATTTTCAATCCTAAACACATTCATAATCATGAAAATCAAAGAGAGGATTGAAGAAGAAAATGAACATTCACACATAAATTGAAATATCAAACTAGAACTCAAATTCTCTTTGCTTGGACTCGATCCTTGGATTGATTGATTCTTTAGCCTTCCATGATAATCAGTAGTGGAAGAGCCACAAAATTTGTCCAAGAAAATATAATAACATAAATGAAATGAAGAAGAAAACTAAAGAACAATGAAGAAAAGTTGAGGGAAAAAGAGAAAAAATATTTTAATTCTGAAAACTTGCACAAGAAGCTAACAATTATGTTTGTACCAAATGAAGTAACTAACTAACTAACTACACTAATATATAGTGATTGGGTTAGTACAAAAGGATGAGCCCTGACTAGGCCTATGTAATCTAACTAATTATACTAATTACACCAATCAAAGCTCAACTCGCATCCCAAAGCTCAAGTGTAGAGGTTCTGGCTTCCAAGACTAAAATGACCCTCAAAATGATAGAATATACCTCAGCTTATGTCTGACACAATTGTTGCTCTTTTCGTTATCTTTTTAGGGAATTCTCATATGCTCTATTTGAAGTTCTATAGAATCCTCTAGGTTCTACACAAGGAAGATAGGTCAAGTAAGCACAAAAATCTGAAAATAAGAAACAATTATCAATTAAGCCCAATTATTTCCTAAGACAAAAACTGAGTTAAAGTGAGAAAATAAAATTCCAATAGAAGTCAAATAAGCTAAGAAGAATAGAAAATAGTAAACTAAAAATGCTCAATCAATAGTGCATGAGTGAATCTGGTACAGGTGGCTCCAAAGAAGGAAGGTATAATCATGGTGAAGAATACGCTCATCCCTACCAGAACCGTCACGGGGTGGAGGATGTGCATCGATTTCATAAGGCTGAACAGTGCAACAAGTAAGGGTCATTTTCCCCTTCCTTTAAATGATCACATGTTAGGAGATTACTTGGTTTACCCTTCTATTTCTTTCTTGATGGCTACTTAGGTGACAATCAGATTGCAATCAACCCACGAGATCAAGAGAAGATTAATTTTACATACCCCTTTGGAGTCTTTTCATATTAGAGGATGCCTTTTGGATTGTGCAATACACCAACCACCTTTTAGTGGTGTATGCTTGTTATTTTCTCTTATCTAGTGGAGAAGTGTATAAAGATCTTCATGGATGACTTCTCAATTTTTGGCAACTATTTTGATGCACATCTTGCAAACTTAGAATGAGTGCTAAAAAGGTGCATTGAAACCAACTTGGTGCTCAATTGGAAAAAGTGCCACTTCATGGTGACTAAAGGTATAGTACTCAGGCACAAAATCTCAGCTCGAGGAATTGAAGTTTACCAAGTGAAAATTGATGTGATTAAAAGACTACCACCACCACAAGATGCAAAGGCAATTAGAAGTTTTTTGGGGGACATTGGATTTTACAGGAGGTTCATCAAGGAGTTCTTGAATATTGCTAGACCCCTCATCAATTTATTAGCCATAGACGTTCCCTTCAATATTAATAGGACTATTTGGAGGCTTTTGAATTGCTAAAAGGGAAGTTCATGACAACTCCTATCACCATAACTTCAATGTGGGACATAGAATTTGATTTGATGTGCGATGCCAATGATTATGCAGTGGGGGCCATGTTGGGACAATGGAAAAACAAAATTTTCCATGCTATTTACGATGCAAGCAAGGTGCTCAATAAAGCACAAATTAACTACACAACCATGGAGAAGGAGATGTTGGTGGTTATTTATGCACTAGAAAGTTAAAGTCCTATCTTGTGGGTCGAAGATTGTAGTCTACATGTGTAACGACCTAAATTTCTACTTATTTTTATTAACTTTGTTATTATTTGCTTAATGGAAAATTTCCAAGAAAACTATTAGTGAAATTACTAAAACATAAAACGTACAATTATAAACTTAATATTGTACATAGTCATAGTTCTTGTTACAAAAGTCCATACAAATATAGTATTTTCTATGCTTCATTCTAATACATAACTTCCTTCATTACTCCAGCTCTTCAGTGAACCTGACCATGATTGTTATCTAAGAAAAACATGAAACAAATCTTGTGAGAAATAAAATTTCTCAGTAGACAAAGTTAAATCCCAAACTTACTAGTAGGTTAGTAAAACATCAATATATTCAAACCCATACATAAGAAATATGCAAGCTATATGAATGCATGAAATGAACTATCCCAGGGCAAATGGCCTCCACATATCGTACTGTATGTGGCCACACTTCGTATTGGATGTGGACGCTGCTATAGTCTTACGCAAACATGCATGAAATATTGCCATGTATCTTGCGCCTGGGTACTACATATCGTACTGTATGTAGCATTAGATTCTGTTTCTCCAAAGCCTCGTACTGGACTTGGAAACAGTAATCCACCTATCTTATCACATCAATATTCATCCATAATAAAATCAAATCCATAAGTGAAACACATATACCTTATGGAAAAATATTTTCATTATATCATCATATGGATTATAAATATGGTTACACCACCATAATATGTATTATAAGTATGGTTACACCACCATATTTTAATCAAGTAAGATTATTACCATCTTTTATGCATAACCAGAGAATAGTTTTAACTATAGAGAAATTATGTTAGTAATCTAACTAATGATCCTCAATATAAATAATATCTAATTCCCTTGAAACCTTCACAAGAAAAGATTCAAACCTAGTATGAAATCTTGATTCTTCTTTCACTTACTTCCTCACTAATTAATCCTCAAAAGTGAATCATTCAATAGTTAAACCATTAAACTACATACCATTCAACCTCTACTTCTAAATTTAAATCAAAATAGTTTCATAAAAATATCAACAGATAGTCCAAAATATCATTAAAATCACCTTCAAAAGTTCATCAAATGGGCTTCCATACATCACTAATATTGATGGATATAAATCATCACCTATCTTATGGCTTAAATTAACATATTCTCATTAAAGAATAACCTTCAAACTTCACAAAATTCAAGCCTAAATAATAATCATAATTCAGCCTACTAAAGCATGTAAATTAATCCCAACCATGGCTTAACTAGAGATTTAAGCTTTGCCTACCTCAAGTGAGTTTGAGTCTTGAATTTGAATGGATAAATGGCTTCCTTCCTTCCTTCCTTTCTTGGGAAATCCTCTTAGAGATGAAGCCTTGATATCCTTCTACTAAACTTGACAAGAACTCTTCTTAAGGTTGCTAGGTTTCTCACGAAAATTTTCTCAAAGTGATGGGTTTGCTTTTCTTTCTTGATTCAAGTTTTAAAAGAGAAAGATGAAATGAAATGAAGGTGATATGAGGGGAGAGGGAGCACGAAATTTAGGTAGAGGAAATGCCTTGAGAATGGTTTGCACCAAAGGTTCCCCCCCTCCCTTTATATAGTGTTTAGAAAATATAACTTTTTCTTAAAAATCTTCCAAGTTGATTTTGTGCCATACAAGTGTCCTAACACTTGTCTTGGTCATAATGAATGCCTTTCCAAGTGTCCACTTAGTTGGCATGCCTTTACAAGTGTCCCTACATGTGTCCAATTTCATGAAGCTTCTCCTTGCTTCATCAAAGTTCATGTGAAAGCTAGATGGAGGTGGAGAAATCTTGGCTTGATTTTTATGTTATCTTGCATCCATGCCATACAAGTGTCATACCACTTGTTTCTATCATGTGGCTTGCTTTCTAAGTGGCTTATCATGAAGTTTCTTGCCTCTTCTACACCCTTCTTCACGTGCTCTTCATACCTAGGGGTGGGAACATAAATTTTTCTTCCTTTTATGCCATACAAATGTCCTTCCACTTTTTATCACAAAACCTGTTTTAGTAAAAGCCTTATTCTGGATTCGTTAACCGTTGGATCTCTTTAAAATTTTAAAGATACACTAATATCCCACATGTGTAACTTTTGACCGTTGGGATTGATAAAATAATCTCTAGAGCTTTCCACGTGATCTACCAAAGGAGACAAGAGAAGATTTTTCTTCTTATCTTGTTTTTGATTGGTCTATACTTCTGCTGATTATCAAAAATTACTAAACCATTTTATTAAATTGGTTTATATATTCTATAATTAAGAGAAAATTCCTTAGATTATATGTATCATCTTTCCATGTGTTTTCTTATGCTTGAATTTTCTTAAATAAAGTCTCAAAGTTGTTATCTTGAAAAATTCCTAGAAATTTTATTCTAAAGTTTTGTGTCTCAAAATATTTTGATACTTAGTTAGCTAAGTGTATGCTATAATTCCATTAGGTTTCTACAAAAATTTTAAAGTTATTTGAGCATTTTTGTCCTAGGGGCATATTGGTAATTTTGTCATGCTTCCTAGGGGCATTTTGGTCATTTTTCAAAAATATACAAGGGTATTTTTGTAATTTTCATCCTAAGGATATTCTAGTAATTTCTACTTCATGGAAAGAGTGATTTAGTCATTTCTCTTCAAATATACTTGTATCCAAACATCATCACATTTCCACAAGTGTTTAATAAAATTTTTAGGATGTTACAACATGGACCATTCAACTATTCAGGTCCTTCACCAAGGCAAACTCAAAGCTACAATTAATATGGGGGGGTTTAATTGCTGCAAGAGTTCAACTTACAGATCTGAGACAAGAAGGATAGTGGGAACCTTGTAGCCGACCATCTTTCATGGTTGGTCAATGAGGAGATCATCGTTCATGAGAAAGAGGTTTGTGAGGGTTTCCATATGAGAAGTTAATGGTCATGAAGACAAGGTAAGAAAAGTTCCCTTGGTTTGCTACCATGGCTAACTTCAAAGCCATAGGAAAGCTACTAGAAGATCTCAAGCCAGCTGGGAAAAAGAAGTTCTTCCAAAAACCCAAGCGGTATGTGTGGGATGACCCCCAATTGTTTAAAATTGGAGCTGATAATTTGTTGAGGAGGTATGTCACAAGGGAGCAACCGACTAGTATATTATGGCATTGCCACAACTCATCATATGGAGGCAACTTCAATTGGGAAAGGACAGTTGCAAAAGTCCTCCAATTTGGTTTCTTTTGGCCAACTTTGTTCTAGGATGCCTATGCTCATGCACAAAGGTGTAGTAAGTGCTAAAGAACTCAAAAAATCTCTAGGAGGCATGAGATGTCATTGTAATCTATGCCGACAGTAGAGGTCTTCGACTACTAGGGCATTGACTTTGTTGGCCTCCTACCATCGTCATATGGTAATGAATACATCATGGTGGTAGTAGGCTATGTCACAAAGTTGGTGGAAGCAATGGCAACTCCCACCAATGATGCGAAGATTGTGATCAAATTCCTCAAGAAGAATATCTTTGCTAAGTTTAGAATGCATCGAGTTTTAATTAGTGACGGGGGAGTGCATTTATGTAATGCGCAGCTAGCAAAGATCTTGCAACAATGAGGTCTTGCATAAAGTGTCCCCCCCCCCCCACCACCATCCTCAAACAAATGGACAAGCAGAGGTCTCCAACAAGGAGATCACATGAATTCTAGAGAAAACAGTGGTTGCCTCTCGAAAAGACTAGTCTAACAAGTTTGATGCTAGCTTGTGTGCCTACCGTACTACATTCAAGACATGAATAGACCTCTCACCATTTCAGATGGTGTATGCAAAGGCATGTAACCTTCCGATGGAGTTGGAACACAAAGCCTTATGGGCTCTCAAGTTTTTGAATCAAGAGACTAGAGGAAGGTGCAACTACAAGAGTTGGAGAAGATGTGACTCAATGCATTTTAGTCACCCAAACTATACAAAGAACAAACCAAAGCCTACTATGACAAGATGATTTTGAAGATAGAGTTCAAGATAGGACAACAAGTGTTACTATACAACTCTCAACTTAGACTATTTCCAAGGAAGTTAAAGTCCAAATAGAGTGGCAACTTTCTGATGAAAGAGGTCAAACCATACGGACCCATAAAGGTTGATGACCTTTCAACACATAAAAGTTGGGTCGTAAATGGTCAAACGCTCTAGATTTACCTAGGTGGTGATGTTGAGTGGCTCATCACAGTGATTCACCAAAGTGATCCATGAAGTCACTTCACATGTCAAGCTAGTGAAGTTAAAGAAGCACTTACTAGGAGGAAACCCAGGATTCTAACCTTTGTTTTGCATGTACATTGCATTTTAGGATAGGTTCACGTACAAAGTTTTACACTTTTTTCATTTTTCATAATAAGGGACACATTAGTTCCCCCTCGCTTAAGCATAGCTAAGCCATCACTTAAGTGAGGCAAGTCAATAACTATCAAGGAATTCCCTGACTAACCTTGCTTATGCATGGCACTTTGCCCACTTGAGCGAGGCAAGTTAGTAGTTCCTACTAGAGTATCTTACTTAAGCATCCTTTATTGAGCGAGGCCTTTTGACACATTATACTTGCTTAAGCGAGCTGATAAGCGAACAAGTCGTAACTAAGGGAAAGTTTTAAAACTTCCCACTTTTCCCTTTTCCCTCCAACACTCCCTTTATTACCCCTTTAATTCTCGCCCTGTATCCATGATTCAGTGCCCCTACCCCTTTTAAAACCTTTTTCTTCTCCTTCTCATCCCTACATTTTCATCCCTTTTCTTCACAATCACACTTAAAAGAAGGTTGAGTTTGGAGTGTTTTGATAATCGCTAAATAGACCTTAATTTCACATATGATTTGAGGCAATTATCTAGTATTTATGATAGATTTAGCCTTGTTTTACCTTAACATTAGGTTAAAGTATGAATAATTATGTAAGGACCTTAGGATTTAAAGTTTTAAGAACTTTTTGATGTTTTTGTAGAATTTTTATGCGAAATTTAGTCAAAAACACAAGTTGAGTTCTGCTCTCTTAAGCATAATTTTTTGTTCCTTTAAGTGAGCCAAGACAGAATCATATGGAGGAGACACTGACATGACTCACTCAAGTAACCCTTCCTCAATGCTTGAGTGAGAGGAATCTCAAAGATGAATAATGAAGGCAGGCCCGCTTAAGCATGACATGCTTTCCACCTAAACGAGCTAAGTTAGTGAGTAGCCTTGGATTCACTAGAGGCCCTCGCTTAAGTCATTTCAAGGTGCTTCAGTGAGGCAAGCAAAGCAAATGAAGGTCACGAAGACCTCGCTTAAGCGTGATATTTTGTGCGCTTAAGCAAGGAGAGTTAAAAGCTACAAATTTCAAGATTAGAAGGCCTCGCTCAAGAGAGGTGTTACGCATGCATAAGCAAGGAGGTCGCAACAAGCCCAACCCTATATCAGAATAGAAAGTACCTGAGATGTGATTAAAGGGGTATTTTGGTGCAATTCAGATGGTAGTTTTCCAAGATATAGATTACTATTCCTAAGGCTCTTAGCTTTTATTCATTACACATTTGTATAATTTGATCTTGGGAATTGTAATCAAGCTATGGGTAGCTAATCTTCTCATTTGTCGGAGTTGGATAGGCTTAACTTAATTTCATGTAATACTCTCTTTTAATACAATTATCAAATTTATTATTATCATTCTTCTTCTTCTCTTAATGTTTGTTATCACATATTATTGGATATTAGGAATCAATAGTTTAGTTGATAGACATTTGTTTGATTCCTGAACTGAGAAGAGTACCTAATTAGGATTGATTCTAGCCACAAGTCAGTACCAATTAGGCTCCTTTAATTCTTAAAGTTAGTGCTGGTTATTTAGATTGATTTTCCAAGACATTGGAAATTAATCTAAATAACTTAGACTCTTTCACCTAAGACATTAGGGTTAGAATATAACTGTGAATTGGGGATAAATTGCATGAATAACTAAATATATTGGGATTATTGCATTGAAAAAAAGTAGAAACCAAGTCCAACCTTGGTTGTCCAAACCATCAATTTCGCAACGCTATTGCAATCATTTCTACTCAGTCATTCCCTTACTTGTTTTATTCTCATTTCTTTATATTTTATGCATTCAACAAAACCAATTGATAAATTTTTTTTACAAACTTGAGTTCCTAATTCCTGATTGTCTGAGTATATAGTAGTCCTTTGGGATACGACTTAGATGCAATTACTACTTTGAATCTTGGTTACACTTGACCACACAAAAAATCCCTAGCAGGAATTGGTCCCTTCTTACTCTTATTTTATTTAATGATTATAGAGTTACTTGCATTAAAAGTGTTGTAGCACCATAGGAAGTTATTTTTCCTTAAATTAACACTTTAGGTCCTTTTTTAGATTTCATGTTAAGGTTGTTAGAACTTATGAGCTGTTGTTATTTTGGTTATTGAGTATGTGGCAACCTATTTGATAGGTTTGGGATTCCATTTGGGTTGATTTGGAAGCCATTGAAAGTGAAAAAAAAAAAACTCCTTTTTCAAAGCTCTACGAGGTTGTGGTGCTTAAACAAATAGTTGTTCATGCTTAAGCAAGATGACCTACATGGGAAAATGGGCTACTGGTTTTCAAGCTTAAGCGGAGGTTGAGCCAGGCTTAAGCATGACCAAGATTAAGCGTAGGCGGGATGTTAACATTTTAATTACATTAGTATTTATGTCAGTCAAGTGTAACCAAATGCCAATTATAGTACTGAACCGAAGCTCAAGTCATATTCCAAGGGAATAATGCAATGATGAATATTCAAATTAAAACCTTTTGGATAAAGATATTTTTGTGTTTTTATATTTTAAATTACCTAAAACTAAAACTAATCAAAACAAAAAATAAAAGATATAGTTTTCTAAAGAGATTAATGTGCTGAAAATTTAATAACATAAATTAAAAGAAAAGGTAAGAAGTTACTTGTTGACGCGATAATAATTGTAGACGAAAACAATAATGATGAGATGCTAAGATTGTACTTGAAATCCCCCTACTTCCTATAATTCCTGACACTTCTACGTCATTATATAGTTCATCCTCAATTCACTAATGTATTCTATGCTTAATCCCTTAGGTGATAGACTCTAAATCACTTGCCTTAATTCTCAATCCCTTGGCAAACCAACACAAACAATCAGCATTATCATTTAGGAATTATCAAGACTTAACCAAGATTATTCTATCACTAGAGATAACCCCAATTAAGTATCTGATTTAGATCGGGTTTCGACGAGACTCGCCAAAGTGCACGTCAATTCCTGGAATCATCTATGAGGTGCGCAGACTCACAAAGCATTAAGCATAGAAGGCAAATAATGAACTCAAACAATATATTAATGTGAAAAAATTAAATCAAATAGGGTTCAATCTTTTCCTCTCCTAGCTAAGAAAGAAACTAGTCACTCATCAAATATAAGAAGAGAGAAAATAATAGGGTTTTTCAGTGAAAGGTGGTGTGTAGAGGTTTTTATTTTTTTGTTGCCTATGCTTCTCTATTTATAGAATCATATTTGTCTTTAATAAACGCAAATAATCTCCTTAATTTGCAAAATAATATAATCTATACAAGGAAATTATCACTTAAGCTTATATAATCTGTTTTAACTATTGCAATTATCTTCCAAGTGATTTTCTTCATTTATCTTCGAGCTATATCTCCATAATTATCTCTTTTTGGAATTAATTCAGTTTTTGGATGCACTGTCTGGCGCGCTCCTCGCTTAAGCAAGATATCTTTTGTAAATTTTCATCTTCTCCTCTATTTGAGATGTCTTGAGCGGCCTATACCTCCCTTAAGCAAGGTTACCTTGTAAAATTGTCCCATTTCCTTGAAAAAACTCACAAAATCATATTAAAAACTTTTCAAATCTAATTCCTATCTAACATATATTAAAAACTCAAAACATAACGAATTTGATTCAAAACAAGGCCTAAAGTATACTAAAGTATCAAATAAACGTCTCAAAATGCATATGAAAATACGATAAATTTGACATTTATCACTGGACCAGGTTTAGGCAAGATGACCTACAAGGGAAAATGAGCTATTGGACGTGGAGTGAGCCAAGCTTAAGTGTAGGTAGAGCCAAACTTCAGCAGGAGCAAGCTTAAGCATGAAACCTTGTAGAATGTGTATCAATGACTTCCAAATGGATTTCAATCAAAATTTCCTTAGTGTATAAGAATTATGAGATGCATAAATAGGTTTTTAAGGTTATGTTAGGAGAATCTACTTTTACTAAGTATCTATGAGTTGAGAGTTGAATGGGATTTAAGTATGAATTCTTTGCACTTTAATTGATATTATTGGATTGTTATTGATTGAATTGGAGATTGGAAGGACTTGTGATCCTCAGGAAAATGGTGTGCTGGAAACCCAATTTGTGTGTGCTTGTATGATGTCTTTGAAAATTATTAGTGTGACTAAGGATTATGAAATCCTTGAGGGGGACCAAATAGACTTAATGCATGAGTGCATTTGTAGAAACTAGAATTCAACTCTAATATTAATAAAGATTCATTGTGATGAATAGTGAATAAAGACTTAACAAGAGTGTGAATCAAATAAATCAATTGGACTTAGTAAACTTTAGGTACCTTTGCATATTGGAGTACATTATTATGAAGTGGACTTAGAATGAGCCTTAAGTCCTTTTCTTGGAGAACATAAATTACGATAAACCCTATATAATCGTAAGAGAAGAAAGGATTGCATAAAACTTAATAAAATGGGGATGGGACATGGATTCAATTCATGGAAATGTGTGATAATGCCTTAGGCATTTGCTTGATTTTGTTATGTATTTGAAATGGTTTGATGTCTTGGTTGGAGGGAAACAAGGAGAAGTCCTCTTTTCTCTAACGATGTGAGGATTGTAGTGGATACGTTATACTCAGGAATGCATCGCAATCTTGAATGCTAGTTGGAAATGAAGCATGGAAGTAATCATGTGGGAAGTTGTGTTTGTTTTAAGTGTGAATGAGAGGTGGGGTTGGAATAATCACCTAGTGTGGTGATTTTCAATCTTTGTATTAAGGAGTTAAGGGTGAGGTGTCGAGCTCATATTTGTTTTTCAACCACCACCAAGTACCTATGATTGAAGAATCCCATGAGACGAAAAACGATAATCCATGAGGAGAGTTGTTGAAGAGTCAGTCCTCAGAGATTGGATGACCACAAAGAGTAGTACTTGAGGGATAGATTGCTAACTTGCTCTTTCTTGGGGTTATGGTGCCAACTTTGTGGTTGCATTTTCATATTGCTAACTTGGAAACCCTTACAAATGTGAGCCCTAATTGTGTTGGTGAGAACCCCATCATTTTACCATGACAAGGGGCTACTCCCAATAGACCATTGAGTTTTGGATGCTCCAATGGTAGTAGCCCCGAGATACAATGAAATAAGAATTAGTTAGACGTGAGTCAAGTGACGAATGAGACTATGAGAGGAACACCTTACGTTGGTTATTGTGTTTGTGTTTGTGATCGAAAGGTTGTTTGTGTGTGTTTTTAGAGGAGATGGATGATTCACTCCATACATCCTTTGTTCTCAGCTGAAGATTGAGTCATGGAGGGACCCATTGTTTCATCTCACAATTAGAATCGACAATGGCTACTAGGCTCATCATCCTAGCATTGACCATGATACTTTTTATGCTAATGTTACACTTCTCTTTTTGCCTATTGGTGCATCGCTCGATGTGCTACCTATTGAAGTACCATTGCCACTCATTCTCACTGAAGCCATGCTTCAGGATACACGTACATTACTCCTACTTCTCTTACACCATCTTTTTATTCACTTACAACTTCTGACTCTTCATCATTTTTGAATTTTGTTCGTCCTGGTGCTGATGTTGATGAGATGCCCTCTGACATTGTTGTCCTTAGGAAGGCATTGCCCACCTTGAGTTTGATTTCCTTTGGTTGCAAAAGCCATACCTATGATTGTGATTGAAGACAACACAAAAGACTTTATGGAGGAGGATCCCAAAAAGGATCCTGAGGAGGACTTCTACGTGGAATCCTCCCATGGATCTTCTTAGGGGACTTCTTGGGTAGGTTTATTAAAGGTCTCTACTTTTGTAGTCGGAATAGTATAAGGATAGTTAACTGCTTTATCTATGTTTTGACTTTCTTGATGTATTTTAGGGGAGGTTAGCATATATATAGTATCTATATTGAGGTTATCTATTCTACCTTATGATATACTTGTACTTTATATTTCTGGTCTGTATGTGGTAACTTCATGATATTTTTGGCATTGTACTTTTAGCACATGTTTATGATATTGTGCTGCTTATTCAGAAAATGAAGCATGCAGTTTTACTACTACCATTAAATGCACGTTATGTTTTTGAGGATGAAATTGTTTACGAGTGCAACAAAAAGAGAAAGGAAAGAAAATTTGTTTTCGTGTATACAGTTTCAACCTTTATCTTGAACTACATTCTCCTTATCACTTGTTTTTAAAAAATCAAGTTCATGCTAAGTTGTAGTATTTGAAACCAAACTTTAAATACTATTTCCACAAAATAAATGAATTTGTTATTTTCTTACTTAAGAAATAAAGTTACAAAAAGGAGCGTTGCCCCGCCACACCCTTGGCGAGTGCCACACCCAGGGTGTGGGCACTGTTAGAGTAGTTTTGAATCTCAATAGGGACACCCACAACTATCGCGAGTGCCACACCTAGCGTGTGGACTTTGTTGGAAGTATTCTTGGAGCTCATTGGGACACCTACACTTGTGGTAAGCATCGCACCTTGGTTGTGGACTTTGCAAACTCCAATTTTTCAAGTTTTCTTCACATTTACAAGGTAGTAGCCATTCTTTTGTTGGATCAAAGATCTACAAGGATAACTCACCAAGTTCAACACCTACCAAAAATCTAAAAACACACAAAAACCGCATCAAAAGTTCCAAATGATGGAAATAAGGCAAATAAGAGTAAACCTAGTCCTACTTGAATCTAAACATATGAAAATATACATGAATGGGTATGCTAAATATGAATGAAAATGAAATGCATCAAAGAAACCTACTCATTTTTTCATGCATTTATTGGTTATTAACAATCCAAGTTACACTTGTTGGTGCATGGAGATGTGGTGTCATTATATGTAACCACTACTTAAACCAATTAACTTAAAGGGTATTTTTGTAATAAAATTAAAATTATGATATTATTCGTTAAAACTAACTTAAATAGTCTTTTTGTATCTATTTGTAAGATTCAATTTCCTAATTAATCAAAATTAAGGAAAATTGTTAATTTTATAGCAATAAATTTGTCCTAAATTTTTTTTCCCAAACTACCTATGTCATTCATTCTCTTATCTATCTTCTTTTCTTTGATATGAACTCTTCTTTCTCTTCTAACTAATTGTTTATCAATATAATTAATTAGGGGTACTTTAGTCTTAAAAAATTAATGCAAGGGACAATATGGATTAAGTCTTATAAAAAGGAACAAGCATCACTTTTGAATTGGGTCTTATAAATAAGAGCAGAGGGAGTATTTTTATTGATCTTAACAAATTAGGTATTTGTTTCTTATATAAAGGATCATATAAAGTATTTTGCAAGATATTATCAAGGTCAAAAACCCCTTGCTTAAATACACATTCATTTTTCATCCTCCAAATACTTCATACCACGACACCCCAAATCACCATCCTTACTTTCACCCCTCTATTTGATGATGTCACATGACTAACATGCTGCAAAAAATGCATACTAGTTGTGTAAGGCAAAACAATATCTTCATTTAACCATGAGTAACATGAGTACCACCATACCTGATATGTTGTCATACACTTGAACAAAATATGTTGGCTAGTTTATTCCTCTAGGTGGTAGAATGGACACATAGTTTCACTTACATGGACCCTCTTCTTGATCAAATCATGTCTGGTAGCTAGTCTGCTGTGGATGATTCTCCATATAAGACATTGTATCTTAGGTGGTACATGCACATTGTAAATCCTAGAGAAAAAAAAAAACATCATTATGGCTTTCCCCTTTATGCCAATCAATGCCAAGTTGAGTTAACTGTATAACTTCAACATTCTTCCTCCATCCAAAACTAAGCATCATCAATGTCTTTTTGTAGATCAATACCCTTCATTTTTTTTTCTTCCATTTCTTCTCTCAAACTTGCTTCCCACACAAAGCTCTTCCTATTTCACTCTAACATCCAATTCCACCTATCTCCATGACATACACCCATGTTTTCTATCACCTTTTCCTATTGCAAAGAATTGACAAATAATATAGGATAAGATATAGCAAGCTTATCATCTCCAAGCCATATATCTTGCCAAAACGACACCTTTTCACAATTAGCAACCTTCCACCTTGCTGCAGAGTCAAACCAATTTTTTTGTATTTTGTCCTTCACATTGTAACACCCTGAAATTTACAAAGTTAATTAATTATTTTGCGTTACTTAATTGTTTAATATTATTCTTGCATATTTTTGTAAAGCGTGTGCTTTGGTAATTGTGCTTGAACATAAGTCAAATTTAGTGGCTGAGATAAGCTGCTTGTACACGCATAGTAACAACGGTGGTGGCTTTGGTGGTTGTTCAGTCATGCAAGTGGGCAACTATGGTGGCTGTAATAGCTGGTTGATTCAAGTTGTTGGCAACTTGTCTCAGAGCTTCGTCTATAAATAACAGTGCATAAAGCGAAAGCACGATGCACTTTCACTTCTCTGCGTGTTTCTCTTCTTTCTCTCTCTAAACTCGTTGCCCCAGAAAATCTCTCTTCTTCTACCTTCTGTATCACTTAAACTCTCAAGAACCACCGTAGCAGCGGCGGAAAGTCCTCTCTATTAGGAAGAGTTCGTGAATGGAGCCTAACTTTTCATTGCTGGTCGCTGTGAGAACAAGCATTCGAACAAAACACACGAAAAGAATCCCTGTTAAGGTAAGGGAGTTTATTGTATTTATAATAATTTTAGATATCATGATTGAGATAAAATGTGTATCTGTGGTTTGATATTCTGTGTGAAATGTATAGATGATATCTGTAAGTGGTGTGTTTGTGAAGAAGATGACTATCGGGCTGTGTAAGTCAGGTTGAATATGTGAAATATATATCTATATTAAAACACTGTTGTGACCTCGGCTACCGGGATGGGTAGGCCGAGTTGTATACCCTTGTGTTGTGATGTCGGCTACCAGGATGGGTAGGCCAAGTTATATATCCTTGTGTTGTGATGTCAGCTACCGGGATGGGAATGACGAGTTGAACATTTTACGTAGCATGCATGAGTGCATGCAAAACGTAACTTAGTCCTTGTTGGCGAACATTTGTATGCCGGGTTCCTAACCCGAGGTTGTTTCCTCAGGGCTGTTAGTGCTCGCTTCCCTTCCTTTAGTTGTGCTAGGTTCCTTACCCGGTGTGGTATGTTAGAGTTGTTAAGCTCAAGTTACTTCACGAGAGGGAGAATGAGAACTACCGGGTTACTAACGCAGATGATCTCAGATTTTCTCGAGAAAAGAGCATTGGGTTCACTAACTCGAATGAGCTCATGTTGTCTCAGGAAGAGAGCCATTGAGTTCCTCTACTCGGTTGAGTTTGTGTTCTTTCTTCTAGAACGACCAGGTTCCATACACGTGTCATCTCTAGAAGCTCATTCTTTCCTTCCTTAAAGCTATCGGGTTTCTTACTCGGCAGAGCTCGTATGTTCTTGGGAAAAGAGTTATCGGGATAGCTTACAACCTTGTATATGTTGATAAATCATAGCACTTGCATAAGAGATGAATCCGGCCTTGGTATTTTATAAAACCCCAAGGATTCCCTTACCGACCTTGTCCGACCTCTACCACCTTCGTCCGACCTTGTTTAGATTCTTTCTTCAAGAGTTGTTATAGCTGAATAACAACTCGGACACCTAAAACCTCACACCACCTTACTTGAATGTTTGAGAATTACGTAAGTGTTTACGTTGAGATTGGCCCTCGTTTGGGGTAATGCATATGTACATGGGAGATGTATAGTGACACCAGCCGGGAAGGAAGTGATCCTACACCGGTCTATACAGCGATGCCCATGGTGGCCCTTGTTTGGGGTATTGTGTATGTACATGGGAGATGTATAGTGACACCAGCTAGGAAGGGAGTGCTCCTGCGCCGGTCTATACAGTGGTGTCCATAAGAGACATACTTCATGCATGACGGAAATAGGACGGTTGACTGTAGAGTACGAGAAGTACTGGGTGCCATTGTTGTAGGGTTAGCCTTCTGACACCCATTTTGGCTAATCACCATGGGGGGTGAGACCCGTGCACAACAGAGTGACCCCGACGTACTACAGGAATCATTTGTACCATGGATTTGACCTATTGTCCGGGATGGTACCACATTGCATTGATTGAGAGATGAGTCAGGAACATGCGTCATGACTAGTCATTATAAGATGAATTTGTGAAATGTTTTGGACGGGATGTCCATGTTGGATTGTGTGAGTGAAATTTTTTTTAAAAAAAGATATTGCAAATAACCGGGTTGTTTTCTATCAATTATGATATTTATTATTATTATTTTACATGATGAACTCACCTTTGCTTTGTTGTATCGTGTGGTTTGGTACCTGTGATGATCGCGAACTGGGTTCGTGTGAGAAGATAGACAGCAGTAGGTGACCGGGAAGATGTCTAAGTTGATTGGAGCCGCCGAGTAGCCGGGATGTAAACGGTTTAGATCCCGGGCAAGGGTGTGTTTTTGCTAGTTACACCCCTTGTTCTAATGGCTACACCCTGACGTTTTGCTAATTGCACCCTATTTATTTTATCTTGCTCCTTTTGAGAATTTTGTACACTTCAGTTGTAGTTATTTGTACTCACCACCACACTTATGATTATTAATATACAAGTGTTATGTTGTAATGCATCTTTGTATATTCAAGTTTTTGATTTGTGATATTAATTATATTTACGCGAAGAATTTATTACTACTTTTATGAATAACTTAAAAGGATTTTCAAATATAAGTAACCAATAAAAAGCATGATTAAGAGTATGATACAGTAGCGACAAGGCGGATCGTTACACACATACTAGGCAAATATCTCTCCACCAAATAAGTGTTTTTTTGCTCACAGATATCTCTAGAAGTCCTTTCCACCCACCATATTTAGAATTTAACACTTTCACCCATAAGTATCCCTCTTGATAGAATAAATTCCACCTCCACTTACCTAGTAAAGCCTCATTGAAACTCCCAAAATCCTATGGTCCCCCATGGTTTCTTGGCCAACAAATCTTCCTCCACCTAACCCATTGAATCTTCCTCACATTCTCATCCCTCTACCCCCAAAGGAATTTTTTTTGCAACCTCTTTATTTTTTTTAACCACACCCCTAGGCATTTTAAAAAAGACATAAGAAACAAAGGGAAAGACTAATATGAACCAATACAGGGGTTCATTGTTTTTTTAACGGGTCATCTTTGAAAAGGCTTCTTGTTATAACAAAGGAAAGATGCTCTTGAAAAGAAAAGGTGCAAGCTTTATGTATAATGTAACACAAGAGAATGTATTGTGCAAAGAGGAAGTTAAAACAAGCAAAGCATGCAACTTAATAAGAACTTATCATCATAGGCAAGGTGCAATCCAAGTGTTTGATGAAGCAAAACAAATATAAAGATAATATGAAGAAAAGTGCAACGCAAAAATAATGAGTTTAACAAGAACAAAATGTTAAAAATAAAATAAAAGCGAAAAAGAAAAGAAATGGAAGAAGACATCACACCTATGTAGAGTGATAAGTCCCGTGGAGATTCGTCACAAAGGTTATAGAAATCTTTGATAAAAACCAAGGTTTGGTCTAATCAAGAACCCAATATTTTGAATGGAAGTATTTTGAATTTTGTTCACCCTCCCTCGCTTATTTGCATCTAGACTTTTGTCTCAACAATGAGTCATTGTGAGTGATTACCCTCCAAAACTTCTCAAAGACTCTTTTTCTGTACAAACTGAATAATATAAAATATTTAATATATAGATAAAAAAAATAGATATTGATAGATATAGATATATATTGAGCTAGTTAATGAACCAATCAAATCGAGTTATATATAACTCAAGTTTACCTTATTTATTTAACAAGTTCACTTTTTAACTTAAGTTCATCTCATTTGGTTCATGAACTATGTTCAATGAGTTAATTGTCGAATTAACTCAAACTATGTTCGAGTTGATTTGGTTTGTTGTTAGCTCTAGATTTGAATATTGAATTGATGCTTTCCAAATCCAATGAACTCAAACCAAACCAAACATACTATCTATTATATTTTTAAATTATTTTTAACACTTATGGGAGTTGATTATTTTTTTTGAGCTAACACCTTTTTTTATTTTATTTCTATCCGTATTGAATATTACTTCGTAATCCATATTGATTTTATAAGTTTTTTTAGAGATGATTTTCTAAGCTATATTTGATAATTCTAATTTTTCATCGTGTCCTTTGAGATGGCTCAACCGTTCAAGTATTTGCCTTTCTTGACTCGTGATACCTTTAATTTACATTACTTTTATAAACTACATGTATCGATTAAGAGTACTGAATATTGTACACCCCAAAAGTGGTTAGCTATAATTAGACATTTTTATAATTTGTAATATTTTAAATCACTTGGGAAGCAAAAATAATCACTATTAAATACTTCAATAAGCCCATGACTCTTTTAACCACATATTAATAATTATATACAATTTATGTTTATTTACTTTTAACTATATATAAAACAAAAGTAATCATATTTATATACCTAATCAATCACATTTTTTTCAAGTGGACACCGAGTGTAAACTTTCAAATGTACGTTTAGCTTTTTCCATTGATTGGCAAGGATTATACCCAGCTGCAGTATCTGATGCACAGAAGATTATTATTTCTTATATTGTTTGATTTTTTAATCTGTCAGTTCTACTGGCACCAGCTATTACTAATAATGAGCAAAAGGAGAATAGGTGAATCCATGTTCTTGCATTTTATGCCTTTTCCCCCTATTGTTTAGTTAGTGCAACTTGATCACAATAAAATATGCTGTTTATAGTATTTAATGACAAGATTATATGTGAATTTTTAGATAAAATTAAAAGTTAAATATTAATTTTTATTATTTATGTTTAATATTTTATTTTAGTATATTAAATTTTAAAATTTTATTTTGATCATTTATATATTTAAATAATTCTTTTTTTAAATTTTCATTTAACGGTAAATATTTTATTAATATTTTAAAATTTAAAATAATTAATTTAACAAATCATCACTAAAAATTATCGCTACATGTAAACGCTCAGACCTAATATTCCAAACATCCCTCACTCTCTTCACTCGGCCGACACAACACCCTAAAATTTCACGTCTTCATCTTGTTCAACTTTCTTCCACGAAAACCCAGACCCCAAATTAAGGGAAAACAAAAAAGATAGAAACCAAAAATATAAAACAACAGAAGGGGTGATGTGTTATGTTGAGTTAGTGTTATTATAGTCATCAGTATACCAAACAAACGAAAACCCAGAACCCAAAACCACGAAAACATAAAGGGTGAAACTCAACCAACAAAAGGGGTATTGTGTTATGCTGAGTTAGTGTCGTTATAGTCATCATAGAAACAAAAAGGGCAAAAGCCAAAAACATCATAGATCTGTGAATCAGTATACTCTGCGAAACATCATAGATCTGACCCTTGATGGCCATGAGGAGTGTTTGGATTTGTTTTGCCCTTTTCCGACAACGTTTTCCTTAGTGCCACTACAATTTGCCGTTTTTATAGGCAAAAAGAATGTATTGAAACAGGGTATAAGCCAAGCCATACTTGAGGATTACAAACAAAGGAACCAAGTTATTCCTGAAAACGCCAAGCCACAACAGCTGCTTTCCAGCAATAACCCAGGTCACATAAAACAGCCATAACAAAAGCAAATAAGACATAATCGTTAAAAAAAAAATAGCCCAATACAAATGTAACGCCCTTCCAATAACCCACCACCCGATACATCTCCTTAACTGAGCCTCCACCTCCCATGACACTGCAGAATGGAAGCATCAGATCAAATTTCAGCCAAAGAAACACACCAGTGCTTAACAGGCATTGATGAAAGGATAGACAAAATCTTACAATTCAACAAACTTGCATATCTTTAAATTCAGTCTATTGGAGAAGGTGACGCCGTCCTTCAGTGGTGTCGCAAGAATCAAGAAGTACCTCCTACGAATAGCTTCGCTATAGTGGGAATTCATCTTTAAATTCAGTCTTCTGTATACAATCTCAAAATCCCCAATTCAATTACAAACAAAACTCCCAAGGCAATTCCTAAATTCGGAGGTTTATAATATTTAAAATAAAATAAATATAGAGACAGATTTTAGTCATCGTTATCTTAAATTAATTATTTTAAATTTAAAGATTAATGAACACTAATATTTAGAGTATATCAACATCAACTATGTCTTTAATCTAAATTAATTGAGATACATGGTAGATTAATTTAATAATAAATACGAAAAAGTGAAAAAAATAAAATAAAATAAAATAAGGAAAAAAGCATAGAAAGATGAAGATAAAAAGGATTAAAAATGGACCATAATCACTAGACTTTTATAGGGTTTTTTCATTTTATTCTAAGATATATTATTCGATAATTTATATATTATTTTATTAAATCTTATATAATTACATTTGTTCATGTATGTTTTGATTTACTTCAATATTTTTTTTATCGAATTTTCATAATATTGATGGAAAATTAAAAATAAAAAGATGGTCAAATAATTTTAATTAAAATATACAAAACCAAATGTGACATTAGTCAAAATTCAATTAACTAACATATTGTCAATAAAATAAATAAATAAAAAAATCTTACCCGATTCCATGAAGAGTCTTATACCGAATTTAGTATAATTTTATGAGGCTTGCATTACGGAATTAGACTTAACCAAATAATTTGGTGTTATTTGGCTTGGCGGCCACTGTTCTGCCAGAATGATTCTTTAAATACTGTTATCATTTGCTAACATTTTGTTATGACAAATTAACTAATACGAAAACGTCCGAAGAAAAGGTATAGAGATGATAAGGGGACCCAAATCTGTGGCTACTTATTCAAATTCATCCCAATTTTAATGGGAAAAATTAAGCTTATCGGATTTGAGTTCGAGTTTTCTTCAAAAGTTAAAAGCGACGAAGATGGGTATGAGATCATAGATACCCGTCCCGCACCCGTCTCTGTACCATAATAAATAATATTAAAAAAAAATATTATTTTGTAATTTTTTTAATTGAATTGATTAATTTTGTTTTATAATTTTTAAATTATGATCTCATATTTTAAATGTAGATTTGTTATTATTTTTTTTTGTTATGTAATTAGTATTTTTGTTTGATTTTTTCAATAAAAAAATATATTATTTTTTATTTTTTTTAATTTTAATCAAATAGCGGAGGCGGGACGAGACGGGGAAAACCCGACTCCCAGCGGGTTTGGGATGGAGATGAATTTTAAAATCCGTCAGAGAATGGGAGCAAGGTCAAAGAACGGATTTTTTGTCAGGGACGAGGACGGGGAATGTAATACCCACCCCCACTTAGTCTCGTTGCCATGCCTAGAAAGGTATAATTATTATCATTATTTAATTAAAATATACTGACAATATTTGTTAATATTTATAAAAAAAAATACATTAAAAATTATATTTTATGTGGTTTCTCGTTAGTTCACATATTACCTATGAATAAAAAAAGTTCACATAGTACATGTGAATATAATTTTTTAAGTCAAAACATCTTTTTGTAAGTCAATTGTTTGAATTTTAATTTTTAAAATTTCAAAGTCTAAAATAGTTGTCTTTTAATATTTGTAAAAGATTATTTAAGACAACAATGAAAAAATCAAGTTATTTTTTTCTTTTTCTGATTAAGTTAATTAATTTAAGAATAAAACATATTTTTAGTTGTTATATTTTTTATTAAATCTTATTTTTAGTCTTTAAATTTTAATATTGTACAATTTAATCCCTGAGGTTAATAAAAAATAAAAAAAGTAATAGATTAAAAACATATTTTATAAAATTCAGGAATTAAGTTGCACCATATGAATGTTGAGAGACTAAAATTAAAATTCAACTAAAATATAAAGATTAAAAATATATTTTATTTTCATAAAATAACATTTGTTTATCTTTAATTTAATGTAATAGTTGAATTATTATACGAATAAAAAAAAGTTGAATTATTATATCCATGACATCATGTAACCTATAAATAACTGAGACGGCTTCTCCACACCCCATGTGGCCCCTCACATCGCCACCTCAACTTTTCCATCTTCCACAGTTCTCTCACACACAACACGACAAAGCACAAGTCCAACAACATCGTCGTCTGCATTCAATCATAACCACAATAATCCAAAGAGACATATCTCATATTTTAATAAAAATATTCTCAAAAATATTTCTAATCTTATATTTAAACAAATTTATAATATATATTAAATAAAAAAATTAAAATTAATTCTTATAAAATATACTTTAAGAGATAAAAGTTTTTTTTAAATGAATCAAGAATTAATTTCATAATTAATTTAAAAAATGAATCTGTGAGATTAAGAAAAAACCAAAAATCTAATTACTGTTTTATTTTCTTATTATAAAAACAAGTCAGAACCAGACCACCACCATCATCATTGGTCATCTACCCATTACATAATTCACAAAAAAAAAAAAAAAACACATAGCATAACCATCCAAATCCTCACTCTCTTCTCCCACTCTGACACGAGAAAATGACTCTGAACAACATCATCTCGTGTGCTGCTGCCGCAGCAGCTAACTATTCTTCCCTTCCAACCTCTCTGTTGGGTGTTCTTCACTTTCTCCATTACCGAGGAAGATCATCCTCTTCTGTTCACACTCCCTCCGAACTTCTCAGGGACTTTGCAACAAGAGAGTTCAATGCGTTTCTGTGGCTGTCTCTCGTTGTTGTCACGACCCTTTTGCTCAGAAGACTCTTCAGCCTCTTTAGGCTGTGGCATAGGGCGAAATCCATTCCCGGGCCACCCTCTCCCTCTTTCTTTGGCCACTTGAAGCTCTTTTCCCGGCAAAAATTCACCTTTACTGGTGGGTTTTTCCTCGTCATTTCGCTTTTTCTTTCGTTTATTTATTCTGTTTTGAATGATCCATGTTCGATAAGTCGACAAGTCTTAGGTTGCTGTTGTTTCTTTTTATCCCTTCTGGCCCCGTGGATTAGTTGAAATCGTGGTTATTATTATCAGAGGGAATAAGTTTGTTTTGGATTTTGCAAGTTATTGGGTTTTATGGTGATATGGGGTATTTGTGATATGATGGTCTGTCATCTGTCTTGTGATATGGATTTTTACATGATGATTTCTTTGTATGTTTTTTTCTCCTCTCTTGTCCCGTAGATTAGCTGAACTTATGGTAATTATCAGAAAGAATTAGTTTTTTGGGTTCTAGTGATGTGGATTTTGGGATTAGTCTATTAATCTGGATTTTGGTAGTTATTGGGTGATGTGAGGTCTTGTGTTATGCTGGTCTGTGATCTGTTTGTAGTTATTATCAGAAAGAATCAAAATTTAGGGTTCTAGAGAAGTGAATTTTGGGGTAGTCTATTAATCTGAATTTTGCAAGTTATTGGGTGTTTTTTTATTCAACCTCCTCATATCTATCATTGGGTTCATCTATTACCGACTCCAATTAGCTTAGGTTAAAGGTACTCTTGATGTTGATGGGGTGTTATTATGATGATGTGGGGTTTTGTGTTATGCTGGTTTATGATCTGTTTGGTTGTTGATGTCAGTTTTCTGTTAATTTTCTTTTGGGAATTTGTTGTGGATTAAAAGGGTTTCGGGAAATTCATACCCTTTTGGTTTTCGAATCGGTTGAGTTGAGTGGATGGGCTGGTTATAGAGTTATAAATGGAAACACAAGAATTCCTTCATATTTCTTCCACATCAAATAACCGTTTGTTAATAAGAAGTCATCAACGAAGTAAAACTATGACATTAGAGTTTAAAGAACGCTTGATATTGCTTTCTTTCTTCTTTTTATTTTTGCTCACGAGGGGTATTATTCTAGATTGTAAATTAAATTGATTGTGTAATAATGTCAAAGTTAGATTCTTTTGCAGTTTTGCACATTTAGTGATTTGTTTTTGGCTGGGTAATGAATAATATGATGGTTGGATGTAAATTTTTTAGACTAATTACATAGGCTTTTTGATTTCCAGATGTGTTGTCAGAATCCCATCAAAAGTATGGACCTATTGTTAAGTTGTGGTTAGGTCCTACTCAGCTGTTGGTGTCGGTTAGGGATCCAGCACTAATTCAAGAGATGCTTATAAAGGCCAAGGATAAGTTGCCCTTTACTGAAAAAGTGTTTCATCTTGCCTTTGGGGAATCAAGCCTCTTTGCCCCTTCCTTTGAAAAGGTGACATGTGAACTTTGGTGTTTCTGATGGGAGTTATGAGATGAACTATGTGATTGGTTCCACAATCTTAATATGCATGGGTCATTCTGTTTTGACTTTTGAAATATTCTAAGTTCTGATCAAACTACTCTTTTGTTCGTATATTTTTACTAGGCATCTCAAATGTCTGCAGAAATTACAGATCCTGTTGTTTTTATGTATCACGTTCTCATTCTTAGTTCTTACTACTGCATCTTGGAATTTTATTTATATTGTCTTTAGGTGCAAAAGAGAAGAGAACTGTTGGCAAATGAATTACACGAAAGATTGTTGAAGAATGACAATGTGATTCCTATGAAGGTTGCAGACTTCATAACAGATAAAATAGAAAACATCAGAACCAAACGGGGTATCGATTCTAGGTTGGTTTCTCATCATATGGCTTTCACAATGATGGGAGCCACATTCTTTGGAGATGGCTTCTTGGCCTCACCAAAGGCTGCAAGATATGAGGAACTGTTTATGATGATTGCTAAAGATGCTTGCTTTTGGGCCTCCTATAATGTTACTCCTTTTTGGAGACGTGAATTTTGGAGGTATCAATGCTTATGCACAAAGTTGAAATGCTTAACTCAAGACATCCTTCAACATTTCAAAAAAGGCTGCAAACTATTTGGCCATACTGACCAAGATGTACGAAATGAAAGTTCCATCAAAGAAACGAAGTCAGCAGATGGTGCACAGTGCTGTTCTGATGACGAGTTCCAAGATTACTACTTCTTTCGTGATCTTAAGGATCATCAAGATGGTAAAGAAGAACCTTGTGGGAATATCATGCGTGTGATATTTCATGGATGTCAAACTACATCTGCTTTAATCAGCAATGTACTGACTAGGCTTGTCATGCATCTGGAAATACAGGATAAGGTTTCAATCTGTTCATTCCATCTCCACTATATCCAATTTGTAATTTAACTTTATTGTTAATTGTTTTATTTTAGTTTGCTCTTCAATTAACAAAACCAAGAGTCTTATTCCTATAATGAATCTTCTTAAATGATGATGCAGATTTAGTGGATCTGTTTATGTTAAAAGTTAAAACCAGGAGTACACTTTGGTTTTACATTCTGCTTGATAAGAGGAGTACGGTTTAAGGCGAATTTTTTTAAATAATTTGAATTTCTGATCGTTAAAAATGGACATTCTTTGTTAGGAAATGTGCACTTTCTCTGTACCTCTTATTTACATTTGTCAGCGGGTCTGTTTGCTATATGCATCTGCTGTTGCCATGGTAGAAGTTACACTTTCTCACTTTTGTTTTTTAGATGAAATTTACTAACTAAATTGTTGTCAACACAATAACAAACTGTCATTCTAGTTTCTTTTTGAAGAAAAACCATATTTCTGTCAGAATAAGATTTCATTTTTATGCTCAAAGGTGTGTTTACTGTATGATTTTCAATATCAAATGCTGGTTTTTTATTATTATTAGACTGAATGCAGTTCTTGATGTTTGCAAGGCAGCCTGTTACTTATTTTGCATGCTTTTGCAGGTTTATTCAGAGATTAGCATGGTAGGAAAAAATCCGTCGAAATATGAGCATGAAGATGTTTATAGGATGCCTTTGTTATTGTCTACAATTTATGAATCTGCACGCCTTTTGCCCCCTGGCCCCATGCTGCAGAGGTGTTCTTTGAAACATGGTGAGATATTGCTTCAAAGCATGGTGTACTTTGCTGTGCATAATGTGCATTTATTTATTTCAGACAGAGTTTCTTGTGTAGAAAATCTAACTGATTTGTAATCTTTGCAAGTTTTCTGTTCAGTCGTGGGCACTGCATACATATGCTTATTTGTTAAGCATTGACATTGTGATAACATTAACAATTGTGAGCTATTATCCCATCACTACAACAGCATGATAGGTTATTATTGGTAGTTTTATGCATGATTTCAAAATACGGATATTAAATTTGAATATTCAAGTTCCTACAATTCATCAAATAGGGCTAGTTTGAGAGGAAGGTTGTGATATTTTAATGCAATACCAGTATAATGTGTTTGTAATCATTAATGTTCCTCCGTATGGCAGACTTGAGCTTTGCAACTGGTGCAACTATACCTGCTGGAGCTGTATTGGTTGTACCTGTTGAGTTGGTACAGAAGGATGACTCCAGTTGGGGGAGTGATGCAAGTGATTTTAATCCTTACCGATTTCTCTCAACTGGTACAAAGGGATTAGGTATGAGCCTTGATGCTTCAAAAACAGGTTTTGTATATTAGGAATCAAGAATCATAGATAAAACAAGGAAAAAAATGGAACTCTCACAGGCTCTTTTTTGATATTTTCTTTGTAGGATCTTTTTGCTCATCATCACTAATCTTTTGATATTGAACTCTCACAGGCTCTACTGAAGACCTTTCTATTACAGGATTCAGTTCATTTGTACTAAATGATCCAAATGAAAATGCAGCATTTCTTCCATTTGGATCTGGTACACGTGCTTGCATTGGACAGAAATTTATCATCCAACTTGTTGCCTCAGTGTTGGCATCATTGCTAAAAAAATATGAGGTTCGTCATGTGAATCAGTATTTTTGCTCTTGCTACCTATGTTGTGAGAGAAAGACCTGAACTCAATTCGAAATTATAAATTGCATAATGTCGAATATTGAATACTTGTCAACTCAGAAAATGAAACATATAAAAGGGAATGGAATGTGGAAATGAACAATGAAAATAATTGTATGAATGCAAAGTGGTTGGTGGTACACTTATGATGATGTGAAAAAGCGTGGTTGTTTGTAACTTGAAAGAAGTTTGTGTTGCTTTATATTAAGAGCCTCTAAATCAGGCTTCACTGTTGTTGACTTGTTCCAAGGTAAATAGTGAGCAATGGTAGCACATGTAAGAAAGTGAATAGATTTTATTATGCTGAATTAAAAGATTGGTGACCGACTTATATTACAAGTATTTTCTTCCAGTTATGATCCCATGGATGTTATAAAATAAATTTTTTGTGATCAGGATATAGTGCATGGTTGGTACTTAATATATAAAATGTGTAATCGTTTTGTAATAACTGATGTTAGTTTGGAATACAGATACGGCTTAACTCAGGAACAGATGAGGACTCAAACACAACCTTGAAGAATAATCTTCATCAGCATCATCCCAATTCACAGATATTATTCGTGAGAAGGGACCAGTGAAAGAAAAAAAGCACAGGCATACTATGTAGATAAACTTGGTGTTTTAACTCAAGTCAATGACACCGAAAAATATCTGCACCTTTCTGTTTAATTTCCACTACACTCCTTTTACCAAGATGAATGAGGAAGCTCTCCTCTGGCTCATTGTGGTCATTGGGAGGATGGATGTAACCTGAGTTTCTTAGCTCAGGTTTTTTTCCTTCCTGTTTTTAAACAATGCCCTAGTGTTGGCTTCAGGCCTTGACACATCTTTTTGTTGGTGTTTTAAGCACTTTGGGCCTATTGTTGCTTATGGAGCCTTGGGTTTTCCTTCCCCTTCTCTGGATGTTGACCTCTTTCTTTTTCTGATGTTATCAACTTTTTCACTTCTGAAGGAAGTTTGTTCTTGTATCCTGATGTTGTCAGAATAAAATGTACTTGGATTGGATAGTTAGTGTATCTTAACTATCAAAATTTATGTGGACCATCTGTTTAGCCAAACGAAGGTTAACTATAATTATATATGTTTTTTATATTGACATTGGAATGATAATGCTGTATTATGTATTTGGGTATTGGTGTGGAGATTGTGTCGTTGTATCACAATTCATTGCATTGTATTTTCTTGTTCTGCAAATTTATTTTCAGCCATAGGAGTTACATATCATTCCCAAATTAGATTACTTTAGAGAATAGCCATGTACTAGGAAATTTGTTATTCCTCTGTTCCCAACTAAGTGTTACATTAAAGTGTTTCAAAAGATTAAAGAAATCAACAATTATTCTTAAAACTAGCGAAAGTTACAAAATTGTTATTTTCTTTAAGAGTATATGTCATTAGAAACTGAACAATGGTTCTTGGCACTTGTTTAATGACAGGAGTAAGTTGTTAAGCTATAAAACTAAACTGAATGGCGTCCTCTATAGATAACCCTAGCTACGACATTCATCTTCTTTTGTCTCTAGAACCAACATTCTTTAATTATTCTAGAAGTCTATCGACAAATGTATCAACCCTATAACAAAATTGCAAGTAGATATGCATAAATTAGAATAATAATTCATCGTATTTCCTTCCTCAATTGAGGTCTATATATAGAGATAAACAGCACTAAAATAGTTGTTATCTAACTAAAAATAGTGAGTTGTAAAATAACCTAGTAATAACTATTCTAAATTTAAATTTATAATCTTATCACAAAAACAACCTAGTAACAACTATTCTAAATTTAAATTTACAATCTTATCACAAAAATATATAACAAAAAGATCAGATAAACATATTTTTAATTTCAAACTCCAATTCAACACTCCTCTTTAAGTTGGTGCATGGATGTCAATCATGCCTAACTTGTCAATTGCTTCTTCAAACACTCTTACAGAAATGGCTTTGATCAGTACATCTACCAATTGATCTTTAGATTTCACATAAGGAAATTGAATTACTTTTTTATATCTAGCTTTTCCATGATAAAATGTCGATCTACCTCAACATGCTTTGTCGTATCATGTTGGACGGGGTTGTGAGCAATTTCTATGGCTGCTTTATTGTCACAATGTCGTTTCATTGGTTGCTCATAACATATACACAAGTCCTTCCATACTTCCTGTACACAATTAGGATTATATATTCTAGACAAAAGATCAATAGTCAAAGCATATGATTTGGATAACCTATGGCTAGACACATAATTGGTGAGAGGGTATTTAACCTTGGATTTGGGATCAGGTTCATAGAGGGATTTTGGAATACATTTTGTACTTCTTTGTTACTTTCGAATACAGGGTATGATAGAAGAGGGTTCACTATTAATTTGATCAACTAAAGGAATGCAAGTAGGATTAGAAGGTACTGTTTGACTCAGTTTTGGCAGATTTGTGTTTGATTGAATGCAGCTCCAGAGGTCTTCTTCTCTAAGGTGTGCAGGTTGTCTCTCCCCCTGAGGAGAAGAGCCTAATACTCCCCCTGAGTAGTAGGGGTCAGATTCACGAAAGGAAACCTCCAAGGTAACATAGAATTTATGAGTGACCGGATCAAAACATCGATATTGACATAGAACTTTTATTGTTACTACTTACTAGAGAAAAAAGGCATACAATGGCTTTTGGCCAATTCACAAACGTTACATTGAAATTAAGTATTATTCAAAGCACCAATACATATACAAAAGTTGGGACCATAAAGGGTAGTTGGTATCATCAAGGACAATGGTAATATGAAGGGAAGAATGATCTTGTTGAAGAATGATGTTCTGCGGAGAAGGAGAAAAATCATGATTAGGGTTTGGGTTTGGAGGAGGTAGAGAATTGTGTATTTCAGAATCAGAATCGGCCATCGAAGAAGGGAGTTAGGGATTTGAGAGAAATAAAAGTGGAATACAGGTACTAATACGGGAAGAAAAAAAGAGATGTCGTATGAGAATGTGACGAAGAAAGAAAATTGGGATACGAAAAAGATGGGAAAAAAGACTCTTGTAATAGCGGAAGAAATTGAATTAGTGGAAAAAGAATTTGGGTAATAAGAAAATAAAAGCTAATAAAGATTGAAGCAAAAAATTGTCCTGTGGAAGCATAAGATAATTTTGTTCATGGAGGGTATCATGGCTCCGATACCATATTAAAAAGCATATACACATAAATTAGAATAATAATTCCTCATATTTCCTTCCTCAATTGAGGTTTATATGTACAAATCAACAACACTAAAATAGTTATCTATCCAAAAATAGTGAGTTGTAAAACAACCTAATAACAACTATTCTAAATTTGAATTTATAATCTTATCACAAAAACAATCTAGTAACAACTATTCTAAATTTGAATTTACAATCTTATCACAAAAATATATACCAGAAAGATTAGATAAACATATTTTTAATTTCAAACTTCAATTCAACTTCCAACAACCCAATAATCAATTGTGGTGATTTAGAAGCCAATGTCTCAATTTGTCTACATATATATATATATATATCAAACATATATATTATTCATGTTCCTGACACCTAGTGGCCATGTGAAGATTCTAATACGATTTTCCCAAAAATCGTCTTAGAAAATAGACGTTCTAAGATGATTCTTTTAAATATCGTCTTAGAAAGTTTACATTCTAAGACAGTTTTTCATAAAACTGTCTTAGAATGTCTTTATTTTTTAAAAAAATTAAAAAATTGAGAATTCTAAGATAATTTTTCGAAAAACTATCTTAGAAAGTAAAGTAAATGTTTTAAGACAATTATTTTAAAAATCATGTTAGAAAGTATTTTATACCCCTAGTTGCTGGCCCATTGTCCAATTATAATAAATAGTGGGTGCAGGGGCTTTCATCTTTGATCATTCAACTTGAAATAATGAATAGCTAAGATTGAAATTGGTAATTGCTTCAAACAAATAATCATTGTGACTTTCTAAAATTCAATACAAACTCAACCTCTGTGTGTGACCACCTATAACGAGAAGGTTCACACCGAAAGCATTTTTATCCGTTTGAAACATACACAATCTAATTTATAATTTATTATAATATTTTACATAAGGTATGAATTGAACTTTTCTTCATATGAATACACATAGAGATGAATTAAGAAGTAACCTAAATTTATGATTTAGAGATTGCTTTATTTGGAGCAATATATTTGTACATTAAAGAAACAAAAAAAAAAGTAAAATCAAATCAAATAAGGGTGAAAATAGAAGGTTCCATGCTGGTCAAAATTAGGGAGTTTTGAGATTACCCAATCCAAAAGACAAAATCACTTCCATCATACGGTATATAATTGTTATTGCTTTTCCCACTAACAATTTCTAATGCCACAACACCAAAACTGTAAACATCAGCCTTGTCTGTAAGGTAGCCCCATAATGAATATTCTGGTGCCATATATCCTCTGCGAGGAAAATAAATAAATAAATTAGGTACCACATATCATTTGGAGATATCTGTAAGATTAGTGCAAAGGCAACCTACATAGTCCCAGCAACTCGGGTGCTGATATGCGTATTCTCTGCTTCATCAAGCTTAGCCAAGCCAAAGTCAGATATCTTTGGATTCAATTTGTCGTCGAGTAACACATTAGAAGCCTTGATATCTCTGTGAACTATCTTGAATCTCGACTCATCATGGAGAAATGCTAAACCTTTTGCTACGCCAATGCAAATCCAAAACCTTGTGGGCCAGTCCAATTTAAGCTGCTTGTTTTCACTACCTATAAACATCAAGGGCCATTACAGCTGCTTATTTTAATCAAATCATATTAAACTTTTACTCACCCTTCTAATAATCAAGAAATGAAATTATATCAGGGCATGAGCATTGACAATCCATTTTAGAGGATTATACCAGGGCAATCCATTTTAGAGGAATTATAGGGAAATAATTTAGGCATAGAGAAATATTTGTTAAAAAAAGGATAAAAAACTATTTTCATCTTGTCAGGTTGTTCGAGAAAATTAACAAAAAAAAAAAAAAAACAATTCAAGTTAAAACCACTAATATCTGATTGATTCTTTTTGAGTTTCTCATATGACCACTTCATACATTAGATATGAAGAAATTCATGGACAAGTAATGACGCACCAAATAAAACTCAGGCAAGGCTGTTATTTTCCAAGTACTCATATACCAACAAGAGTTGTTCTGCTTCAGCACAATATCCATGAAGCTTTACAAAGTTAGCATGTTGCACACAAGATATGAAGCCTATTTCATTTATAAATTCACGATTTGCCTGCCGTGATTTTGATGACAGTTGCTTGACCGCTATAAAAGTACCATCTAGCAATTGACCCTGCAACCAAGTTACCATAAATCCATTATGCTAGAGACTATCACAAAACTCCCTTTGAATGAAATAAATTTATTTGGAAGTCATCCAAAAACCTTGTATACAGGACCAAAATCGCCTTCCCCAATCTTATTAGCAGAAGAGAAGTCATCAGTAGCAACTCTGATCTGCTCCAACCTAAAATTTCCTGCCTGAGTATCTTTATCTTTGTACCTGTCCATGTAAGCCAAGAGAAATTTGTATTAATGAGCAGTTATCTAAGTTCCAACTATAAACAAAAGCCTCAAATCTGATCAGATCTGCAGAAAAATATTGCTTGAATATAATATAATTAGGCAGTGCAAACTTTCATTCTCACTCCCGAATGGAAACTTTGTTGTGTACAGGTTTCAAAGTATAAGAAAATGACTTCACCTGTCCTTGGCAGTTTCCCTCTGAAAAAGCCTTTCCACTTCCACCAAACGAATCCAGATGTAAATAGCACTAAGCAATTATTATAGAAACATAAACTTTCTTTTCTCCATTTGAGCAAACTCTAGTATCTGTTCAAAGCACAACAAGGATTCACTGAATTTTATACAGCACTAGCCATAATAAAGATTGGCGTCAAAACTATGAAATCTCATCTGCAATTAACATCTATATAAATGATATTCAGTATAAGGAATGCTACCTAAAAAGTGATAAGAAATAGACACTGCATCTGATCTTGCTAACAAGATCAAGAAAGGCATATGAAAAGTACTATTTAAGAAACAAAAAAAAGCATCGCAAATAGAAAATGAGTTCATGCAACCTCCTTCTCTTTATTTGTTCTATCAATTCAGGAACTATAAAATGAGACAAAAGAAATCATTATAATCATTAACACTTTAATTTTTTTCTCTACAAATTTCCTAGCAATAATCCATTACACTGGTACAAGTCCAAATAGCTGAAACAAATGTCCGTGTCAATAGCAAACCTCTAGTCACAGTCCAAAAAAATAGAAATAGAAAATATAATTAAAAATATAACTTAGATTCAGGCTACTCTTCACTTACTTCTTGTTGTACTTCCTCCACTTGTATCCATCATCTGTAATCTGAAGCTTTGATTTGATTTTAAAAGCGATCCTTGCACCTGGATAAATTCAATTTAAAGAATTTGGAAAGCTTATACTAGACAATTTAGTAAAGTAGACACCAGTTAGTTATTATTTCCATTCAGAGTGAGTTTCTATTATTTTATGGTACAAAAGACAGGGTCAAAGAGGAGCAAGTGTACTAGTTTAGTAAAATACTCAACTAAGTGCTAGATACCAAGAGAGGAAGAGCATCACCAAGAACCCTGAAGCAGAACCAAAGATATTAAGAAATCCCACTGACATGATACAAATGAAATCCAATAACTATGACCATGATAAATAATTAGGAAGTGAAGCCTGTCATGGACCTTAGTTTCTGTTAGATATAAAATTATTCATAAGCCTTCATTTAATAACTTGAGTTTTTCAGAGCATTGGCTCTTAACATATTGCCATTGTTATTGGAATTTGGGATACATTAACGATAAAAATTGTCTAATTTGATCATAAATTGGACGTCAACTTTCAAGTGCAGCCGTTATCTAATTGCTAAAAATCTAACACCTGAAAACATCACAAAAGTATTGCAGTATGACACAGTTCTAAGACTAACTAGCAGAATCTTCCACAGCTCACTAGCACATATATCAAGTAGGAGCTTTAAACAAAACCCAAAATATAACATAATTAAGAAGACCACACCACAAGCCAGACACAAGTGCTTAATAATCCAGCAAGAAATTGATCAAAACAAACAAAATCTATTAATGTGAAGAAGAAAAAAGAAGCAAATTATGAAACAGACCACCTAATTCTATACCAACACCTCAGTTGCAGTGTTTGATGAAAATTGGTTAACTTCATTTATACATGTACAAACAAGACCACTAGAAGCATCAATGAGAAGAGTAAATTACTTGGTTTTAATTAGGCCTGTAAAAAAAGGGACAAGGTGACAAATTAAAGGACATAAGAAGAAACTGTTAAGAAAAACCTTATAGTGGATATTAATATCTTTAAAGAAATTGTCCACCATAGCTAAAAGCTAAACTTGATACAGAATCTAATTAGCTTAATAAGAATCAGGATAGCATAAGCAGGAGCATAATAAACAAAAGAGTAGAAAACATCTTACCATTATGACTTTTGAAATTGTCAATGGCATCATCAACCTCTTCTGAGATTTTAAAAATAATATTATCACCAAATATATCAATACACAGAAAAGCAATACTTCACAATTCTAATATTGATGAAAAATAATACACACAATAACATATGACAATTTTGACAAGAGATAAATCATACACAAGACTGGAATAAAAAAACCAAATTGCTACAAAACCTCTTGATCAATAGAAAAACTCTAAGCTTGGTTGATTGAAATAAAAATAAAGACAAAATTTTATTACGAAGCTTTGCACATCCTGAAATCAACTGGCAGCATTCAAAGTGGAATTCAAGTGGTTATAAAATTGGTTGGAAAAGTTTGGTAGTGAAGGCAAAGCAGAAGAGAGGGTGTCGGAGAGTAAGAGGCAGAGTGAGAAACGAGAGACAGTAGAGGGAGAGCTAAAATTAAAACATATACTCACTTTTAAAAACCGTCTGAGTCTTGTAAGATGATTTTTAGAAAACATTCAATTATGTTTGGATGGAGTATTTTAAAATTTTAGGAAATTAAAATATATTAATTAAAATTTTTTTATTTTCAAAATTTTGTATTTGGATAAAGAAATTGAATTTCTTCATTTTTAAAATTTTAAACCTGATGCACAGAGAGATGCTTGAGGTGGGTATTATGAGAGTAGCGGAGGTCGAAGTATTCATTGATGATGGAGATGGAACAAAGAGTGATGTGATTAGAACTTATGTAGAAGAAGAAAATTTCAATTTCTCACCTTTTAGAAGGAAATTCAAATTCCACATTTTTAGTTGTTTAAAATTCTGTTTTAAAATTCTAAAAATTTAAATTCTTCATATAAAAATATTCAAATAATAAATTTTAAAATTAAAAATTTTAAACTTCCTAATAAATTACTTTTTCCAATTAAAATTCTCTATCCAAACAAACTCTAATTGAATTTATATTTATGAAATTGTCATGACTTATATACAGTGACGGTTTTGTGGGATAGGTCATTGAAGGTGCGTTGTAAAAAACAATCTTTTTAGTGATGGTATTTACATGACTACATCTCATATGGTATACGGTGGACGTGCAGAAGTATTGTTGTCTTGTTTGAATTTACCTTTTGCCAATGTCTATTGGATAGTGAGTTCTATTTCAACAACCGGAGCACTAGCTATTCACATCCCATGTGTTTTATAAAATCTTTATTTTCAAAATACACTTTTAATAGAAATACCTTTTCTCGTTGTGTAAAAGGGATGTAAAATAATATAAAAAAAAATATGTTTCTGTTGCATAAAGTATAGAACGGAAACATATTTCCATTGTTATTTTTCATACTCTTTTATATCAAAAATACATTTTCGTCTTTTTTAAGTTTTTATGAAAAAAAGTTGTAATTAATTGAAGATATAAGTTACTTTCTTTACAATTGATAATATAAGTTATCTTTTTAATTGTTCTTCAATTAACTATGAAACAAATTATCTTAATGATGGCACCCGTTATCTTTTTTAATAATAATAAAATAATTTATTATATAAATTATTTTAAAATAATATACAATAAAATTATATTTTCATTGTATAATGCAATAAAAATATGATTTCGTTATATATTATTAAACATAATCATATTCTTGTTGTCATTAATGGGGTGAAAAAAGGGTAATGAAAATGTGATTTTGCTATCCAATTTGCACAAATAGGATAATATTTTCATTAAAAAAGTATTTTTGGAATATTATTTTAATGTGGCGATGAAATAGCAATCAAGTGGCGATCATAGAAACTCCAAACATTTAAAATCAACATTTTCTTTTTGTTTTTGAGCACTATTGATGCAATATCAGTTCATTGCTTTTGTCCCTAAAGTAATTTATGTCAATGTTAGAAAACACTAAGAGTGTGTTTTGTTTTTTTTTTTTGAGCACTATTGTTGTAATATAATTTCATTGCTTTTGTCCCTAAAGTAATTTATCTCAATGTTAGGCAAGTATATATGTTTGGATGAAATATTTTAAAATTTCAGAAAATTTAAGATTTAAGAAAATTAAAATTCTTGGATTTTTAAAATTCTTTGTTTGGATAAACCAATTTAAATTCCTTGAATTTCAAAATTTTTGTTTGAATAAAAAATTAATTTCTTATATTTTGAATTATTTGTTTGAATTAAATAATTTCAATTTATTATAAAATACTAGTGGAAAGCCATGTCTCATTATTTATTTTAATTAAAAATAAAAAAAACTAACAACATAATAAAATAATATTGAAAGGTGTACACCAAAATAAAATATTATCTTTATTATTAGTAGTATAGATTCAAATGTTTTTAGCTTTTAAAAGAAATTTCCCTTTCTATTTCACCCCTTTGTACTCTTTGGAGAGAAAGGATATGAAAAGGCAATGCTTCCTTTTCTTTTTTCTTCACACAAAGTGTGCTTTGATGGATGAAATATTTTGAAATTTAGAAAAATTAAAATGCATCAATTAAACTTCTTGGATTTTTAAAATTCTTTGTTTGGATAAACTAATTTAAATTCCTCCATCATTGTGCTCCTCACCAACTCCAATTTTCTTGTCCATCTTTATGAAACAAGAACACATCACCTAGCACCAATCTAACCCTTTGTTTGCTACGCTCTCCTCACTACTTCCTCCGCCAGCAATAAGTGCAGCCTGTCACGACAAGCATTAATTGGCCACCAAGGTCCCTCAGTAGCTATCGTAAACCTCAAAGAAATTGCAACCGCCACAATGTAGTTCTGCAGCCACCAAATTGGGAATCACCTTCACCGCATCCTCCATCATGCGCCGTCGCCCTATCACGGATATGAAACCGTGTGATGCGGCGGTGGTCTTGGTGCAGTAGTTGTCGTCTTCTATGGTGGGAACCACAACGAGTGTGGTGCGAGAGTGCAAGTGCTAGGTTTGCGAGCAAGAGATTGGGGTTGTGGTGCGGTGCAAGGTTATGAGCAAGAGGTTGAAGTCTATAGAAGAAGAGAATTTCAATTTTTCACATTTTGAAAGGAAATTAAAATTCCACATTTTTAGTTGTTTAAAATTCTGTTTTAAAATTCCAAAAAATTTAAATTTTTAAAAACATCCAAACAATGAATTTTAAATTAAAGAAATTTAAATTCTCTGATAAATTCTTTTTTTCAATTAAAATTCTCTATCTAAACACACTCTTGAGAAACTACATATTCATATCAATTAGAGGGGATAAAAAGGCTATATAAGGAAAATTGAAATGACCTTTGCTAGAAAAGCTACAAGAAAATTAAGGAAAGAGTGATATATTGATGAAGATTGTTGCTTTCTATGTCCTCTTTTGTTGTTTCAAAGGCAAAGCTCTTCTCCAAGGAGGAGAAGAAAAAGAAACCCTACCATGTTCAGTTTTTGGTTATGATTTTTGAGAGTGGGTTCTGATTTTGATTCGGTTTTTGGCTTTGATTTTGATTCTTGAGAGCTTTGGTAGTAGGGGATGACAGTGAACAAATGAAGGTGAGGAAGGTTGGAGAGGTGCGGGGCAACAGAGAACAAATGAAGGATAGTAATAAGGTTTTTTAACGGTAAAATTGACTTTTAACAAACAAAATTGTTGCACCAGTGCACAATCTTAACTTCCTATCGCACCGTAGACTCAACTCTAAGAAGAATATATATCTACTTTCCTTGAACTATGGGCCGTTAAGTTTAGAAATTCAACCTATCTTCACAACTATAAATATTGTTTGCATCTATGTTCCAAGAAAGTGCATGCACAACTATAGTTTGAGTGAGATTCTTTGCTAACTTAAGTAATGAAGTGCTTTTGTCGGTATCTACCATCACCCATGTAGACCGGATTCATGAAACTTGGACTAGTTGTCCAATTTCTTGAGCTGATTCATTTATCAGTTTGTACCTTCTAGTTATTTTCTTATAAACTTGTCTACATTTTGAACAAAAAAACAATTGGTGTATTCTCTTGGAATCGAAATAAGTGTTGTCACTGTAATGCATAAACACTTAGGAGTAGCAAAATGGACCAACCTTCCTGTCCAACCGTGGACCCACCAAAAACAATTTTGCTCGCCTCACATAGGTAAAGTGGGTTGCATTTTCCATCTTGTCCTGCTTATGTTTGACTTGGATAATTAGCAAGTTGGCTTACCAAAAACCAAAAAATATGAAAATGGTTTGTGGGTTGGTGAGTTATCCAGTTAGAAAACTAAAAAATAATATTAATTAATTTTATCTTTAAAAAAATTAAATAATAAATACTTCTTACAAAATTAATTACATTACCATAAATTTTAAATAATAATTTATTAGATAAAAAATAAATTAAATAAACATTAATAAATGCACATATTATAAAAATAAATATTAATAATATTCTTTTAAAAATAGATTGGCAGTTGACCCACGCTCAACTTGTTTTGTTACGCATGACCCACGCAAAAAAAAAAAAAAAAAACAGAGACAAAACAAGTTGACCCGATGCTCCAACTCATTTTGCTACCCTTTTAAATACCCATGACTAGATTTTCTCATAATGCCTCTAACGTCCTTATTTTTCTTTTGAATTATTTTATTTATTTCTATACTTATTTCTGAAAATTCTAATAAGAATTAAAAAATTTCCGATACCTATTATTGGAATCAAAATAATGAATATTATCCAATTTTGATTTTTAAGAATTTATCTAGGACGAAGTCCGGAAAATGATAAAATGAATAATTAATAATAATAGTAATTATTAAATAATTAGTAATTAGTAGTTAATAATTAATAATAATAATTGATAATAATTATCATTATTAATTAATAAAATTAAAAGTAATAATAAAAATATTAATTTATAAGCTTATGATATATGTTCTTTTTGTTTAATTTCATCTTTTAATTTCTCTTTCTGTTATTATCCATATTAATATTTTCTATTTGATTTAGTTTTTAATGTTAGGATTGTTTGTTTATTTGACGACGTGATTAAATATTAAAAGTCAGCTCTAGAGTTCTCTAAATAACATAGACTAAGATTAAAGTGTTCAATATAAGAGAAAAAAAGGTACAGTACGTTCTATTAGGATCAAAACAAGAGGAAGTTGGATAGAGAAAAAAAAAAAAGGAGTGTGAAGTTACATCAAATACGTGAATATGAAGTTAAATAAGGATCAAGCATTTTTATGAGAAGAATTAGGGTTGGAATAAGTTATTTTAGTTTTAATATGTCTTAGAGGTACTCATTAAACTGGGTTTTCCTCACAGAAACTACAAGCGATAAGGCATTTGAAATTTTGAATCTATTGGAGCAACCGGGGGTTGAGGAAAACAAGGATTTGTTAGGAAAATATGGAGCATTAATGAAGCCAATATTATACTATCACAAAATTATATGCTTCCATTGATTTTGCCAGCAGAGAATCAGCTCTTGAACATCCAATTAATTTTCTAAGTTACTGATTTCGCTTTGAAATCAAATTTGAACAACATATCATTAGCCACATCAAATTTGTCAGCTGTGACTGTGATGGTATTATTTGAGTAATTTAGCCACATGCAGGCTATGGAAATATTTGAACTATCTGAGTAATTATTCGCCACAATATTAGACCATGTAGTTAAAATCATTTTAGAAAGTATAGAGCACTAATGAGCCCAAAATTACTTCCATTTTGTTTTCCCAGCTAAAGAAGCTCTCAATGCCCAAGTAATTTTACTTCAACAAGTAACTCAACTTCTCTGAATCTCTACGTACTCGGTTTGACATCACATTTAAACTACACATAGAACCTATTTGAGTAATTAGTCACATGCTTCTATGGCATGATTTAAACTACTTGATAATTAGACATATTAGACCACGTAGTTCAAATCATTTTAGGAATTTTTTGTTTGCAACGGTCGTAAACAAATCGGTGCAAGGTTGGTCATACCTCTTCAAACTTTGCTGGCATAATGCAAAATAATGACTACAAAAATGTATGAAATCCTTTTCCTTGTTCATGACTGAAACATAATTGCAACTTAACTCAAATCCTTAAATAAATAACAATGGTCGTGCCCCCTCTCTATTCAATCTCACTCCCACAGATCCAAAAAGAGTGAATCATACAATTTCTCCTTTGTGCCATGGCATCATCACACGGTTGGGAAACTTATTCTTCTGAAGCCTCTTGCTTCTCTTTCACCTCTGAAGGGATTTCCCATAAACGGTGTGTTGAAGAAGAGAAGACTGATGAGTTGAAAAAGAAGGAGAAGAGTGATAAATCTGATCAAGATCAAGCTTCCAATTCCAATTCCCATATGGTGTTGGACTTTGTTAAGCTCTCCAAGGATGAATCAATAATTTGTGGGTCCAAAGTGGAGTTGGATTTTTTCAATCCAATGAAAGTGGGAGGTTCAAATTCTTCTAGGGATAATTACACTGAAGGGAAAGATGAGAACAACAATGAGGAGAAATCATCAGAGGCCAAGACTTTTTCTTGCAACTTTTGTAAGAAAGTGTTTTCTTCATCACAAGCTTTAGGAGGGCACCAAAATGCCCACAAGCAAGAGCGTGCTCTTGCAAAGCGTGGCAAAAGGTTTGATGATGTTGGTGCTTTAGGGCACTCTCCATTTCTATATTATCCTTATCCCACACACTCCTTTTATGGATCCTATAATAGGGCACTAGGGGCTCGAATGGAGTCTATGATTCACAAGCCATTGTATCCTTCAACCTCATTAGGTTTTAGGTTTGGTCAAAGGATGCTAAACCCTTCTCTTGATAGATTGAGGATGGAGGCTTTGCATGCAAATAGTGGAATTAGGATCATAGGGAGTGATACAACTTTGAAGACTGAGGATGACCGAGGTACTATTGGACTCATTCCCATCCTTGATGATTCTTCTACAAATGTTGCTACTAAATCAAACTGGGCACTGTATAGGCCAACATTGAGTACCATGGGTGGTGATCACTCCAAGCAAGACTAAACCTTTCGTTCTGATTCTTCTGGGATTGATTTATCACTTAAGCTTTAAAGTTATCAACTTGTTTCAATTTACATGATTACTAATGTTGTTCTTACTTGACGTGTACTGTCTTGTTTAAGTTATTTTGGGGCATTTGAACTTTTAGGTATCA
>CM023944.1:16118689-16172729 GCA_013407115.1 Glycine latifolia | reverse complement strand
ATATATATATATATATATATATATATATATATATATATATATATATATATATATTTAAAATGCAATTATTATTGCAAATTGTATTTTGTTTTGGTTTGACTTCTAAACCATTATTTGGTTCTTGAATTTGTGTGGTGCTTTGAATTTAATTAAAAACAATTAACTGTATTATGACATTCATATTAATATAAAAATCTAACCCTGTTACTGGGTTTAATGTGACACATCGAGTACTATCTGTCTAATCTTTATTGTTTTACTATGAGATATTACTAGATGATGAGGAAGAAGAGAATAAAAAGATGAAGAAGTCGAGAAAGCTACTGAAAAGTAAGAGGCTAAACCTTTTGGGAGAAAAGAAGAACTTCAAAAGGTTTAGAAACTTGCTAGAGAGAAACCATCTGAATAAAAGGAAAAGAAGAAAAAGTACCTCAAAAAATAATAGTTAATTAAAATCAATAACTACAATTACATAAAAATTATAAATTTAATAAATTTTAAATTAAAATTAATAATAATAATAATAATAATAATAATAATAAATTCACATATAAAACGAGTTAACAATATTTTTAATCTCTAAACTTCTTAAAAATTATATTTTTAGTTTCTAAACAACTGGTCAAGATTCTTAAAAAATTTTCCTTTAAGGTTTTGATCCTTCTTGTTAGGGATGGATCCAAGGGGGGCCTTAGCACCCTTTTATGTATATATGATAAAATAAAATAAAATAAAACAAATATTAATAAAGAAAAATATGTTGTTGGTTTATTGTGTATATGAATTTGAAATTTTAAAATTACTTTGGCTTATTATTATTCTCATTCCAATTATTTTTCATTATGTTTTTGCTAAAACTATTATATCATTGTATTTTGTCACATAACCTATTATATATTTCATATAATACAAACCAGTAATTTTTTAATTTATTTATAGTTTGTATTCTTTATTTTTCAATAAGAAATGTATTTTTTTCAACTTTTTATTTGAGTGTAAAACACATTTTACAATTAATGATATCTATAATTGTGTTTTAATTTTGTTTACATGATGTTAAATTAATCATATCTATAAAATTGATTATAATGGAATAATTAAAAGTTATTTTTTTTATATTATTTTCATTTTGAATTTTCCTATGCAGTTTCATTTGTTTATAAAAACTTCTTTAACTTTAGGTGAGCAATATTGTCAAAATAAATTTAAAATTGTATTAAAAATGAATCACATTTAATTATATTTCATTACTTATTAATAAATAAGTTCTATATATTGATATTTGAATTTGTTATAGATTTTTTTAATAATATGAAAAATTAATAAAATTGTCAATATAATTTTTTATATAATCCAAAAAATTTCTCCTTTAAATTTAACCATGCAATATTTGGTATAATACAATAATCAATTCTTTTTTGTATAGTAGGGAAAATTATTCCGCAAGAACAATTGGATTACACTACATAATCAATTTATTTAATTTTATGCAATGTTTTTTTTTTTATAATTACCATAATATATTTTACAAGTATCATGGCCTCTAGAAGAATCTCAAGAGGGGGCCAAGGGGCATGCCTCAATCTTATGAACTATTTGAGAAGGTAAATATCCCTGGAAAATAACAATATCCCTAAGTTAAAGGGAGGAATCTATCCCCCCAAAAGTCAACAGTGACTCCTCAACAACTATCTAGGAAATCAAGCGAGGATCACGACCGAAGCATGGAAACAAAGCATGGTCAAAAGGTTTGGCACAAATTTAAAACCAAGGGAATTCTTGGAAGGTGACTTGGTTTGGAGGGCATAGGGAGATGCAAGGAAGGACTCCCGAGAAGGAAAACTAGCAACTAATTGGGCTAGACCCTTCAGAATTCAGCAAAACCTCATAAATGTAGCTACAAGTTAGAAGAACTTTTTGGGAAGATCATATCACATATCCGTAACTCCACGGATCTTAACTTTTACTTAAGTTAAAATCACACATCAAATGGTGTACCCTTTTTCCTTACTAGGTTTTTTTCCTTATAAGAACGTGTAAGGGTTTTTGCCGAGAAGGTTTTAATGAGCACCTCTTTTCAAATTAATGAACACACAAACTAGTTCAATCATATGTTAGTTGTTTATTTTCAAGAATAATTTACAAGGTTAATTTCCCTCCCTAGTACTCATACTCAATCAATGACAAACCTTTAATTTATTTACAAGGTTTCCCTCTCGAGTACTCCTACTCAACTAAGAATGCATCTTTAATCTCTTCACAAGGTTTCCCTCCTGAGTAGTCTTAAAATACACCTTTAATTTATTTTCAAGGTTTCCCTTCCGAGTAATCCCACTTGACCAAGGAGATACCTTTAATCTCTTCACAAGGTTTCCTTCTTGTATACTCTTACTCGTCCAAGGATGCAGCTCCTCACGAGTACTCCTACTTGACCAAGGAAATACCTTTTTCCATAATATACAAGAATTCATAAAAAAATGCTCATTTTCTCTAAGTTAACAGCACATATAGCCAACAATATATCGATTTTTAGTCAAGGTAAAATAGACAAGTATAAAGAAGAAACCATTTCATTAAATCGACAAAAAGTACAAAGAATTATAGGGATAAACAAAAGATCAATGTCGGCCAAAGTTAAAACAAAAAAAGTCACTAATGACCAACTATCACAAAGCAGAACCAACCACTAATAACTAGACCTTAATTGTTCACTTCATCATCATTGGGTTGCCTTTCTCCTTCATCACCAGAAATCATGTTGGTCATGTTGCTTTCAGCAAAAGGAGTGGAAGGATAACTTGAACGAGGAGTCTGCTTTGGAATATCATTAATGGAAATCAAAGTCTCCTTGTGCACATCCTTTAATTTATCAAAATCAGCATCGGCCGAAATCTCAAACTTGTGCCTCACCTGCTGAATAGCCTTGAAACATCTTCTCAAGTGCACCTCTCATCAAGGTCCGGCACTCGGTTTTCCCCTTTTCTACCTCTTTCTCAGCCTTCACCAACAACAACTTTAGAGTGTCCACTTCAACTTCCAAAGCCTCCACCGAATCTTTTTCTCTATTTAGCTTACTGCCCTAAGACTATGCTCTAATTTACAGACTATGCTCTAATTTGATGGGACCAACTACAAAAAGAGAGAAGGAGAATAGGAGATAAATCGGTGAATACTTGGAGGGAGATGAAAGCAATGATGAGAAAAAGATATGTTCCTCCCCATTACCATAGGGAGCTTCACAATAAGCTCTAAAAACTCACTCAAGGGAGTCTAAGTGTGGATGAGTATCATAAGGAGATGCAGGTTGTTATGGTACGAACAAATGTTGTTGAAGAACTAGAAGCCGTCTTGGCGTGCTTCTTACACGGGCTCAATAGAGAGATACAAGATGTTATGGAGCTACAACATTATGTCAAGCTTGGGAACTTAGTCCATCAATCGATCAAAGTTGAGCAACAACTAAAAAGGAGGTATTCTAACCGAAAACCTTCTTCAAGATTCAAGCATTCCTCTTGGAAAGATAGACAACCCAAAGAAGATCCATCCGCATGGGCCAAAGAAGGTAAAATCTCTAAAAACTCTAGTCCTTTGGTTTCTACTAATAATGCTTCTTCTTTTGTCACTCAATAAGCTAGGATTATCAAGTGCTTTAAGTGCTTGGGCAATGAAACATCTTCTACACAAGATGTATCATTCAAGGGAAAGTGTGCTACATGATCATAGATGAGGGAAATTGCACCAATGTGGCAAACACTTGCTTAGTGAGCAAACTCAATCTTAGTATCAAACCTCATCCGCATCCATACAAGCTCCAATGGCTAAGTTAGAATGGTGAGTTGGTTGTTAATCAACAAGTGATGGTAAGTTTTTGCATTGGTAAGTACAAGGGTGATGTTTTATGTGATTTTGTGCCTATGGAGGCCGGCCATATTTTCCTTGGAAGGCCTTGGCAATTTGATAAGCATGCTATTCATGATGGTTTTACTAACAAGTTTTCTTTTTGTCATGATTCTCAAAAAATAACACTTGTACCACTTTCTCCTAAAGAGGTGTGCCAAGATCTAGTTTCTTTGAAAATAAAAAGAGAACAAGAAAAAAAAGATTTCTAAAGCTAAACATGAAGACCATGATAAAAACCAAACTCTTGTGCTTGAGAGAAGGATAGAAAACTTATTTGCTAGGGAGAGTGATATCAAGAGGGCATGCTTGGCAAAACAAAAAATGTACAATTGCGTGTATAAGGACTTGTATTTGAATTCTAACTCTAACCCTTTTCCTAGTGTTGTTGATTCTCTCTTACGGGAATTTGGAGATGTGTTTTCAAAGAGTGTCCCACCTAGTTTACCTCCCTTAAGGGGGATTGAATACCAAATGGATTTTGTGCTGGGGGCCTCTTTGCCCAATAGACCCGCCTATCTATCCAACCCTCACGAGATACATGAGTTACAAAAACAAGTTGAGGAGTTGCTGCAAAAAGGGTTTGTGGTAAGTTCCAAAAGAGTCCAAGTGGCTAAAGAAATTAGAGAGTGGTCTATCCCAAAAGCTGTGACTAAGCTCCATGAAAAAGTGAAAGCACAAATTGAGAAAAAATATGGAGCAATATGCTAAGGAAGTAAAGATAGGGAGAAGAAGAGTTGTTTATGAACCCGGAGATTGGATTTGGCACAACACTATTCAGAAATCAAACTTTGAGGATAATAAGTAGAAATTAAAATCTCACTTCCCAACACCAAAAGAAAAGTCTCAAGCAAGCTGGGGGGAGCAGTGTTAAATTGATGTAGTGTTTGCTAATGAAGCTTCTTTTGGAGTCAAGCCTCTTATTTGCCTTCCCTTTTACTCCTCTTATTCTTGTTCACTGGAGTCTTGAATGGCCACCCACTCATTTGGATGAAGTTGGGAAGAGGCTACATTAAGTATGTGAAGTACACTCATAGTAAAGTCGTCAAAAGGGATCTCTACATGAAGATTGCAATTGATGTAATCGTACACATAGAAATAGTCCCTCAAAGGCACTACCTCGGCACATGGCTCCCTACTTGGCCCCCTTGGGTTCAACTTTGGTTTTCCTTTTCAAGACATATCCAGTCAGGTTTCTCATAAGCATCATTATGACAACACCAAAGATGAATATGGCTAAACTCCTCATCCACAAAGACACACATATTCACACATTTGCTAAAGTGTAGAATACTAACCTTATCACTATATCGAGAATAAAACGAAACCACTTCGTTGTGGACCTAGGAGTATCCAAGAAGGATAATTGGCAAATACTATTTCTTTTTCGCCAACACATGACGCTTTAGCTTTATAGAAGTTTCTACTTGCGAGAAGCCTTGGTGTCCACATTTTGGCCAAATGAAATTTTTGTAGGATCACCCAAATCCTTCTCGGTAGCCAATTGCATAGGGATATCTTCATCGAACAAAGAAGACCAACTCCAAAAAGAGAAGCTACTTGAGTCCAAACTAGAATTTGAAAATGTTGACTCGTATTCATACCTAGGCACCCCTAGTCATCCCAATCGCAAACCTAAACCCTTAAAAACCTCGGAACTACTAACCTCAGAACCCGAACTCATAATTCAATACAGAAGCGTACCTAAAAGAATGAGTATTCGGCACAAAGAAAACTTGCAAACCAAATAGAAATTAAGTTATGAAAGGCAAACCCTCACTTTATAAGAGTGCCCAACGATTGCTGAGGCCCAACATCCCTCAATTGTTAGATCCAAAAAATACCAAAGGATGCTTTATTTCACACAACACAATGGTTAGTTTGCCATAACCTTTGGAGATAGAATGTGAAGTGACACATATACATGAATCCAAAAGACAAAACGATTGGGCTCCTAAAACACAAACTAAAAGCATTTATTTTTCACTATGTTCCAAAGAGGCTTGGGAGGCTTGTATACCGTATAGGTATTCGGCTAGGCCAAATACTCAAAGATACCCTTAGTAATACCTTCAAGACACTAAAGCATACCTGTTAATACCTGAGTACTCTCATCACCTTATCACCCAAGGTCACCCTTCCGCATAAGTATTGATTTATTCGGCTAGGCCGAGTACCTGAGTACTTTCATCACCTTGTCACTCCTAAGGTGACCCCTCTATAGAAGCACTTAGGTGTTCAGCCTGGTCGAGTACCTAAGTACTCTCATCACCTTGTCACCCAAGGTGATCCCTTTACACAAAGTACTCAGGAATTGGCCTGGCCAAATATCTGAGTACTTTCATCACATTGTAACCCAAGGTGGGCCTTCTACATAAGTACTTAGGTGTTCAACTAGATTTGATACCTGAGTACTCTCATCGCCTTGTCACCTAAGGTAATCCATCTACATAAGTACTCAGGTGTTCGATTTGGTTGAGTACCTGAGTACTCTCGTCACCTTGTCATCTAAGGTGATCCCCTACTTAAGTGCTTAGGTATGTGAACCCCAAACACCCGAGTAATCTCATCACCTTGTCACCTAAGGCAATCCTTCTACATAAGCACTCCAACATTTGGCCTTGCCAAATACTTGGATACTCTTATTACCATGTTATCTGAAGAGGGTCCATATAAATAGTCAAGTACTCGGCCTAGTCGAGTATTTGAGCACCCCTATTACTTATCTAATGGTAAAATTTCTATTTTATTCTAATATTAATAATTGAGGGCTAACTTAATCCCCTTAATGGTGATTAGAGGAACATTACCTAAAAAGATAACCATGTGTAAGGGTCTATAGATTCAAGGCCCACTAATATATGTATAAATAACTATGTGAATATCGAGGTAAAGACATTATTCATTCTCATTTTATACTCTTATTTGTTGCTCTCGATCGAGACATTACTTGAGTATTGGAGTGCCTTTCATAGGTACCCCTCTTAGATTTTCGAGTACGTACTGTATTGTGGAAGAAGGAAACCATAACAAAAAGATATAAGAAACAAAGTTATTTGTTTATCCCGTATAGGTACATCAATCATTGAAATTCAGCAATTCACTTACATTACATGTTCGGTAATGCAATTACTGATAAAGCCCTTTCCTAAATCCAAAAACTGGCAGAGAATTTGAATAAACCCCATTGCAAACTAAAAAAAATGGCTTTTACATACTGGGAGCTTTTGATGTTACATGTTGTCATGTTTTATACCTTTAAGTAATTCCACACACGAAATTATGATGTTCTCAATGTTTTTAAAAAATTGAAAGTTGTTGTAAGCTTGTTAACTTATGACAACAGGTGGACATGTACAATGTTTTGACAAACAAAAAGTTAAAAAGAAATGTAGAAGATAAATTTGCAAGTAAAGAAATTAAGAACCGTCTGAGATTGCAACCTGGGAGTAATTGGATTTGTGAAATAACTGGAAAATGCTAGGTTAGTGAGAGAAGAGAGAGAAACATCTTTTTACTAATTTTTTAAATAAGTTAATTGAAAAATACTATAATATCACTTTGAAGTTTTTAGAACTAGAATAAAAGAAGGCTTAAATATGTTTAGTCTTTCAAATTTTTTTAGTCCTTAAAAAATAAAATTATTTTTATTAGCTTCTTAAATTTTTGAAAAGTTACTTTTAGTCCCTTTTGTTCGTTATATTTATGGTTTCATAATTTGTGACACTTTTTAATCATCAAAATAAATATTTTTAATTTAATTTTTTAATATTATTTCTGATAATTTTAAATTATCAAAATGTTTGACTCATGGATTGGTGACCGTTTTTTTTATAGATATTTTGATAGTTTTAAAGAAGAAAAACAAAAGTATGAATGTTGAATTATGAAGATTTTTTTACATACTGGTATTTTAAATTGTCATAAATTAAATTAAAAAATTCTAACATTGAGAAATCACCACAAATTATGGTGTCATTAGCGCAAAGAAATAGAGGGACTAAAAATATATATTTTTTAAAATTTGAGGGATTAATAAAAATATTTTTCTTGAAGGAATAAAATATAATTACTCAAATTTAAAGGACTTAAAAACATATTATCTAAACCATAAAAGACTAGATAGGTTTCTATGTCCTAAATTTCCAGTGTTGATTGCTAATACACTCCAAAAAACAAAAAACTAATACATTAATAATCTCGTATGTGTATGTATGTCTCTATATATATATATATAATAGAGATCAATTTATTCTAAGAGTTATTTTTTAATCTAATCATTAATTTTCTTAAAATCTAATAATTAAAATTAATTATATTTGTTACAATTATTAAGTTTTAAAAAATAAATGGTGAGAAAGAACTAAATTTAACTTCGAGTACGTAAATGATGGCAAAAAAATCAAAATATTATTATTTTAATAATTAATTACGAATTTGCCCCATTTTTGAAACTAATTACCAATTTGGAAGAGGTAACATGCCCAAAATGGGCGTGATTGCCCCCTGGTCATGCCTAATTTGGGTGTGACCGGTCACGCCCATTTTGGGCGTGCTCCCCTCCCCGAATTGGTATACAAGCTTGTTTTTTTTACTGCAGGCTCAGTTTTACTATCTCAGCTTCTTTCTAAAAGTTTATAAAGACTAACTAGTGAGTTATCTCTATAGCGAAACTCTACCAACAAGTAAGTTAATTTATTAATTATTCATATTATTTAATATGTTTTATTATTAAATGATAAAATTGTTAGGGCCATATGAAATTGTTAGCGACTATTACATAGAACTATTTTAGGGTTTAGGATTGATGGTTTAGTTTAGTTTTGTATAAAACTGTTAGCTATTAGGGTCTAGGGTTTAGTTGACTTTAGGGATTAGGGTTAAGGGTTAAATGGGTAGGTGTAGTATTTACGTGTTATGGTTTAGGATTTAGGGTTTAGTTGTTAAATTAAAATTATTTTACTAATTGATTTAGTTCAGTTTAGGGTGTAAAGATTAGGGTTTAGTTTTTAAATTAAAATTATTTGACTAAATTTATTTAGTTCAGTTTAGGGTTTAAGGGTTATCGATTGGGTTTTTTAGGGTTTAGGTTAGTGTTTAGGGTTTTAGGGTTGTTAAAGTATGTCTACGAAAATCTGTTAATTTTTATTATTTTTTTCTAAACCCAACAATGTCGTTTATTTTGTTTTATGAATTTATTTATTTATGAGTAATGGTAATAACATATTTTAACACAATTTTTTGAAATTTATCTATACAGCGAACCTCTGCCGACGATTTTTTTGTTTTTGTTGACTGGAAGAAATGCGTTCAGGTGGTGAGGAGTTTGCTCGTGTTGTGTTATTTTTTAATGGAAGGAAAGTTGAAGGGCGACGAGGTGTTGTTTTTGAAGGGCAGAAAATGTAGACACGTATCAAGTGAAACTCAACACTGGGTGAATTACATCAGAAGATAAGACAAAAATTAGGTCTGCAAGACAACCAATAAATCGCTTTGCTTACGGGAAGATTATGGCAACGTGATCAGTACATGGGTTTTCAGGTTGTGGACGATGAAGACATAGAATTGCTAATGGAAGAATTTTTCAAGCAGACAAGGAAAGATTTTCTAGAGTTGTACGTGGATTTTACAAGAGCAGAGGATGTTTTAACCATCAGGTCAATTCCTTTAAATTTTGAACGTAATACATCATCATATGCTGCTCCATTTGTAAATGTGTCTGAGGAATATTCACATGACCCAACTTGGGTTATGGATGTCGCTGAAGAGGATGACGATGATGAAAATATTACAATGGAAGATCGTCTTCTTGAGGAGGATGCTAGTGCGTCGGATAATGATGACCATGCTGGTGTGCATGCGACTGGATTCCAAGCAGTCACTGATGTGGGGTCGTCTGAAATCCGTGATCATCCGGACGTTGGATCTATGCAATTAGAACAACCTGTTGAAGGTATGTTACTTGACTTAAATGAATGATGAAGTGGTCTCATATTTGTATATGTGTATGTTATAGTATTTTGGTTTGCATGATATGTTTATTTAACTGATTTTGTATTTGAAGGTGCTGAGGTCAGTCCTTATTGGGATGGAATTCCTCATTACACATATATTGATTGGAGTCATCCAAGTGAGGAAGAATCTTTTACCGATTCTGGTTCAGTGCAGGGTCTATGGCAATTAGGGGATGACTTGTTTGTTAAATAGGAATTTGCTTCCAAAGAGGACGCATAAATTGTAGTTAAGCGAAACCTCATGAAGGACATCAAGAAGCATATGTGGTTGACAGCAAGCCTAACACGTTTAGAATGAGATGTATTGCTCATAACGAGGGTGGCCCCTGGAAGGTTAGGGTAAGTAAACCAGCGTTCGGTGAGAAGTGGGTTGTATCAATGTGGGGGGGCAAACACAATTTCCTGAATGACCATATTACACACGGTCACAGACAGCTTGATGCTGATGTTATTGCTTCACTTGTTATAGGTATGTTTTTATTTAATTTTCTCTATATGTCTTTAATAATGGTTCTTTAAGGTTGTAAATTTTAATGTGAATGTTACAATTTCATTGTTAGGAATGATTAAGGAGGAACCGTCTGTGTCGATTGCATTGGTTCAGGAGAGGATCACCCATTCACATGGATTTAAAGTTTCATATCGAAAGACCTGGTATGTGAAGCAAAAAACAATGACAATGATTTATGGGGATTGGGAAGAATCTTATAAATTTTTGCTCAGGTGGTGTGGCTACATGCTTCATTTTTCACCAGGTTCTTTTTATGATATTCAAACCAATGATTATTTTGTGACACATCAACTGGTACGGGGAAAACGTGTGTTTTGTCGCATGTTCTGGACTTTCAGATAGTGTTGCGAGGCATTTAATTTTTGCAAACCCATGATTCAGATTGATGGCACTTATTTGTATGACAAGTATATAGGGAAATTGTTGATTGCCACGACTCAGGATGACAATAATGAATGTCTGCCACTAGCATTTGCCATTGTTGAAGGGGAGACCTTGGAAGTTTGGGAATACTTCCTTGCTAACATTCACTTCCACGTAACCCAAAGGCAAAACATATGTCTCATTTCAGATAGGTACTGGAGCATACTATCTGCTGTGGCGAATCATGCTGGTTGGCAACCACCTCATGTTCATCACGTCTTTTGCCTTCATCATATTGCCAGTAATTTTAATCAAAAGTTCAAGAATCAACGCTTGAAGAAGACCCTGATGAATTCAGGTATGGTTAACACGTATTTAGAATATATTAAATGGATATATCCGTAAGTCAATTAGTGTTAATGGTATGATTGTTTTGCAGGTTATACTCCTAGTATGATTGATTTTGAGGTAGCGTTTGCAGGATTTCGTGATAGCAGCCCTGAGGTTGTAGAATGGATTGATAACATCCCCAAGGAAAAGTGGACACGTGCATATGACGTAGAAGGGAGGAGATTTGGCCATATGACAACGAACTTGTCTGAATCAGTCAACAGGGTGTTGAAGGGAGCAAGAAACATGCCTATCACTGCTCTGGTGAAGCACACGTACAACAGATCAATAGATTGGTTCAATATTTTGTGAGCAGGGGTCAAGCGGCTATTTCACAAGTTGATACTTCAACACGACATTGCAAAAATGTGGTTGATGCTATGAGGCATAACCAAACCATTGCTACAGGCCACCATGTACGCATATATAATGTTGATGAATCATTATTTGAGGTGGATGAGGGTTGCGAGAGGTCATATTCAGTCAACCTTGAAGAGCATTCTTGTCAGTGTGGCAAGTTTAAGGCCTTCAAATACCCATGTAGTCACGCCGCAGCTGCTGCTTTACATATTCGTCAGAATCCTTTTCAGTTTGTGGATGATGTCTTCCTCATAAGCAACTTGGTTCAGGCTTATTCATTGCCATGGCATCCAATTGGTAATGAACGTGGTATTCCACCGAGTAAAGGTCCAGTTATCATACCTGATAGGGAAATGTTGCGTGGAAAGGGTTGTCCAAAGTCTACTAGAATACGCAACGAGATGGACGAAGTCGAAACAAGCCAAAGACGCCTCAAATGCGGAATTTGCAAGCAAGTTGGACATAATCGAAGAGCTTGTCCTGATCGACGTGGTATTTGATGATTTTTTCATTATGTTTCTATAAATAGTTGTATGTTCATGTATTTCATTTTAAGGAATTACAAATTTGTTTAAAATATGTTGAGGGTTTCATCATTTGACAATTTCCATAATAAACATTGTTTAACAAATGCAAAAATACGAAACAGACAATTGAAATAACAACAATTTTAAATAACCAAACTTAATTAACACTGCTTAATAAAATCAAAACAACAACAATTGAAAAATGATAACAACAAGACTAATTAGCAGTTTCACATATGTTGTGCAGCGGACATGTCTTATTCCATTTCGGCAACTGGTTTGCTAAAAATAGCTAAGATTTGTATTGGACAAAAACGTTTCCAGTAGTTGGATTCTCCTAACACCTTAAACACGTGTTCATCAGTAATCAACTCTTTTATGTGAAATTCGATTGTGTTATCTGAATAAACGTAATGGGGTGGTTGTCGAAAAAACAATTTTCTTACCGTGAGTTGTGAATTCCATAAGAGGGAACCCCAACAGGCGCAACTTGTTTGATTACATCCTCTAGTGTTTCAATGTTGCATCCTGAAGGAATTTCAAACCTTATTGGATTTGTTCCAATGAAGGAATAACCCACAAATCCGCCTTGTCGTGGTATGTTCCACTTGCCGTTGTAGTATAGCATTGCATCATGTGTGGGGACGACGGTGGATTGAAGTAGGTTCAGTATACCATCGGGTGTTTTGTTGATGGCACATAATATTTCTATAGGGCCAACATTCGACATTTGCTCATTGCACATTAACATTGTGCAAACATCGTCATCATTTGTGAGTTGTAGAGAATGAAATAAATATTGCTTACCTGCATGTAGGGATGGCTGACGGTAGTAGATTTCATCGACAAAATGGTCATTGGTTAGCAGAAGAGTGTCGCACATCCTACTCTTGAGTGTCATAAAAGAACACTCATTAGGAACCTGCATTGGTATTGGAGTAGGACATTGAAAATAAACACGTTTCGTTGTGTTTCATTGATCTATTTGGAAAAAATGAATGCTAATTTTGAGTTAGCAATGGTCTGACTGCTTGTTTCTCCTAAGAATGCCATAGTATTCAGATCGAATTTCATTTGTGGAGGTATTTTGTGTGGGAGTGTTTGCCTTATATAGGGGTCAATGACGCCCAAATTTAGGCGTGACACCCCTCTCTGTCACGCCTAAATTGGGCGTCTTTAGTGGCACCGTTTTTGTTGAGGGTGTTCAGTCACGCCCTATTCAAGCGTGTTAGTCGCGGGCTATTTGTTGGCCCAGTATCCAATCATGTCTTATTTTGGGTTGTTAAGCGACGACCAATTTGTTGGCCGGGTCCAGTCAGTAGGGGAGGCTATCTAGCATTCTGGTTTCTATGGCTACTCAATGCTTCAAACCTAAACTGATAATGTTTTGGGTGAGTTATATATTTTCTGATGATGCATGTTTTTCATGAATACAGGTTATCTAGCATTCTGGTTTCTATGGCTACTGGCAGGTACACGATTTAGTTTACGCTTTTAATTTTTGCTAAAGTCCTAGTCTACATTATTGTACAAAAAATCACTATATATTATCCTACTGTTTGGAATTGAATGTTAAAACGGCCCAGTGTTTGAGGTGTGCGTGTGTGTGTGTGTGTTTGTTTTAATCAACGTGATATTTGTATTCATTGGCATACAACGAAGCATAAAAATGTTGTACGTGACTGGTCATGCTATGTTAAGACAAGAAATAAAACCATGACACAATAATGCTGTTATAAATGTCTGAATATCAAATAAAGTCCATTACAAACAAAAAAAAAAAACACAAACGTCAAAATAAAAACTAAAACTATGACTCAGGTGGCCACGGCTGATGACACGCTTGACGATTGGGCAACCTCCATCTACCATGGGGCCAAGAAGAGCCTGCACTAGAAGGGCCTGCCTAAGAAGGGCCTGGTTGCGAAGGGCTTGTCTAAGATGGGCCTGACTGAGAAGGACCTACATCTGTAGGTGGGTATGGAGTTCCCTGATCAGGCGATGATGGGCGAGGATAATCAGGAGGCGGGGTACCATATTGTGCATGTCTTGGCCAATCCCCACAACCGGCCGGAGTATAATCAACCTGAGACAACAGGTTGTCAATATCATCTGCACTCCAGTCCGTAGCAGGAATGTCACAAGTTGTCCCAAGTCCACTGATGCCATGGCCAAAGTAGTAGCATAATATACATGCTGTGACTGGGAGTCGGCTGGTGGACGAAAGCCACTCTGGCTACTACACCCTTGATACCCCGTGTCCCCCTGCTAAGTTCCTTGGTAATAGAAAGGATGACTGTTGTATGTAGATCCTATCAGTGGAGGCCTATAAATACCATCAAGGCGAGGCCTGGGGACTCCTATGGGCACAGGAACATGGGGCATGGCTTTCCGACGACGCTCTATTCCATGTCCCTTTCTCCCACGGGGAACATCCATATACACCTGTGGGTCCTGCTGAAGCTGTGATGGGGGTGCATGTGGCCTTGGCTCCTCTAACCGATAGCTCTATCGGAACATGCACATAATGCGACCTACCTCATCGTGCAAGTACTCCATGCTGAATCCCGGCCACTCCTGACCGACACTCGCACAGTATAGCGTCTCCAGGCCATCAAACTACAAATTACAAAACAAATTTATTAGGCAAGACAATAACGCCATGATAATGGAAATTCTTCAAATTAAATTTAAACAACAATTACACCACGACCTATTTTGGTATCCATCTTTGACACATATTGTTTCCCATTCTCTTTGAATCAAACCATGTACCTCATGGTTTGGTGACATCAACCCAGTCAGTAGGGGAGGCAGCTCTATGTGCTGGTCCCTGGCCTGCCATCTGCGGATAAAGGGTCTCAGCTTACGAACCCAGTTATAATGTTCTTTACCTCGCAATGAGAGGTCGTGCACACCCTACAGCTTCCTCGGCCTTCGTGGGATTGGCTGATCCCTCCCAAATTGCCGCATGCATCTGTCTGGCTGAGAATACTCAACTGTGTGAAAGCATATAACTGGAGTAGTAGCCATCCGCAACAGTTGCTCATGCTCAGATGCACCAAGGAAGTGGTAGCCTACATATGGCTACCAAACCACCTAAACAAAACAATGAAACACACAATTAGGAAATAACAACGACAAAAAATAGCAATTATCAAGTCAAGTGACCAAAACTTATATAAATAACAAAGCGTACCTTATCCCGAGCAAGGGAATCTAATGTTAGTCGATACCAAAGAAGCTCGTGTGCACGGAACTTGCCTAAAGCATTAAACTTAATTTTAAAATAACTGACATTAGACTACTTATAAGACTCATTAATACATACAAGACTCATTAATACATATTTAATAAAAGAAAATAAGAACACATACCTGTGGCCGTAATGCCACTCCTGGTGAGTAGGCTGAGGAATAGGTGGAGCAATGGGTGGAAATCTGAGCCACGCCCATATCTGGATAAGCATAAAACACCCACCAATGTCACTTCTATCAGTGTCTGTACACTCACACATTTGTCTAAACAAATGTGCAAGGACCGCAGAACCCCAGATATACCTACCTATGTCTGCCATATCTCCTGCCAGCAAAGGGACATAGCGACAGCCGACAGTGCTTCTGTTGGATCTGTCACATAGTAGCCATGCTCCAATGATATGCGCAATGTGCGCCTTCGTAAACCGCATGACTTCTACCAGATCCCCAGCTACCTCGCCTCAATGCGCATAATGCCTATCAAAGTATGACAGGCGCAAGAATCCTCCTTTTAGCTCACCCTCCTAAGAAGGATGACCAAACACGTCCTCGATGACGGTGGCCCATTCGTCTGACATGACTCTGGTTACGACATTCCCGTCAGTGCCTAAACCTAAGATACCAGCCACGTCTTGCAACGTGATGGTCATCTCTCCCTGCGGCATGTGGAATGTATGTGTCTCTGGTCTCCACCTCTCAACCAGAGCACTGATAAGCGCAACATCGATCTAAGGTCAAGTTAAAAATAATCAATTCGTATGTACACTTATAAACAAAAATATTTGTAGGAATCACTTCGTATGTACAATTGTTCAATTCATAATTTTATACCTGAATATGTTGTATACGTGCGACATGTAGGAATCCAACCTGTCCTAACATCGTCGCAACCTTTGCAGGTATATCGTCACAATCTGGACCCCCTGCGACTTTACCACGTCGCGTCTTTAACACTCGACATCTGTCCTCGTTCCACACAGCCTGTGAAACATGGGTTCCCTGGGTACGCCTCCGCAAAACCCCTCACTTATACGGGGTAGGCACAACATAGGTCGTCAGATCCCTTCCCTCACCCTCATTATCGGATCCAGATTATGAAGATGCAGAAGATGATGAATCACCCATCTATGACTATTTTAATATAAATAAAACAATATAATAATTAATAATTGACAATAGACAACATTTTCAAATTATATTTAAAAACTAAATCCTAAACCCTAAAAATAGACAACATTTAAATATAATTTCAAATTATATTTAAAACCTAAACCCAAAAAAATAAATATGTAGGGAATTATTTAGGTTTTAGTCACTACTTCAACATTTCTTTCTCACTCAAATCATCCCCAGTTCCATAGCGTAATAATATCATCTACATATGTAGGGAAATCACCTAAAATCCTAAACCCTAATCCCGAACCTTAACCCTAAACTGAACTAATTAAATTTAGTAAAATAATTATAATTTAACTACTACACCCTAAACCCTAATCCCGAACCTTAATCCCTAACCTTAACCCTAAACTGAACTAAGTAAATTTAGTAAAATAATTGTAATTAACAACTAAACCGTAAACCCTAGACACTAACACTCTAATTCCTAACCTTAACGCTAAACTGAACTAAGTAAATTTAGTAAAATAATTTTAATTTCACAACTAAACCCTAAACCCTTAACTAAACCCTAGACACTAACACCATAATCCCTAACCTTAACCCTAAACTGAACTAAGTAAATTTAGTAAAATAATTTTAATTGAAAAACTAAACCCTAAACTCTTAACTAAATCCTAGACACTAACACCATAATCCCTAACCTTTACCCTAAACTGAACTAACTAAATTTAGTAAAATAATTTTAATTTAACAACTAAACCCTAAACTCTTAACTAAATCCTAGACACTAACACCATAATCCCTAACATTTACCCTCAACTGAACTAACTAAATTTAGTAAAATAATTTTAATTTAACAACTAAACCCTAAACCCTTAACTAAACCCTAGACACTAACACTCTAATCCCTAACCTTAACAACAAACTAAACTAAGTCAATTTAGTCAAATAAATTTAATTAACAACTAAACGCTACACCCTAAACTAAACTAAACCCTAGATCCTAATACCTAATAGTTTTCTACAAAACTAAACCCTAAACTGAACAACTAAAGCATAAACCTTTAAATACTAAACCCTAAAAAATAAACCATAATCCATAACCCTAAATCCTCAATTAAACTAACTTAAGTTGGTAAAATCATTTTAATTTAGCAAATAAACCATAAACACTAAATCCTAATCCATAACCATTAAACCTTAAACTAAAATGAGTAAATTTGGTAAAATAATTTTAATTTAACAACTAAACCCTAAACACTCAACCCTAAACCCTCAACTAAGCTAAACCCTAGACCCTAATGCCTAACAGTTTTCTACAAAACTAAACTAAACCATTAACCCTATACATTAAACCCTAAAATAGTTCGATGTAACAGTCTCTAACAATAATATAACATATTAAATAATATCCATAATTAATAAAATCACTTACTTGTTGACAGAGCTTCGCTGGCACTTACTTGTTGACAGAGCTTCGCTGCAGAGAGAACTCACTCACAAACCTAAGAGAGATAGACTTTAGAAACTTTTAGAGAGAAGGTGAAATGGTAAAAGCGAGGGAATAGTAAAAAAAAACAAGCTTTTATACCAATTCGGGGAGGGGAACACACCCAAAATGGGCGTGTTACCTCTTCCAGATTGGTAATTAGTTTCAGAAATAGGGAAAATTTGTAATTAATTATTAAAATAATAATATTTTGGTTTTTTTGCCCGTAAATGATCCTTCCATATAGATAGAGATGAAAAAACACTTGTGGCTTTGCTTCTTATTTCTCTTTCTTGCAACGATGGTTCCAGAAGGTTTTGTAAAATAAGCAAGTATCTCTTTCTGGTATAATAGACATTTCAAATATTATCATAAAATAATATTTAATTTTTCTTTTTTTACTCTCAAATATTTATCCACCGGTGGACCATTTTGTACACCATAGAATGCTCCGCTGAATCCAATGCCAAGTTGATGCAATAGCTCGCCAAAAATTCATTGGCCACATCAAGTGTATAAAATCTAGTTATCAATGAAATTTATAACTTGTTAGGTGAGCTCCCTATAGGCATGGCAACGGGGCGGGGCGGGGCGGGGCGGGGGCGGGTATTGCATTCCCCGTTCCTGCCCCCGACCCCACTCCCATTTCCCGTCAGGTTTTAAAATCCATCTCCATCCCCGCCCCTACTGGTGGGCGAGTTTTCCCCGCCCCCCCTCCCGCCCCCGCTATTTGATTAAAATTAAAAAAAATAAAAAATAATATAATTTTTTATTGAAAAAATCGAACAAAAATGCTAATTACGTAACATAAAAAATAATAACAAATCCACATTTAAAATATGAGATCATAATTTAAAAATTACAAAACAAAATTAATCAATTCAATTAAAAAAATTACAAAATAATATTTCTTTTTTTTCTTTTTTTAATATTATTTATTACGGGGCGGGGGTGGGGGCGGATGCGGGGCGGGTATCTGTAATCCTATTCTCGCCCCCGCTTTTGGCTTTCGGGGAAAACCCGAACCCGAACCCGAACCCGATAAACTCGATTTTTTCCCGTTAAAATCGGGACAGATTCGGATTGGTACCCACGAGTTCGGGTCCCGCTGCCATGCCTAGCTCCCTAAGTATTTTCTCATAAACCCTCATATTATGTAAAAATAAAAATGATAATTGGTGTCTTAAGAATACTCATTAATTAAAAACTAAAAATAATTTTTTTATTAAGATGTATAAAATTGTATTAATTATCATTATCTTTTTGCATTCTCCTATAATTTTTATAATTATTTTTTTACACTCTTTTGTAATTTTTTACAATAAATACGTCTTCATTTTGCAGTACCTTAAAAAATGCTAACAGATGTCCCAATTGAATAGAAATATCATATTCCTTAATACCTTACTATATAGTATAGAGCATCCCCAAGTTCTAGAATTATTCACTAATGCGATCAACTTGATTAATTATTCAACATTATACAAATTCTAGAGTATCAAATTCTTTTTCGGTGTTACAAAATTTTGTGTATCGTAAGTCCTTAATGAAAAATCAACTTCCACAAGTACGGCAAGAATGTTACTGTAATTAGAAAAGGAATGTGAGTGAGTCCTTGGAACTAAATTTTGCAAATTTGGCCCACTGAAATGTTGTGCATCGTAAGTCCTTAATGAAAAATGAAGTTCCACAAGTATGGAACCAGTGTTATTGAAATTAAAAAAGGAATGTGGGTGAGAGTCCTTGGAACTAAAACTTACAAATTAGGGCCACTGAAATTTTGTGTATCGTATGTCCTTCATTGAAAATGAACTTCCACAAGTATGACAAAAATGTTACTGAAATTAAAAAAAGGAATGTGGGTGAGTCCTCGGAACTAAAATTTACAAATTAGGATTCTGAAGTTCTGTGTATCTTAATTCTTAAAGTCCTTCATGGAAAATTGAACATCCACAAGTATGGCAAGATGTTATTGAAATTAAAAAAAGGGATGTGGGCGAGTCCTCGGAACTAAAATTTTCAAAATAGGGCCACTGAAATTGCAAAACCTAAGCCATTAGAACAGTGTTACAGATTTGTGGATTGAATAAAACTAAATTGAAAACAAGATTTTATGAGAAAAATTATTGTTAGAATAAGTTGTTTTTTTTAATATGGCTTAGATGTACTCAATCAACTAAGTTTTTCCTCACAGAAACTACAGATGAAAAGATATTTGAAATTTTGAACCTAATAGGAAAACAAGGGATTTTGTTAGTACAATATCGAGCATTAATGAAGCCCAAATTATATCACCAAATTACTTCCATTGATTTTTCCACATCAGAAGCTCTTGAATGCCTAAGTAATTACTTCAACAAGTAATTTCCAAGTTACCGTTTTTACTTTGACATCAAATTTGAACTACATAGAAGTTGTGATGGTATTATATATTTGAGTAATTAGCCACATGCCGGCTCTGGAAAGATTTGAATTATTTCAGTAGTTATTCTCCACACATTAGACCGTGTAGTTAAAATCATTGTAGATTAAAAAAAAATAGAGCATTAATGAAGCCAAAATATTATATCCCAAAATTACTTCCAGATATTGATTTTTCCACCACAGAAACCCCCAAGTAATTTTACCTCAACAAGTAATTTCGAAGTTACCAATTTTTGGCTACTCGGCTTGACATAAAATTAGAACCACATAGAAGCTATTTGAGTAATTAGCCTCAAGCTGGTTATGGAATGACATGAACTACTTAGTAATTAGACTCGTTAGACCGTGTAGCTAAAATCATTTTAGGAATCTTTGTTTATGCTAAGATCATGCACAAATCAGTGAAAGCTTGCTCATACCTCTTCAAACTTTTGGTAGCATAGTGCAAAATAATAACTCCAAAACGCATTATATCCCGTTTCTTATTCAATAAAGATATTTGCATTAACTCAAATCTTAAAATAAATAAGCATGGTCATGCCCTCTATTGCCCTCTCAGACAGATCCAAAATAGTGAAACATTTCTCCTTGGTACAATGGTATCATCACACGTTTTGGAAGGTTGTCCCTCCGAAGCCTCTAGCATCTCTGCCACCTCCGAAGGTATTTCCCATAACCCGAGTGCTGAAGAAGAGAAGAATCATGATGAGGTGGCAAAAATGAAGGAGAAGGGTGTCAAATTTGAACAATATCAAGCTTCCAATTCCCACATGGTGTTGGATTTTGTTAAGCTCTCCCAGGATGAATCAATTCGAGGGTCGAAAGTGAAATTGGATATTTTTAATCCAATGAACTTGGGAGGTTCAAATTCTTGTAGGGCTAATTACACTGAAGGGAGACATGAGAACAACAATGAGGAGAAATCATCAAAGGCTAAGACTTTTTCTTGCAACTTTTGTAAGAAAGAGTTTTCTTCATCACAAGCCTTGGGAGGGCACCAAAATGCTCACAAGCAAGAGCGTGCTCTCGCAAAGCGTCGCCAAGGGATTGATGTTGGTACTTTTGGAAACCCTCATTTTCTTTATTACCCTTATCACCCCGCACACTCCTTTTATGGGACATATAATAGGGCACTTGGGGTTAGAATGGAGTCTATGATTCACAAGCCTTCGTATCCTTCATCCTCACTAGGTTTAAGGTTTGGTCAAGGGTGGTCAAGATCACAAGAGATGCTAAACCCTTCTCTTGATAGATTGAGGATGGAGGGTTTGCATGCAAATAGTGGAACTAGGATCCTGGGGAGTGATACTAATTTGAGGACACAAGATGATCGTGGTACTATTGGACACAACATTCCATTCCTTGGAGAATCTTCTACAAATGTTGCAACCAAATCAAACCCAGCCCCATTGAGTACCGTGGGTGGTGATCATCCCAAGCAAGAAGCACCCTCTAGTCCTGATTCTTCTGATGGGATTGATTTATCACTTAAGCTTTAAGTTTTGATCTTGTTTTTCATTTGGATAATTATCAATGTTCTTGTTTGAGTTATCTGGGGCACTACGAAATTTCAGGTGTCAAATTATATTTTAAAAGCAATTATTAGTGCAAATTGCGTTTTGTTTCATTTTTCTTTTTCCCTTTTCAATTGTAGACAGGTCATGTGATATTTGAGTTTATTAACTCATTAGTAGAGTTTTTGATTTTCCCTACAAACTTTTGATACCTATGAAAATTAAGATGGTGAAGCACTCTTGTTTTATTAATATTTAATGTATCATTCACTAGCTGTGTGATGTGATCACGGTTAAGAAAGGTTTAAGCTGAGCTAAGGTCAAGTCATCCTGGCTCATAAATATTTTGTTATCACTGTTTCTTCATAATTATGCAAGCCAACTTTTAAGATATAGTACTCTTTTTAAATTCGAGTCAAGAGCTCAAGCAGACTCAATGAGCTCTTTAATTATGGTTTGTTCGATCTGTTGAAAAAATGTTATTTTTCTCTTTCATGTTCGTTTAATTAAATTAAATATGATGCATGATTAAAATGTCACGCACTTTCTTGCAGTTATCGGATTTTTGTTGTTGACGGTAAAATAAAATTAATTGGGGGAACAAAAATAAAGACAAATGTCTTAGTTCACCAAACAATTTGGATCGGAATGGCCTGGTATGAGATAAAATACTCTCGTTTTTAGTTCAAGAGTTTGGTAATTTTAAAGAACATAATGACTTTTTAAGCCATTCAGTTTTGATACATAGAATTAATTGGAAATAAAAGTAAGATTTAATTAAAATGATATCAATATCTTCATGAAAAAATATATTTTAACCTTCGTATATATAATATATCATTTTTTTTGTGGTATGGTGTTGTTTTCTGTAATATCCTCAAAATTTTTATCTTGAATTTATATTTATGATTGAATTATGAAAGCATGATGATAGTTGGATACAAGGAGGATATATATAATATAATTTATTTGAACATAAGCTGCCCAAAATTGTCCACTATTGCCACCCGATTTGAAAAATTTATTTCTCTCTCATTTCTTATTCAAATTAAGTGTATGATGTATGAAATTAAAGATCTAGATGTCAACTATAACATATAAAAATTTCAGATAAATCTAGATTGGGTACTGCTTGCAGTCACAAAAACAATAAAAGATATTAGTGTGGAAATTTTGAACTTGCGGGCAGTTTTGGAATCTAGTTTAAAAATGTTATAGCTAGAGTTTTATAAATCCAAATAAGGCATGTGATACCTTTTTAGAAAGATTAGGAAGTCTAGTTTAACATACTAAAAGATGAGAATTTATGGACTAGTAGATTGGTACAAAATATATAAGGAATGGACCATGTGTGGTAAAACATTTTTTTTAGCTATTTGAAAGAAAATCTAGTTTTGGCAACTTGTAGCTCCTAAAACTTTGGCACAAAGGCTAGAAGATTCATCCCAAATTTGGACCAATCAAAAGTGGATGAATACTCCCAAAGCATTCACATGCAACAACCATAGAAATAGGCATAGCTAAGTGAACTAATAGAAAGAAAATTTGGTAAACAAAAGTCAAGGTGAAGTCAATAAAGGGAATGAGACAAAGTTGCAAACAAGATTCTTGAACAATCTTGTGAGATCATCAATGTGGAAGCCTAGGGACTTAAGGGCAAGGAATGATTTCAGCCAAATATTTTAGAACCAATCAAAATTGGTCATTTGTACAAAGCTTTCCACATACCCACATGGTCATTAATAAATGGAATCTTTCCTTAAACATTAAAATATTGGTGTAACCATGATATTTGCATATTTTTGTGTAGTTGGCCGCGTGTATAGCTAAAGAAAATTGGGCAAAGGATATGAAGATCTTCAGCCTAGCTCCATGTGCATATTGGGTCAAAGGAGGAAAGAATATTTCAAAGCTTAACCAAATAAAGATCTAGTACATAAGATAAGAACTTAAGATAATATCTCTCAAAGTAATGATGAGTTAGTTAAGTTCTAACTAAACTAACTACTAATTCATTTATAATCTAACTAGATTCACTTAAAGATTAACTAATTAAATTAGTATAAATATCTAGGGATGTTAAAAAATTTTGCACGTAAAAATTGCTAGCTCCAAAACTCATTCCACTGCTACTTGCTTCCTAACACCAAGCTTTTCACTTCTTACCTTCTCTTATTACTCCTAATCATAAGCTTCACCTCTACTATCCTATTTTCTTCTTTTAAAGACTTCATTTCTCAAAGGATTTCCAAGAGTAGCAGCCACTTAATCAATTTCAAATCCAAATTCAATTGAGGTAGGCTAGACTTCAATCTCTAGTTAAGAATTTATTTGGACTAACCTATATGTTTAATGGTGCAGATTTATAGTTGATTATTTGGGCTGAAATTTCATATCATTGAAGGTTATTTTATGATATGATATTGTTGATTTAACAATAGAATAGGTTAATGATTTAAACCCTGAAATATTAGTGATATTTGGACTTGAATTTGATGATCTTTGGAATTGATTTTGATGACATTTGGATTGTTTATTTATATGTATGTTGTGGGACTGTTTTTAAATTAATTTTGAGAAGTAGAGATTGAATTGTATGTAGATAAATGGTTTAAATGCTTAAGTGGTTCAACTTTGAGGATTAAGTAGTAGGGTGGTAGGTGAAAGGAGATTAAGGTCTAGACTAAGTTCTAATATTTTTTTGTAAAGGTTTAAAGGAATTAGAAATTATTTGAAAGATATTTTGTAGTTTATTAATTAGAATTTTAACATGATTTGGCTGTAGCTGGAGAATATTCAATTGTCATGCCTAAATTGGTATGATTTTGCTTGTATAAGGTATGGTAGTCTAACCATATTTTTGGTACGTATGATGTTGTGATGAAAATATTTTCCATGAGGTTGTATGTATTTGCTCATGGATTATATTATTGATGAAAATATTGGATTTGATATGATGATATGTTGATTCATGTTTCCGAATCCAGTACGAGATTTGCGAAACAGAATCTGATACTACGTCCAGTACGAGATGTAGGGACCAAGTGCAAATACATGGAAATGACATGCATGACTAGTGTAAGATGGCCGCAATATTTCTACATCCAGTACGAGATGTAGCTACATATAGTACGATATGTAGAGGCCATGTGCACCCTGAAAAATTCATTCATGCATACATGTTATTTGCATAATTATTTATTGTATGGATTTATTTGAGTATATTGATGATTTACTAACGTACTAACGTGTTTGGTGGTTTAGTTTTGCCTACTAAGAAATTTTATTTCTCACTAGATTTGTTTCATTTTTTTATATAGATGGCTTCCGTGATCATCTTTCTTGTCACCTTAGATTGGGAATGGTATCTTGATGCAGATAGAAATTGTTATATACTTACAATGCCTCCAGTCATCATATGTATGTATATTTTGGCATACACTTCCCAATATTGGTTCTTAATGGCCTGTTCAACCCAAATGATCCATTTCTACAATTTACTCCCGCCTACCCTGACCCACCAATGAAGCCCCTTAATTTGCCTAATGATGAAGAAAGCATAGGTGGAAACTTCTGAATTAAGAAATGGGTAGTAGGTGTATGTAAATAAATAAGGATCATATCATGTGGCTAATGGGTTCTCGTAGTGTTTCTATGTTTTGATGTAAGATATTATGATTATGTATAATGAACTGTGTGACTTGAATGATAAGTGAAGTAACAACGACTAGCTTATGTTCAATAAAATAGTTTACTTTTACTTTTAAACGCGTCCTTCAAATAAACAGTAATAAAAATTTTCTAGAAAATAAATTACGTTGTTACATTCTCCATCGAAAGTGGTGACTCATCTCTGTTAGGAACCTTAACTGCACATAAAGTGAATAATTTTCTTTCAATTTGATTTATTACATATTCAATAACTAATTAAGATCGGAATCCTGAATTATTTGATTAAGGAAACATCAATATTACTTATATCAACCATTCTTAATATAACATGTCATGTGTGTGACTATCTGTGCTATGTGATATGAATATGTTTTCTTTTTCTTTCTTTCTTGTTTTTTTTTTCTTGATAAAGATTACAAATAGCATTCATTAGAAAATAATTTTGCTTAAATTGGAGATATCATTGTAAATATATGTTTAGGGAACAATACTTTTATATGTTTAATATTTTAAAACTTGATGAAAGGGGTCTTTAGGAGTGAAAAATTGAAAATGTTGGAATTAATGTGTGTTATATTAAATAATAATGGATAATGTCACAAAAAAAAAGGATAATGACTGTATATCACTTTATGAAATGAATGAGGAATATTGGGGGATGAAGTAATTAAATCATATTTCATAAACTATGAAATCATTAGTTCCACTTTTTTCAGGGGTAATACTAACTCCTAATTATGCGGAATGAGTCAAAATATGAAATCCACATTCATTTTAGGAGAAATAGATTGAAAGAGTTTCAAGAGTGAAGTTTCAAATTTCTTTTAAATCGTATTTATTAATAGTAACATAAGGGGAACTATATACAAATATATGCAAAAATAAATCAATTTAATTAAACTTAAAAATATTTTTTAATTCTTCAAAAGATCACATATTTTTGTTTTGGTAATTATTTAAAAATATTACCTGTCTATAGTTTTTTTTTTTTCACAAAATGTTATTAGTCTATAGTTATATTTAAGTAGTAAGGAGAAATGCTTCAAGGGGATTGTTATTGGCCCCGATAACATCATTTTTGGCCTTTATCAATATTTTTAAATTCTAAAGATATTCTTTCTTGTAATATATGACGAAAATACACTTTCGCTATATTAATAGTGATGCAAAAAAGTGCAATAGAATCGTGATTTTATTATATATTATTTTACATCCTCATTAATGCTATAAAAGTGTGATTCTATTGCGTAACTGGTGTGTGGAAAAAATGCACAATGAAACCATGATTGTATTGTGTAAGTTGGGGTCAACCAAGAATGTGCAACAAAAGTATGATTTTATTACTTAGTATTCAACATAATCATATTTTTGTTGTATATTTTTTTGTTGAAAGAAAAAGTACAATAAAAATATGATTCCAATTAACACTGTGAAATAGAATCATATTTCCATTATACTTTTTTATTGTTTTAATAATTTGACAAATAGAAATAATTTTATGTATTAAATCAAATTTGTGGGATTTATAAGGCTTGACCTCTTTAACTACAACAATTATAATATTAGTAATTTCTCATGAACTTTCCTTTTCTAATTTTTGAATTTTTACCCTATAAACTTATTTGTTTATTTCTGTGTTCATACTTGTGGGTGTTGTGATCATTTTCTAACAATTAATAATTTAGTATAAGCTTATTTATTTTTGTTGGTAGTCATAAATCAAAGTTGAAGTGAAAATGTTTGTAACACATCCTTATTGCATATCCAAACGATTAAAAACAAATATTTAAAAAAACTCGATATGCTTTACAAAGTTTGGGTACAAGATATGAGCAGGTAAATGATCTTTTGGAAACTTTCAATTTGCACATTTTGTCCTCCATGTGTAATTAATGTATTGCTATTGCACTGAAGCTTGGGTATGTTGCTCAACAACCAGACACCTCAGATGGCAAAATCTGAACATCATAAGCGGGCATTGGAACACACTTTTGCACTCTTCCAAGCGAACAAAAGCCAGATAACCCCTGATTTTGAAGAAAGAGTAGATAAGGTGGAAACGTATATATACTCTATTGCGAAACCTAAAAATGTTTCTTCACAATTGCAAATTTCTCAAGGGGAAGAAACATCTACAAAGATACCAACATCACAAAATGGGTCTACATAATTCTCATTTAGCACAGCCAAATTCTCATCAAGTGGCAAATCAATCTAGCACTTCAAATCCACAAGAAGAGTCTGTTAAACAACAAGGTATAATTCTTTGTAAGCAACTAATGTATTCATTGCCATAAATGTATGCTAATACAAGGGTTATTAGAAAACATTCTTTTTTATAATTTCAAATGTCTAGGTTATGGAAATGCTGTACAACAGCAAACAAGTGGTCAAGTAACACCACCTATCATTAGCACCTCTTGGACTTTAGCTTCACCCTTGCTAGGAAACTGCATTGAAGAGAATGAAAATTGTCAAGACCATACTGCCATTTTGGATGATCCAAGCCTTGCAATGCAACACTTGATTAAAGTGATTAGCTTAGAACTTACTGTGATATATTTCATCATAAATACTTCCATAGGCATACTAATTAAAAGGTTATAATTGTGATATATTTCTAGTTGAACTCCGTATCAGCTGAAGCATTGGTGGCTTCCTGTGAAGACATTGGAGCGCTATTCCATTTGAATGATGACAAGCCAACATTGGAACCACTGAATGGACAACCACTTGGTGGAGTTGGCACAGATTTAGAGGTAGTTAACGTTACAGATTCACAAGCAAGATATTTGACTTGTCGTAAATCTGTTCCTCGAGAAAGAAAATTGAATCGTTTCATTAATTCAATGCCTGCAAGTGAAACTTTTTTGCACTTAACTAATTCAGAGAAACCTTTCTCAAATTCAAGCACTACTCAGGTAAACTTATCTAGTGGAATAGTAGTATATTTTCTGTCTAGCTTGTTTACCAAAAAATGTTGTCTACTAAAGAATATCCCTTGACCTTTTATTTGAAATATATATATACTAAATTGTATACATATGATTCCATATATACCTTCATTGATTTCAATGCATGATTACAAATCATACCACCACATTTTCTAGACACCTAAACTCTGATTTTTCCACCTTTGCTCCTATGAAATGGTGTTGACCAAGATGTTGTGAACCAAACACTATTCATTTTATATAGTGAAATCTGTGGTTCTATTGGTTGCTTCTTATGTCGAGAGTTCATGTCATCATTATTTCACTTCAACTCAAATGTTAAAAAAGTTGATAATAATTTTCATGAATACTAGATCTTCATTTTGTAGCAGTAGTTATAAATTACCTTGGTGGTTATGGTAAACTAGTGATGTATTATGAAATAAGTCACGATTTTTATTTTAATGGTGTCAAGTTCCAATTAATATTTCCTTCACAACATTTTTTTTGCATTTGACTTGTTGAAAAATCTTGTTTTGCATAATATTTTTATACTCCTATGAATATTGTTTTCATACAACGTACTTTCCGCAATTTTGTTGTTTTTGGGTTAAAACTGTGAGCTCATGTAATGTAATATTGTTGCTTGAACTTTGTATCACTTTATCCTTTTCATGTGTAACAAGCATGACAACTTCCTACATGTAATTATTAGTATGCATTAATCTTGCTAAGGTTATTTATGAAAAGCAGCACCCTTTGTATAACTTAAGTAATGGTAACTCTTGTAGGAAAATTATGCTCTTTCAGAAGAGATAAAGGAGATAAACATGCGACTGATAGACACTGAGGTAGTTGTTGACAAAGAGAAAATTTTTAACCCAGCAGCTAAAGGATATATTGACCATGGTGAAGGATTAACTGTCATTATTTTTCAAATCAGTGAGTAGTGTTAGTGTAAACCCAATGTCAAATCATGGTTCTTATGAAAAGGTGAATTATCTATATCTAGTTTTAATTATAACCTTATTTTACTTTTGTTATTCCTTTTATTGACTATTATCGTGAACCTGTAGCCAATAATTAAACCACCTTGGTTGCATATTCCCACAAGTTATCCACATTGCTCGGTTGCCATTATAGATGAAATGCCATTAGAAGCCAAGTTAAAGAATTGGACTGTCTTTTTTTTTTTATTTTTAATTTTAAGCAATTATTCATCTATTTATGATTGAGTAGCTTATGTTACTATAAATCTATTTATAGAACTTACTCTTCCATCACGATGTATATTTAAACAATTATTCTTTCTAGTATCTCTATTTAAAAAGATAAAATTCTTAACATCTCCTTGTTTTCTATAATGTCCAGAATATGGAAAATACACGTGACCACTTATGTGGGACCTTTCGTACACATGTTAATCCTCCATGTCAATCCTGCTACAGGAGTTTGGACGCACTCCTCTCAACAGTCAAGTTGTTACTCTTAACAGATTATCTCTAAGCTTATTTATTCAAATATTATTGATAATGCTGCAACCACATTTCAAATAATAGGTACATAATTATCTACAAGCTACAGATTATGTACAAGGTATGAATTATCTACAACCTGCAATTATTTATTAGCCTTATCTATAGGTTAATTATTTACAAAGGCCCAATGTCCATGTTTCACACTATAAATACAGGTTCATCTAACTTGTCAATACACAATCCAACTCACACAAGTTACACACCAGCCATACACGGCCTACTCATTCTCATACTCTCTTTATATGCTTTATTGTCATATAATTTATGTACTTACTTAAGCGTTAGAGTCATTTCCTTTGTTTTGTAGGTCCCCCTTCTTTAAACAAGGCTGACTCATCGTCTGACGTGTAGAGTCTGGAACCCACTTGGACCACGTCCACCCTTATGCGTGACACTTCTAGATTTTGGTAAGAACATTTGGTGCTCACCGTGGGACCGCGGTAAAACTTACCATGCGGCCTCACATTCTACATAAATCTACCAAATTACACTCTTCATCAATCCATCAATGGTCAGTACGTGCTCTAGCCTTAGGTGTCACACTGTCTTTGACACTTCCAACCCTCCCAAGACAACCATGACCAACGCAGACACTATTTAGCAACTTCAAAATCGCATGACAGAGATGGAACGATGCCATGAAGAATAGCGTTGAAGGCTGAAGGTTGATCACGATTAGCTAGAAGCTAGGGTGAGACGTCCCCAAGGTGACGAGCACTCGCCTCTCACAGGGAACAAGCATACTTAAGGGGAATCACACCCCGACACACTGTCAACCCTCAGGGCGGTCCTAATTTATCATAGATATACTGTTCAGGAGGGTGGACAACACGTCAACATCCCTTTGTCAATTGTATCATGGAGGTCAATCTACCCTCAGGTTGGAAATCTCTCCACCTAGAGCGGTATGATAGCACCACTGACACTGATGAGTACCTAGATGCATTCCTCACCCAGGCTAATCTATACACCAATGATGATGTCGTACTATGTCGGGTGTTCCCTACATCCCTTAAGGAAGCAACCTTGACATGTTACGAAGGACTTCCTCTGAGGTCCGTCAATAGTTTCGACACCCTTATCGAAAGATTTAGTGCACAATATGTAACCAGTCGGTCTCATAGGCTGACCTCTGCTACACTAGCCAGTCTACGACAGATAGATGATGAACTTCTTTGGAGATTCATGGATCGATTTGGACGAATAGCTGTCCAAATCCAAAACCTCAATCCCGAAGTTGCGCTACATTCTATGATTTTAGCCTTGCGTCTAGGTAAGTTCGTGGACAGTTTATGCATGAAACCACCTTCTAGCATGGATGAACTATGCGAACGAGCCAATGACTATATATAAATGGAAGAAATGTCCAAATTCTAGAATAAGTTCAAACAATCAGATAGAAGCGAGACAAGTAGGAAGGAGCAACCAAGATTGATCCACACAAGTTGGACAAAAGGCACAAATCGGACAAGCACCACCCTCTCCCAAAAGCACCCAGGTATAAGCGCTACACTCCCCTGACTATCAATCGGGCCACCATCATGGAGGAAGCCTTCAACACAGAGGTATAGATGAAATTACCATCACCACTGTCTCTTTAGCCAAGGGCAGACCTGAACAAGTACTATAGATGTCATCGCAGTAGTGGCGATAATGCTGAAGAATGTTGGGTCTTGAAGGACAAAATCGAGGAGCTTATACAGGCGGGATATTTATCCCGATTTGTAAAAAGACCCGATAACCACTCTGCAGGAACCATACCGTGAGGACACTGAGAAAACCATCCCAGACACCAAGAAGCTAATAAAAGAAGAGACAGAGTGGAAGATAGGGGAAGACAAAGGCAATACCATCCCAAACGCGAGACTCAACCTCCACAAGAAAGGATAAATGAACCCGCTAACAAATGAAAGGTGTGATCAACACCATTGTAGGTGGATTCTCCTACGGAGGATCGTCTAGCCAATCCCAGAAACAACACCTTGATGCCATTTGGGACATCAATATTAACTACATCAATGTTCCATCACCAAGGAGCCTTCCTCCCATCTCATTCACTGTCAGAGACTTCAAGGGCATCAACCCTGTTAACCAGGATGATCCCATGGTGATCTCTGTCGTGATCGCCAACTTTATGGTATCAAAAGTCTTCATTGATCAGGGTAGTTCGACAAACATCCTGTATTGGAAGACTTTCCAGATCCTCGAAGTCTCACTGGACATGATTCACTCTCACCCTAGACCTCTCCTTGGCTTTGCAGTGGAAAGGGTAGAAACTAGAGGTTACGTGGACCTCATGACCACTTTTAGTCAAGGCTCACTCTCGAGAATTTTCACTATCAGGTATCTAATTGTAAGGTCTCGGGTGTCCACGTGGCACTTTAACGTTATAATGTTGGAATTAGGTAGTAATAAGTATAATTATGCTAATGACCCTGTGACTAATCTGGATTCGTGTGATCGGGGAGTCGTACAAGGGGGTGTAGTTTGGAACTCGGATAAAAGAGGGGTGTAAATAGAACCTTTTGAAGTCGGGTTCATATTGAGTGTGTTAGTATTTATAAGGAAACCGGGTTAGAGTGTGACCGGGTTATCGTGTAGGTATCCTGGGAATAAGCGCTGAGAAGAAAGGAACCCGAACGAGGTCGGGTAGTGATGGCCAGGACGGGATCCCGGACAAGGTCTTCTGGGTTACACTTACCAATGGAAAGTCGTACGCACTGACTCTCCAACCCGATAATTGGTACTTTCCCAAGCTTACCCTATGCACGTGATCCGCGTTGACTATTAGGTCACTGGAGTGACATGTATCGACTTAGTGATGTATGCAACATGCGTTACTCTCAGAGTATTTATATAGCGTGCGTGTGGGTTATTTCGTGCATGACTCATTTTCTTCCTCTGTTCCTTCACCAAAAAGGCATCCCTTCTCTCTTCCTTCTCCGTTTCCTCCATTAACGAACGAAGGGAAGCTTCAAGCCTAGAGAAGAGAAGGTGATTCTTAGGGCGTTCGAGCTTAAGAAATTGCTTTCTAGACTCGTTAACAATCTTAGAGGTAAGAGGCACCGGTCCAAGCTTAGAATGTAACTGCTATCGATTTTGGGTTATTTATGATGAACCTTTTTGGGGTTTTGCATGTCGACTATGGGTGACTTATGTTGGTAACCTGAATATATGGACTTTGAGCCATAGACGTCCGCGCGGAACCCAGAGGGAATGTGCCCATTAAGTTGGATGATCTTCCTCAGGGGGTGTCTGCACGAAGTCCTGGGGGAATGTTCCCATTAAGTTGGATGATCTTCCTCAGACAAGGATATACAAGGGAATGTGCCCATTAAGTTGGATGATCTCTCTTGTCATATCCGTGTGATTATATACATGTGATGTGTTCTTTTGTAAGCCGGGATGGCTAGCTTGTGTAATGCCATTTTGATGCTTTGTGTCGTGGAAGTGAACCCGAGAAAGGAGAAGCCTCCAAAACCCGGAGTTTACTGAGATTATTATCTCACTCCGGTTGGGGATTATATTATTATTGCAGGTGATGAGCACAAAGAGGACGACAGATTCCGGGGCAAGAGTTCGGATAGCAAGGCAGTCTGAGGGATTCCGGATGAGAGACCGAGCCGGGATGGGTTCTTCGTGAACCTTAGTCTTTTGGGAACATATGGCTCTGTACTTTTGGTTATGTATTTACGCATGCTTGTAGCCTGGCCCTGAAGGGTATCACACCTGGGGTCTTTTATGCTTGTAAACTCGTGAACTATTATCATACATAATGAAAAGTTTTTATCTTCTTGTGGACATACGATGACATCATTGTAATTGTCGCTTCCTTTATTAGTTTTGTTAAATTAATTACTGCGCTTAACGACCATAATGTAATTTTAACAACTGAATGCATACGGGCTGTTACACTAATCATTGATGCCGACACTTCTTATTTTGCTTTAATTGGCAAGAAAATATTGAACGAGCTCAGGGCTATCATATCAACACCTCATTGAAGATGAAGTTCCCTACTACGACGGGAGAAATAGTTACTGTCAACGCAGACCAGAGGCAAGCCTAGTAGTGCTATGCAGAAAGTCTTAGAGTATCACCTTATCCTCCCAGCAGAGAGCCTGGCAGATACCATCCCACATCGGGGGGTACTAGCCAAGTCAAGAGCATAGACAAAAGCTCTACCCTTTATACCTTAACTATCTACACAACTCACCAAGATGACACATTTGACATAGATCTACGTGATGACACCATCGATAGAGGATCGAAGCCTGTAGATGAACTCGTCAAGCTACGGCTTAGACCAAACCCGGGCAATACACACAGCTCAGCTAAGACCTCACCAGTCATGAGCACAGAAAAATAGTTGATGTCCTCCGCAAATACAAATCTATTCGCCTGGCAACCATCCGAAATGTCGGGCATTAATCCCAACATTATATGCCACAAGCAGGCAATATTACCTCAGGCTAGACCAATAGCATAGAAGAAGAGGAAGATGGGGGATGAAAGGTGTAAGGCGGTTAGAAAAGAAGTTGATAAATTACTAAAGGCCAACTTTATCAGGGAAGTCAAGTACTCCACCTGGCTTGCCAATGTCGTGATGGTCTAAAAGGCCAACAGCAAGTGGTGCTTGTGCACTGACTTCACTAACCTTAATAAGGCGTGTCCTAAAGATACGTACCCATTGCTTAGCATTGACAGGCTGGTTGATGGTGCGTCAGGGTTCTAAATACCAAGTTTCTTGGACACATATTTTGAGTACAACCAGATTAGGATACACGCCCTAGACAAGGAGAAAATAACATTCATCACTGAAGATGCCAACTATTGTTACAGGGTCATGCCCTTCAATCTCAAAAATGCAGGCGCCACATGCCAGCAACTATGGACCAAGTCTTCAAAAAATAGATCAGATGAAATGTCGAGGTATATGTTGACGACATGGTCGTCAAATCCCAGAGCGTAGCCCAACATGTGATGGACTTAGAAGAAGTTTTTGGAGAGATCCGGAAGTATGCATGCATCTTAACCAAGAGAAATGTACGTTCAGGGTAGGTGGCAGTAAATTCCTCAGTTTCATGACTACATACCATGGAATTGAAGCCAACCTTGACAAATGTGCAGCCATACTGGAGATGCACAACCCAACTAACGCTGCTAAAGTTCAAAAACTGAACGACAGACTAATGGCCCTGTCCAGATTTCTCTCGAAGCAAGCCAAAAAGGCGAAGCCCTTCTACAAGTTACTTAGAAAGTCTGAACCCTTCCTCTAGGATGAGGTCTATGAGCAAGATTTTGAAGCATTCAAGAAAACCATCGTTACGTCACCCGTCTTGAGTCGGCCTAGACTAGGGGCACCACTACTCCTCTATCTCTCAATGGCAGACGAGGCTGTCAACTCAGCCCTTGTCCAACAAGAAGGGAAGTATCAACTCCCCATCTACTTCACCAGTTGGATTTTGTACGATGCCGACAAGTGCTATCAAATGATAGAAAAGATAGCATTGACACTTATCACTTTCGCTAGACATCTTCGACCCTACTTTCAAAGTCACCAGATGATAGTTAAAACAATTTTCCCATTAAACAGGTGCTTAGGATGCCCGAACTGGCAGACAGAATGATGGCATGGTCGGTTGAACTGTCAGAATTCGACCTCCAATATGAACCTTGCGGTCCCATAAAAACACAATTCATGGCAGACTTCCTTGCAGGATTCACAAGTAATGACAAAGCCACCCTAGACTGGTGGAATCTTTACGTGAACGGAGCGTTCAATGTGCAAGGAAGCAGAGCGGGCATCATCCTTGAAGGGTCTGGCAATGTTACGTTAGAACAAGCCCTTAAGCTTAATTTCAAAGCTTCAAATAACTAAGCCGAGTACAAGGCACTTACAGCAGGTCTCAAACTCAAAAAAGAAGTCAGAGCCAAGTGGCTGAGATGCTACTCTGACTCACAACTTGTCCAAGGATAGGTCGCCAATAAGTTCCAGACTAAAGAAGCCATACTCCTCCAATATTATCAAATTGCCAGAACACTTATCAACAGTTTTAAGTGCTTCAAAATGTATCACATACCAAGAGAGAGCAACACTAGGGCAGACCTGCTCTCTAAGCTGGCCAGTACCAAGAAGTTCGGACACCTCAAAACTATCATCCAGGAAACACTCCAAGCTCCCACCATACACACCTGAGATGTAACGATAGGCGAAGAGGAGGAACCCAACTGGCGAATTATTCTTGATGGCGATGTGTATACTACGTTATCCTTGATGGCAAATTATTCAAAAGAGGGCTGATAGAACCTCTACTTAAATGTTTGGACAACCAGCAAGCAAACTACGTTTTGAGAGAACTTCATGAAGAGATTTGCGGTCCCCACACAAGAGGACGTTCCCTCGCCACCAAAATAGTACTAGCAGGGTACTATTTGCTGATACTCAGGGCTTACGCCTTTGATTTCACTCAAAGGTGAAAAAAGTGTCAAGAATTTGTGGATGTCCCACAGACTCCTCCCGATAATCTCCACACTTTGACTTCCCCTTGGCCCTTCACCATGTGGGGAATGCACATCCCAGGTTCTCTACCAAAAGACTTGGGAGCGATCAAATTGCTATTGGTTGCAATGATTACTTCACTAAGTTGATAGAAGCAAAACCCTTACATGAGATAACTACTAGTGAGGTAGAAAACTTCACTTAGAAACATCTTGTACGCAGGTATGGTCTACCCTTCACCATTATCACTAACAATGGCACATAATTCAAAGCACTGACCTACGAAGATTTCCTCACAAGGCTAGGTGTCAAGGACCTTGTCACTTCGGTCAAACACCCCCAGACCAATTGCCAGGTGGAGGCAGCGAACAAAGTCATCCTCTGACCCCTACATACTAGTCTTAACAGGTCTAAAGGTCTTCGAAAGGAAGAACTTGCTGGTATACTATGGGCTTATCATTGCTCACCTCAGCAACTACACATGAAACCCCTTTTTGACTCACATATGGTACAGACGCCATGATCCCCGTTGAAGTCAGGGAACCATTGACAAGGAGGTTATTGTTTCAAGAACAACAAAATGAAGAGAACATGAGGGTTGAACTAGAAGCTACAGAGGAAATCCAAGACATGGCCATAATTAGAGAAGAAGCCACCAAACTCCAGATTTCAAGAAAATACAACACCAAGGTTCAACCATGAACCTTCCAATCAAGCGACCTAGTCTGACGTGTCCGGGGTGAAGCCAGAAAAGATCCCTGCGCAGGAAGGCTTGATGCCAACTGGGATGGCCCATTCTAGATAGTCACTAGCTTGGACAATGAAGCTTACAAGCTACAAGAGCTTGGTGGTAAAGAAATTCCAAGAACATGGAATACTACCCGCTAGAAGTTCTACTACAGTTAACATATCGAAGGCCGAATGACCTACTCTTTTGCCTACTCGAGTCTTTTGTCCTAACAAAAAAGTAGGATTTTGGCTTGAGTGGTTTTAATGAGGCACATCTGAAGAATAAAAAAGAGAAAACGTACTTGAATGTCATATTAATAAAATATATCTCTCTTTGAATTTCATATACTTGTGTCAACCTTGTAGGAACATGACAAAACTCAGGACCAGCGCTTGACTACTCTTCAAGGGTTCTTAAAATCAAGGTCCCCCTTGGTGAACTTCACAAAAATCCAGGGTAGTCGTGTCCTGTAATCTTAAAAGGTTCTTAAAACCTAGGGCCGACCTTTAGTAGCACCCTAGGTGGACCTCCAACAAAACCTAGGATGAGCTCCCGGTAATCTCCAAAGGTTCTTAAAATCCAGGATCGGCCTTCGATAGCACCCTAGGTGGACCTCCATCAAAACCCAAGAGTAGCTCTTGGTAATATCCAAAGGTTCTTAAAACCTTGGGCTGGCCTTCAATAGCACCCTAGGTGGACCTCCAGTAAACCCAGGACTAGGTCCTGATAATCTCCGAAGGTTCTTAAAACCTAGGGTCAGCCTTCGGTAGCACCCTAGGTGGACCTCCAACAAGACCCAAGACGAACTCCTGGTAATCTCAAAAGGTTCTTAAAACCTAGGGCCGACCTTCGATAGCACCCTCGATGGATCTCCAGCAAAACCCAGGGGCAACCCCCTGGTCGATCTTCAAAGGCTCATAAAACCCAAAGTACACTTTTAGTGAGTCAACAAAATCAAGGACGAACGCGTCACTTGTCGGTCTCCAATGGTTCTCAAAACCCAAGGTCAATCCTTGGTGAACCTTGCTCTCCCAAGGCTTGTCAAATTCAAGGTTCACCCTTGGTGAGCCTCGGCAAAACCTAGGATGGATAACTCCCCTGGTATCAGGCTCGACAAACCCAAGGTCCACCCTTGGTGAGCCTCCTCATTGCTATGTTTTCCCTGAAAAAAGCCTATGTAGAATTAGTGGCACCCTGAAACCTAATCAAATTAATCAAGCTTTTATCAAAAGGGGTTAGGGTCCTTTTCTCTAGTCTATGTCCCACACTTCATAAAGATTCTATGTCCCTTGAAGCATGAATGAACTCGAGGGAGGTGATGGGGTGAGAGGAAGAGGAAGGCAAAGCAGACGTAGACATGGCAGAAGTTGGTAGAGTAGAAGACGTAAGAGCAGTAGGAGTAGGAGTAATAGAAGTAGGAGGAGAAGGAGAAGCTGGAATGGCAGCAGGAGCCACTGCTGGAGCAGGAGTAGCGGTGGCTGAAGCAGGAGTTGCAACAACATTAGGGGCCACCGATGGAACCGAAGCAGAAGCAAGAGCCCAGACAGTTGGTGGCACCACAATAAAACTGGGAAGAAGCCCAACGGCCTCCCTCATTGCACGAAGGCTGTGAGGGGCCCTCGACTTCTTGCGGCCCGACGTCCCAGCACCACTTCCTCTTAGCTAAAATAGAGGAGGGGATGCTGGGGGAATTAGCAATAGCATCAACAGGGTTGACCTCAACAGTGGGTCGATCCTCGCCTCCAGTTGGAAGGTTGACAGAGGTGGGTGGCATGGTCTCACCTCTATACCCAGTGTGCTTCACCAAAGACCTCCAAGGCAAGTCACCCATTGTACCTGCAAAGTAAATAGAACATGACAAATGTCAATTTAGATCGAAGGCCAAAACATCAAACACAAAAGAAAGACATAAGGAAGGACATCTTACCATTTAGAGTAGCGAGAGGGTCATTCGCTGAAGGAAGAGGCAAAATTGCCCGTGTGTCCAAAGAAGCCGGCAGTTGTTCCAAAATGGTTCTGTCCTCCCTTTCTACCAAGGTCAACAAGTCTTCATCAAATGACTTAAACATGGTGGGATCGTACTGCCAGTAGAACAGGAAGCGAGGCTCCTCATCCTGATTGAACATCAATGGTAGCCCATCTACCACGTCGCCACTATCTTGGACCTTAAAGAAATGATCCTTGAACGACAAAAGATATTTGATTCAAACGCAAATAGCTTCTTGGAAACACTGTTCAAAGAGACCCATACAATCTTACCTGTCAATTTCACATGAAAAAAGAATAAGAAGACCGATACACTTGGTCAGAGTTGAAGAAGGGACAAAAAATCTCGAAAGCTATCACCACTGCCCAACTATTGGGATAAAGTTGGGAGGGCGCTACGTTCAAAAAATCAAGAAGAGACCACTGAAAAGGAGACAGGGGAAGAAGCAAACCCAGTACCTCAAAAAGGCACCAGTACAAGAAAAAGAAAGGTAGAGCACTTGGCACCCCCTCAAGAAAGGGAGATCATCACTCCCACAAGCCTCAAATATCACCTTACGAGAGACCTAAGGGGTCGTCAACCTTAGTTGAATACACATGGCATTCACATATGCTGCTGAAGTGAGGAAGGACTTATACTTGAGAACGTCATCCCTCACCCACTTGTAGCCAAGCCCGGGCGTTTCTGCCACCACTCTTTCTCGCTCCTCCTAAAGCAACAGGAGGAAGAATGGTGGTGAGAGGCATGGGTTCCTCGGCCTGAGGGGCAACAGAAGGCCTTGCCCTCTGATGAAGGTGAGAAGTACATTCACCAGTACGACATGAGGCCACTTCATCCCTAAGGAGGAGGACTTGTCATCAGGAGTCTCATGGTGACTCTCCTCCTTAGAAGAGTCACCAATAAAATAACTACACACATAAAAGGGTTGCTCGATTAAGCCATCTGAATCGCTACCGCCAAGACCCAAAGTAGAGTTGGAGATGGGAAATACAAACATTATCAAGAAGAAAATGGGTGTACCTTGAACGGAGAAAGAAAAACAAAAAGGCAAGAAGAAGATCAAAAAGATTCTAGAAGTAAGAAGGTCAAAAGTGCAAGAATGACGGTGACAGAAACGTCACGTGTCCACTCCATTTAAATGGAGGCGCAACCCTTCAGTTAGTAGCAGGATTTGAAATGATTTTCTTGAAATTTGTGCCATGATTAAACTCCACTCATCCACTAACACACGACTCCAGTACGTGCCTACTCCACGAGTGACACGTATGCACGAGTATTGTGCGTGCGCTAGCTATACGCGCCTATGGAAAAAGACAAGCGTCATGCTTGCTTTCAATACATTCTCCAACAATCAGACTATGGAAAAAATGTCTAGTTTGGACACTTCATTTGCCTAGCATTTTTGACCTCGCCTACAGAACAAAATGTGTTCTCCCTGGACAATTCAACAGTGACAACCTGGACAATGCATGTCCAGGCTGAGGGGCTTGACAAGCTCGCCACATTTGCATTTCTCGCATTTGTCGAGGTTACCACTATTAACACCGGACAACACTTGTCCTTTTTTTTGCAAGTCCCCCTTCTTAAACAAGACCGACTCATCGTTCGTGCAAAGTCTGGAACCCACTTGGACCACAACCACCTTACGCATGGCACTTCCAAATTTTGGTAAGAACATATTCCAATTTTGAACATGCAGCAAGGACTTAGAGGATCTATTAATGAAAGCTAAGTTAAGTTGAGACTTTGTCTACAAAGGCTAAATCAACCTTTGTCACTAAAGGATATTGTAGTGTCATGGGATCATTGTGCTAGAGAAGCAATATGTGAGTATGCGCAACTTCATGGTGGAGGAACTTTCACCTCAAAATATGGAGGATAGGAGATATGTCGTTATGATAACTGAAGGAATGTGCATATTCTTGTTAGAATTTCATTTTAAAGTTCCAAAATTCTTGACATGAATTCAAGCATTACAATGATGAGGAGTTACTTCCACTAAATATTACATTATGAATTGAATTTACAGTACACCCTAGATAGTAGAGGTTGTGTGAGTACATTATTAGACAGCGAACCTAATCAATTCATTTTGAACAAGTCTTATATATTTTATTTGGGGGTGAACATGTTAATGGAAACACTACAATGTGATGTCTTTTTGAATAACAATTTAATTTTCAGTTACTAAGATAGTATAAAAAATTATATTATCAAGCCACTTGTTGAAATATTATTCTTCCTTAGTTACTGTGAGAACTTTATGTTGAAATATTTGAACGGTGACAATTTAGTAATCTTTACAATTTCAAAAACAAAAATGGATTTTCTTTCATAATTTAATAAAGATATTTTAACTTCAATTAATGAAGCCCAAAAGTTTTCTAAACTTTGATTTATCATTACACCCAAGGATGTGCAAGAGCAAGGAAACACCTTTGTCCAATAAAAAAATGTTTTCATAAATTTTTCTTACTTCAAAAATAAATAAATAATTGTTTTAACTAGTAAATTATCATGATAAATGAAAATATTAAAGAATTTTTAATATTAAAGCTTTACCTAGTGTATTTGTTCTTGTCGCAAATGGATCAGATGTCTATCCTTCTGTCGAAGGATCTTCTGTGTTGAAGGGTCTTTTGCTTGTAGTTTCTTGCAAAGTCTCGGGTGCGTGAGTGTCCAGAAGGGCAAGGGGGGGTACATGCAAAAGGTACTCCAATGCTCAAGTGAGAGTTTGGCTCAGAGCTGTTAATGGTATGTAGTGAATATTTTAGAATGAATTAGTCCTCTTACCGAGGGGGTTCACCCCTTTTTATACTAACCTTGTTGGGCATAGGGTCTATGGGCCTGTCACATCTTGATTACCAGTTATGTAATACTCCTCCCAATCATGCTTAAGTACTTCTAATCAAGTGATTACCTTTAAGTGAGTTTAATGGTGATAATTGATGTGGTTATGATCGTGTGTGTGTTTATATATATATATGAACTACGGCAAGTGTACCGATCGTTATCAAGTAATAAAGTGTGTAAGTAAAGTATCGTCTCCTCAGGGATTGATGACAATTTATCGTAATTCAATGCTTAGAAATTGGAATAAGAACAATAACATTATGAGAAATTGATTTTGTGTTGTGTTGTGATTATGCAAGGAAAATAAATGCAGAATTACTGAAAACAAAGCAAAGTTTAAATGGTTCAAGTGCAGTATTTTTGGAACAATTGTGGTTAATCGCAATCCCCTATGATCCCCACCACCTATGTTTGATTGAATTTGTTAACTTGAACTATTTCTAATTACTCAGCTGATGTATTTCCATACAATTAAACTGATTCCTAATTCCTTAGGTAATTTAGCCCTTTGGTAAAATGAGAAGACCTAATCCCTTAGTGAATTCCTCTTAAACCAAGCATTAAGACATACATCAAGGTATTATGGGCTAAACCACATAATCGTGCTGCAACTACGCATTCCTATCCCTAGGCAATGAACAGTTGTTGTTCTAAGCAATTCCAGAACTAAAACCCCAACATCCCTATTGTGAATTAAAGCCCTCAGCAACTTAATAGAATGACCAGTTCAAATTAAGAAGAATATAATGAAGTGCAGAATAGAACAAAGCAATTATCATAATTCTCATTAGAACCAATCAAAACATAGAGGAGTTCACATAGGTTTTTGCTTTCAACCACAATACAAAGGTTTAGCTACTCATAATCAGATTAACCCTGGGTTTCACCATTAATGACAGCATCCTAAGAAAATCTACAAAGAATTAGAGAGATTACAACCAAGGATGATGTTCCTAATCTTCCAATTGAGCCCAATCTTGCCTTAGAAGCTTTCTCCCTTGATTCTCTTGCTTAATCCCCTTTTGGAAGCTCTGTTCTTCACTAAAATCGAGCTCTCCAGAAAAACCCTACTTTTTTCCCTTTATAGGTGCCCAAAATCACCAAAATTTAGGTCTCAGCGAGTTTATGGCGCTGATCGCGCCACTCCCACGCTGATCGCGTGGTTGATTCGAATCTATTGGGCATTTTAAGTTGTGGCGCTGATCGCATGGTTCCCGCACGATCCACGCGGGATGTTCGAATGACCAATGTTGGGTCTTTTGCAGCTTTTCTCCTTGCTTTGGGTTCCTAAAAACAAAATATTCACAAAAACATTATCAAATTCTATTAATTCGTAACATAACTAATTTTTTATACTATTTTAACTATTTATTAACAATTTATATATCTAAATAACCCTAAAAACTAATATATGCTAGAAGCATATCAATACTCATAGCCTAATGGCACCCATTTTTTACACATGTTGAAGGTTGAGGCGTGTTGTATGACATATGTGGATATGTGCCAAAAGGTGTGTTTGATTTGGGTGTGCCAAATGTCTCCTTGGCCTGACTGGTATCATATCTAGTATACTAGCCCCCAAGCCTTTTTCCAGCCTTGGCTGAAGGAAAGGCTTTATTATGTGCTAGAACAATTACCAATTACTCCCCAGACGATTATGCGCCTTTATTGCCACACAGTAATCGTTACATCGTGGATGTAGTGGTTATTGTCAACGTCTATTTACCTTCCCACATTGGGTGTTGAAATGTCGTGTGTTCTCAATCATAGGTCTATGTCGACCAATTGGTGGTGAGATGTTGATGGTTGGGCTTAGCCTCAGACCCAACTCCTATAGATACGGGGAGGAACCCCCTTCACTTTTCTCCCCTTATATTTCACTTCTTCGCTCTGAGTCAAATAGTATTCTTTTCTCTCAACCAAGTAGTTCAGTGATCAATTCTTTCTTTGAGGTAAGTAATAATGGTGTCGGTCAAAGGTTCATCGTCGAGGGAGTCAGTTGGAGGTGAGTCTGAGGTTTGAGGGCATGACGATGTAGTTTTTGATGTATCATGCGACTCCCACTCCTTAGGATTAGATTCTTCTAGTTCGGCTCACCTCTTGACAACCAAGTGGTCTAGTGACCTTTTTGGATTTTTTGAGCTAGCTACCACCCAATGCGTCTGAGAAGGTGGATGAAAGCGTCGTGGCTTCGGTGGTGGCTGCCACTTCTAAGGTGGGGACGTCCCAGAGGGATGCTTCTTGGCCTAAGAAGGGCCAATTGCCAAAGAAGTGTATGCCTCCTCCCATCACGCTTCCAGAGTATAGGTGGGTTGACATAGAGCTAGGGACCTACTTCTCTTGGTACAACCACAAATCTGACTTGACCAACCTCATAAGTTGACTACCGATCAGTACCATAACGAATTTGGATATGCTCTCGGTCACTCTCTACAAGGTCCGATTGAGTGCCACACCACCCGCAGAGTTCATGTTCATGAATCGAGAGGGGATCAACATGGACTTCTTTTACATGTATGCGTGCTTATTTCACGATCTGCACGTAAAGGTATCATTTTACGACTTCATGATGGGTGTGCTTTGCATACTCAACGTGGCTCCGATGCAGCTTAATCCGAATGGGTGGGCGACTATGGAAGCATTATGTGCACTTTACTCATATAGCTTAGTGTCGCTCACACCCGAACTTTTTTTGCACTACTTCTGCAGCCGCCCCCAAGATAAGGCTAGGTGGATATCACTTATTTGGCTTTCGAAGCGTCTTCTTTTCCACCCTTTCACTTCTTCTTATAAAAAATTTAAAACCAATTACTTCAAAGTAATGATAAGGCCAGTCCCGGGGAAAGACCATGTCTACGACTTGACAGGGAAATCTTTTTTCCCCTTCTACTAGCAGTATATCCTCGGTGGTATGACAAGTACCCAAAGGAGCTATTGAGTGCTTACGAACGTTGAGACCTCGAGTTTCTCAAATCGCTCCCTCAACAACTACCTGCTCGGCCCCTTGTGTCACTTCTTCAGTCTTTGGATCCTGTCCGAAACCTTGAGTATTAGTTTTGTTATCTTTTCAGTTGTTTTTAATTTCTCACTCTAACTTGCGGATTTATTGCTCATGTTATTTTGCAGGAATTATGACTCAGGCTGGCATCGACATAAGTGTTTTCCACCAAGCTTGACGAAAACTGTCGCTGGTGGTCATTCGCCAAATCTTGCTACCTACCGAACACCGAGGCCTTGTGAGGTTCTAGCTAATATGGTGCCCCTTGCTAGCAAAGACCATAGGGAGAAGCAAAAGCATAAGAAGTAGAGCCACCGGGAGCACCAGAGCAGCCCAGGGGAACACTCCAGTCAACGAGAAGGTGTTAGGAAAAAAGGCTCAAGCAGCCAATGCTTGAGTTTCAACTTGCTGCTGCCACCACCTTGGGCAACATATTTGCCCTAACCAATCAAGGCTTCTTTCACCACTCCTTCCGGCCAAACTGACTCATCTAGCCAGAGATGGTTTTGGAGTAGGGGCGTCAACCACTGAGTACAAGCGACGACACCACCAACTATGGCAACTTTTGAGCCTTCTTCTTTAGGGCATCGGCGATCCATCAACATCTTTAGGGGTCGTCCAACTCTGAGGCTTTGAACGACCGGCTAATGCTGGTTGAAGACAATAAGAACCTCAAGGACTGGGTTCTTTTGTTAACAAACGATGCCAAGGGGTTGGAGACACTCACCCTTAATGTTGAGGCCTCAATTAGGTCTCGGGATATTGAAATTGCTAGGCTCCAGTTGGCCTTGGCTGATGCCAAGAAGGAGACGGAGGAGGCCAATGCTGAAAACCAAAGGATTCAACAGAAGGCCTTCGATGATGTCTATAATGCACATGAGGCTGGCTTCAACCATTGCCTCTGACAGGTGTTGCATATATGTGACATCTCAGACCCAAGTGTCTTTGACATCAACAAGGATGTGCATGAAAGGGAGCCAGTGCTAATTGATGACATCCCGGAGGATGATGCTGCCCCTTTACCCCAGAGGCCAATGACCCCAGCCGAAGAGCCACTTGTCGAGGAGACCGAGGATGAAGAGAATGTAGAGCCTAAGGATTAAGTTCTTTAGGTTTTACACGTGATTTTTTGTGTAGTTTCTTTTTGCATTTTGTAAATCCAATCTTCGACATTTTTTTGTAATCATGATTTCCTGGTTATCAACTTTAATGAATTAATATTTCTTCTCCAAGTGTTGGTTTGTTTATAATAGCTAATTTATTTTTATATTTGGCCAAATGGTGCATTCGGTGGAAAAAATAATAAATAGAATTTGCACAAGTTATAATTTAACTGAAGGGTAATGAATGTTAATGTAAGTCGTATACCCTTCATAAATTAATCCAAATTGTTATTTTAATTAAACATTTATGCGTAGAATTTGACCTAGATCGAGGAGAGTACTCGGGAGGGAATCATAATTAATTTTGATTGAATTCAACCTTAGTTGAGGAAAGTACTCGGGAGGGAATTCTGGATAACTTTTTCAAGTTCATCTTTGACCAAGGAGAGTACTCAAGAGGGAACTTACTCGTGAGTTTATACCTGCTAACTTGTAATCAAAGATAGACAATCAAAGACAAATTAGGAAATTTTTTTATTAGTAGTTAGTTGTCAGAGTGTGCCTTGTTAAAACCTCCTCGGAAAAAAACCCTTTCACATTTTTATAGGAATAAAAATCCAAGGTAGGAAAAAGAGTACGCCACTCATTACAGAAATGAACCTAACTATAATAAAATTTCAAATGGTGTGGAGTTCCAAGTCCTCGGGATGATCTTCCCAGATGTCACCCTATGCTTGATGCCAAGACCACTCAAGAATTTGTTGTGTTTTTGGTTTATGAACTGTACATCGTTTCCTATGATCAGTGTATTCATAATTCTGAAGTGTGTGATGACATTTCTCCAGAAGAACTTCTGGACCTCATGTGCAGTGATGTTGGCTAGTGATTCAGCTTCGATCCACTTGGTGAAAGAATCAACTGCCACTAGGAGGAATTTCCTTTGCCCCGGAGCTGTGGGAAAAGGCCCGAGAATGTTCATTCCTTAGATAACGAATGGCCAAGGGGAGACCATTGGGTGTAGCTCTTCGGCTAGTCGATGTATCAAGTTTCCATGTCTCTTGCACTGAATGTACTTCTTTAGAAAATTCGAGCAGTCTATCCTAAAGGTCAGCCAATAATAGTTGGCCCTCAGAACTCTAGTAGCCATTGTCCTTTCTCCATAATGCAAATCACAAATATCCTCGTGCAGTTCTTAGAGGACATGGTTAGCCTAGTCTCGGTCGAGGCACTTGAGCAGAGGTGAGGAGAAACCTCTTCTATACAGTTCACCTCCAACTAGGGTGCACCTGGAGACTTGTGTTCTTATCTTTCTAGCTTTGATTTTGTTGGTTGGGAGTATCTCATGCTTCAAGTAGTCAAGTACCTCTTTTTTCCACCCCGAGGGGACTTCTTACACCTATAAACATTCTTTTCCTGAGACGCTGCGTTAGGGCACCAAGTGGAGAATAAAGGTTTTAAGCTAGCTAGGTTTAGGGGAGGTAGCCAGCTATGTCAACTCATCTCCCTTGTCGTTAACCTCCCGATTTATGTAAGTTAGTTGCATTTCCTCAAATTTTCCTCTGAACTTTTCAAACGCATGGTATTACTTCAAGAGTTGGGGATCTTAGATCTAAAACACCTTGTTGATCTACTCGAGGATGATCTTAGAGTCGCTTTGACTCTCTGAGCAACGACCTCTTTGGTGAGCCTTAGACCTGCGAGGAGCGCTTCCTACTCGACCTAATTCACATGGTTTTGAAGTCAACACGTAATGGTTGTGCCATGGCCACATTGTTGGGTCCTTCCAAAATAAACCCAACTCTACTCCCATGTTGGTTGAAGGAGTCGTCCACATGCATCATCCACCATTCCTACTCAAATTAGGATGGTGGAGGATGAAACTCATTGATGAATTCGGTCAACACCTGCACCCGGATGGTACCTCTTGGTTCATAGCATATCATATTCTTAGAGTTCGATTGACATGTAATCATTTGTCAGGCCAACTCGGGCTTATGTAGTATTTTTGCTATATGGCAATGAGTCCAAACAGTGATTCGATGGCTCTGAAAGTACTAGTAGAGACGGTGAGCAGCAATAAAAAGTATGAATCCTACCTGCTCCATCACCTGGTACCTTGTCTCCAAGTCTTGCAGTACCCAACTCACAAAATATATCGGCCTCTGCTCGCTCCCTTCTTCTTGTACTATAATCGTGCTTATGGCCTCAATTGAGACTGAAAGCTAAACAATCAGCTTCTTAGTTATGTCTAGTTTTGACAAAATGAGTGGCTTCATAAGGAGGTTCATAATGGGCCTAGCCCTCTCGACAATTCTTGGTAAAAATCTAGACAAGGAGGTTATTCTTTCGGCTACTCTTTGGGCCTCCTTCACATTTTTAGGACTCCTTATCTCTAAGATTGATTGGCATTTGTTCAAGTTAACATGTATTCCCTGGTGGATGAGCATGAAACTCAAAAACTTTTCCCTTTCTACCTTGGAAGACACACTTCTTGGGGTTCAACCTCATGTTGTCAAGACTTCTTCCAGATCCACCAAATTGGTTGCCAAGTCGTCGGATTTTACCACTATGTCATCCACATAGACTTCCAGGTTTCATCCAAGTTGACCCTAGAAAACTTTGTCCATCTAGTGCTAATACGTGGCTCCAACTTTTTGTAGCCCGAATGGCATGACTTTGTAAAATGTTTGAGGATTCGACGATGAATATCATTTTGTCCTTATCCATGGATCCATCCCTATTTGATTATAGCTAAAATAGGAATCCAAAAAACTCAACATCTTGTGTCACGTTGTTCCACCAACCAAGTGATTGATGTTAAGGAGTGGGTACGCGTCCTTGAGGCACACTCGATTCAAATCCGTGTAGTGTATGCACATCCTCCACTTCCCATTCGGCTTCATGACCATGACCACGTTGGAAAGCCAAGTGGAGTAGTCAATTTCTCTAATGAACATAGTGGCCATCAACTTGGCCACTTCTTGTCGCACTACTCAGCACCACTCTTCTCCCATATTTCTCTTCCTCTAGGCGACTGGCTTAGCATCTTCACATATGGCCAACATATGACAATGGAAGCTTGGATCGATACTGGGCATGTCTGTCGTGGACCATGAGAAAAAGTCAGTGTGTTCTCAAATGACTCACTGTATTCAACTTTTGTCGTCCTTGGGTAGCTAGTTTCCCAACTGAGTAACCTATCCCTCTCTAGGCTTGATAAGTGCCCTATTTTAGTTAAATCCAAGCTTACAATGTTGGCACTTATCTTTTGATTTTAGTAAAATTATTTATAAACTTGCCCTAAACCTAGATAAATAGTCTTTAGTACACTTGATGAATATTGTCTTCATATTTTGGGAGATTTGTCCAATCATATGTTGCATTTTGATAGGTTCGAGAAATTCCGAAGCTTTCGAACAAGCAAAGCAAGCAAAAGGGGCCTAAAAAAAGCAAACATGGGAGGTGTCAGAAGCAAAACAGGCCCAAAATCCATCAAGGCCCAAAAGCATTCTCCAGAACCATCTTTTAACTCGCCCAGGCGAGTGACTCTTGTGTATTTTGGTTGCCTGGGCGAGCGGCTTCTACAAGTGGGCCTCCAAGTGGGCTTAAACTCGCCCAGGTGAGTAAACAAAGGCAAAAACACTCGCCTGGGCGAGTGAACTCGAGCAGCCATCCTCCCTATAAATAGCCATGCATCCCATTCATTCCAATCGTCCCTTTCATTTTCCATTCTTCATTCTCTTGCTTCCTCAAGCTTGTTCTTTAGTTTAGGAGCTTAAATATTAGTATTAAGTAGGTTAGGAAAGTGAGAGAAGTGAGATTTAGTGTGGAGACTCTGCCGGAAAGAAGCGGTGATGGGGCCCTTCATCAATTCTTCTCTTAAGGAGGTTCTCTCCATGCTTGGTTAGTTTCTCTTAAGGATTGGATGTAATCTTCTTACCTTTAAGTATCTCTTTTAATATTTATTTATGCATAAGTCTTTTCTATTTATTATTGGTAATTTTATTTCGTTCTTAATGCTTGATTCTACTTGATCACTAGTTTCATGAAATTGGATTCTAAGTTTAACTGGGAAGTACTCTTAGAATTTGAACTGAATAATTTTACTCTTTACATTACGTTGCTAGGGATAGAGCATAACATTTAGATTGCAAATAGCACGCGATTATGATTGTAATGCTGGGTTGTTTACTTCATATGCGAGGGATTGATATTCGGTAAATATCCTTAGAATTCGATTGCGAGGGATCGATTCGAGGTGAATTAATGTGTGCATCAATAATAATAGAGAATGATTTATACATGGTAATATTAATTGGATATTGAGGGTATGAATGATGAAATCCAAATCCTACGCTTTTCTTGAATTAAATTAAAATCGTTTTATTAGCTTCCGTAATCTTCTGTAATCTTTCGTTATTTCCGTAAAACCATCAAAACTTCGACCATACTCGTTGTGCATAACTATTAAACTGTTAAGTTTTATTTGGATTAATTGAGTAGCACAAGTCCCTGTGGAGATGAACTTTTATAAATTTTGTAACTTACAATGACAATTGGTACGCTTTCCAAAAGTCTAACAAGGCTCGATCTGAAAAGTGGTCGTCTTTTCGATCGAGGTCACTTGATTGTCATCATTAGTTCTGGGTTTGAGCTCTAATTCCTCTACTTCCTTGGCTTTTGCTCCATCCTCCACATAGAGGATAACTTATGAGGTTTCCTTTCTTGTCTGAGGGTGTAACCTAAGGCTGGCCATGTAGCACTCTCTAGTCGTCCTCTGGATCAGCATGCACAATTATAATGCTCCCGAGGAGGATGTTATACAATGTGTGAGCATCCACTATCACATATCGTATCTTCAACCTCTTCTATATTGGCCCCTCATGCCCGAACATGGTGTAGAGTCAAATGCAGCCCTTTGTCCCTACATGTTCCCTAGCAAAGTTGAAAAGGGGGTCATCATGTAGGAGGATCTCAAACTTGGGTATATCCATATGTTTGAAGGTGTTCCAAAACAAGATGTCGATCGAGCTTCCTTGATCTACAAGGGTCTTCTTGACAACGCAGTTGGCTATCTCAATACTAATCACCATTTGATCATCCTGCACCTAGTCAATTGCCTTGAAGTTGCCTCCATGATGCTATTGCTGAAAGGGTTCTTAAACTGCGATAACTGCCTTCCTAAAGTGTTGAAGAATGGGGGAATAAAGTTTGAGTGCACACTCATATTAGTGGCTCCAGGTAAGCCGACTGCAATTGATTCGACCTCTCCTCCTTTTGATGGGTTGGCATCATGTTGTCGTGACCTATGCACCTCTTGGAGGTGACCATTCTCACGTTGAAAGGCGACGATTTTCTCAGCATGGTGTTTTTGCATTTTGGAGATGTGAGCCTGTAATCTCCTAACTATTGAAGATAAGTTTGTCTGATCTTCTATGTAAATGTCTTCATTATGGTGATTAGCTTATTGCTCCATTGCTGTTATGTTTGTACTAGTTCTTATTATTGCCATAAGCTCTTGGGGTCGAGATATGTCTTACATAGTCCCACGGTGGGCGCCAAAATGTTCTTGTCGCAAACAGACCAAATGCCTATCCTTCTACTATGCCGAAGGGTCTTCTGTTTGTAGTTCCTTGACGAAGTCTTGAGTGCATGAGTGTTCAAAATGGTGGGGGGAGTACCTGCAAAAGGCACTCCAACACTCAAGTAGTGGGGGGTCACCCCTTTTTATACTAACCTTGTTGGGCCTAGGTCTATGGGCATGTCACATCCTGATTACCAGATGTGTAATACTCCTCCCAATCATGCTTAGGTACTTTTAATCAAGTTATTACCTTTAAGTGGGTTTAGTGGTGATATTCACGGTCGAATGGTACTCGTCATTCACACATGTTGAAGGTTGAGACATGTTGTAAGACATATGTGGATACATGTCAAAGGGTATGTTCAATTTGGGTGTGCCAAGTGTCTCATTGGCCTGGCCGAGTACCTTATATGGTATAGTATCTAATGAAGTTATTTCTCTAAATGGATATTTTTGAGAAAAAAACACATATATGTGAAAAAGTTCTATTAAAATCAAACATGAAAACACCACATAATCCATTCCTGCATTTCACGATTTTTCTTCAACACTCTCGTTGTCATTTTCATCAGCTTTTTCTTCTTTGTTCTGTTGGAAAAAAGTACCCTACTTGTGAAAGGGGATTTACAGCTTAATCTAAAGCTGGGTTTTGCTTCCCTTGTCCAAATTCCATGGGTTTCTATTTATTTACTTGTTTTCCCATACTGAATTTCACATCAGTGTTTAGATAGATGGCTACTAATGATTCAATTTTTGTGTGTAAATGTATGAATCCTCTTTCCTGCACCGTTAAGATTTCATTAAATGTTTTTGTTTTAGCACACCAATTGTTTGATGAAATGTTGCACTAAATAGTGAAGTTGCAGGAAGCTCTATACACGTTTCAAAGCATTGCTCAGAGGCTTAGACATACCACCAACTAAGAGGAACTGTTTTAAGATATATTTTTCTAAACTTTTTTAGTAGTTGAATTTGATGGTTAAAGCTTAAATTAGTGGAATGCTGATGGTTTGAACATTTCCACATAGTGCATTATCTTCATATTGCATAACACCCGAGAAACAAAAATGTCCCCAAAAGTTAATTTCAAAGTTACCTGCGAACTAAAAGTACCAAAAGCATCATCGTTGTTACTGATACTTACCTATCATAGTGAACTACTTAAGGTTCTTATGGTTTAAAATGAACACATTTGTATCAGCTTACTATAAAAAAATGACACACAAATGTCAATTGCCAATTTGGATATTGGTAATGGTAAGAGCTGCATCCACCATAAATATTAGCTTGGTGTATGTCGCTTGCATTCCCAATATTTCTGGTTTATGCATTCTTTTATGTAGGAAATTTACATTTTTCAAGGAAATGGATGGTAATGCTTTCAGCTATGTTTGATTTCTGTTTAGCTGTATTGAACGTATGCAGTCTTGTTAAACTTAATTAATTAGGTGATTAATTTTGTGATGATTGGTTTCCTGTTAAGTAAATTTCACACCCTTGACTTACACTTCAAACCATGTTTCACATGAAAACAACATGAAGACTGTAGCATGTTTGAGAACTATTTTTTTGTGGTGTTTATGAAGCTTTTGTTATGACATGTCACCAATATATATGCTTTGAAGTTCAATTTATCCATCTTGTTGTCTTAGTGTGTGTGTGTTGTGACAGAGGTGTAGATGGGAATATTTTGGTGAATATTGTTGGTGTTTTAGATAGCTTTCACTAATTTAATGTATTATATTAATATTCATTAGCCAAATACAGTAGACAAAGTATAAACGTAATATAATAGCTAAATAAAATAGACAGAGTATATCAATACTAGTTTGTCCTTCTAATATATAATAGACAAAATCTGAAATAGCTGTGCAGGTGAATATTTATCATGAAGAAGGGAAAAGTTACCAGACTTACCCTCTCATATTAAAACTTAGAATACTATAAATTAAAAGTTAATTATTTACGTGCAGTATAAAGATTTAAAAGTGAGGTGATCAAACTTAAAAGTGGATATCTATTTTTTTATAACAAAAGAGTTAATTATTAATGGGCTGTCTTATGGGCCAAAGACAAGCAGACTTTCTTATTTTTTAGAGTAGGTAACCTACCACTACCAAAATATCATGAGTGTTTCTTCATACACCATTCATTTTTTTTACTACACCATTTTAAACAGTGCATTTCCGAAATTGTCCTTCGCTTTTTTGCTGCTTTTGTACACGGATCTGTAAGAAACTTACGGATTCGCCAATCCGTAAGATTTTTTTTT
>CM023944.1:16069902-16118289 GCA_013407115.1 Glycine latifolia | reverse complement strand
TTTAACATAATAAATTATTTTAAATTAAAAAATATTAAATTAAACTATAAATTAATAGCTCAATTATGTTAAAAAAATAATTAATGTTGATACATATAACACTAAATTTTTTAATGTATATTTAATACACATATAATTTTAACATAATAAATTATTTTAAATTAAATAAATTTAGTGATATATATATATAAATATTAATTAATTTATAACATAATTGGTCTATTAGCTCAGTTGGTTGGAACATCGTGTTAGTAACCTGAAGATTACAAGTTCGATACCTACATGCACCATTATTTTCTAAAATATATTTTAACCTACGAAAAAAAAACTGTACGGATTAGGCTTACGGATTGCCCAATCCGTATGTAAAAAAAAAAAAACATACAGATTGGGCTTACGGATTGCCCAATCCGTATATATAAAAAAAAAATCTTACGGATTGGCGAATCCGTAAGTTTCTTACGGATCCGTGTACAAAAGCAGCAAAAAAGCGAAGGACAATTTCGGAGATGCATTGTTTAAAATGGTGTAGTATAAAAAATGAATGGTGTATGAAGAAACACTCAAATATCATTTCTTCTATATATATTTAGCTCTGATGGTGATTCTTTTCTTTAAATGATCCGCGAAAACTTAGAAAGCATTCACTTATGAGACTAAATTAGAATCATTACTAACGAATACACTTTTTTTTAATTAGGAACAAATGCATACTAGCTTCGTTGTGTGTAGCCTCTAATTTATGGAAAATAATATTTCACACACATTATTTTGTATTATTTAAATATATCAGTGTGTGGGTTTTACTCTATACATAGCGGGGGTCTTTCCAATTAGTGAATGATATTTTGAATGAAGGATAATTTAGAGAAAAAAATAGTTTATTTTTCGGATGGAATTAAAAAATTTAAATGATGTTATTTGTGTGTATTAATTTTTTTCTTTCTTATATTCATGATTGCATCCTTACATATGCCACCCTTTGAATAATACATTATGTTCTTGATTGGTTAAATTTGAATTTGTTCTTGTTTGCTGTCAAATTTGACAGCAAAAGAGTTGTCTTGCATCAGTTCGTATGTGCAGGTCCAGAAGTATTAGACTTTGATATTTTATGGAATTTTAGCTCTGGAATCCCCCTTTTTAATCTCACCGGTCTCATAATTTTCTGGATTATATAGAATATTTGCTGAATATTTTTTGGAATCCCCCTTTTTGTAGCAGTGTTAGGTACTTCCGGAACCACACCTCTGTAATGGTTCCAGCTATTGCAGCTTTTACTGATTACAGACCAGCTGGTTAATTTCAAAGTTAAAAACTTCAGAAGTCATGAAAGTTGTGCCTTATCATATTTTCTAATTGAAAAGATCTAATCCTGAACTTTACATTACAATCGGCAAACCAAAATGTGACCATTGTAGAGATATTGCTTTAGATATAACTAGTGTAGGGCGATTAGATTTGTTATGAAATTGTTAGCAAAGGTTCCACTCCTTTCAGTGAATTTGCTTTTTCTTTTCAATAGAGAAGTTATAATTCATGCATTAAATAATGACTAAATGGAATTCACCTAACTGTCAATTACTGGGACACCTCTGGATTATGATTGATTTAATTCAGTACCAGCACACTTAGCCTGGAACATTACAGAACTGATTTGTCACTGTTTGCTCGATTGTATATGCACTAAAGTATTTATCATGACAATTTTGTTGGACTACTCATCGACTGAAAGATTAATAAGCTTAGCTTCTATGAATCAAAAATACGCTTAGCTTCTAGTTATGACTCGAACTTTTTTTCTGGTGCAGACAATTACATTTTAGAGCTCCGGAGAATCTAAAGGGCTTAGAGGAACCTCCTAGACTACCGCAGCGTCAACATGGTTTACCCTCTGAAGATGGTAAATACCTTCTCTGGTGTTATTTTAGAACATGATATGGGATTCTTCTTTCAAAAATTAGTGATTATTGTTGGGAAAAGCAGTAGTGCGCGTCACCTTCTCCACCAACGAACAGCAACAACAAACAACAGGGAGTCACAGACTCAACCCTCAATCAAATAGTGAAAAATGCGGAAATGTGAACGATAAAAAACAAAAGGAAGAACAGGAGAGTAAAAACACAGCAATATGGTTTAACGTGGGAGAAAACCAGAAACTGGAAAACCCACAGGACCTAGTCCAAAAACAATCCACTATATCAATAATGGCTACAAACACTCCACGGCCTCTCGCTGGAGTAATACTCAACATCACCAACAATGGAGGGAACTCACACTCTCTACAAGGGTTGTTCACTCAACCTCTCGGAGACACTCACTCTCTACAGCCTCTTGCCGGAGAAACACTCACAGGAGACTCTCTCTTCACTGTGGTCTCAAGGTCTCTTTCCTCCATCTATAAATAACGTATTTATAGAGAGAAATTAGGTTTAGGGATTCTGTTCCCTAAACATGGAATGGGCCGACGTCAACACCCTTGGGAATTGGGCCCAAGTCAAACGTTTCCCTTTCCAGAGCATGGGGATTTGGGCCAAGCATTAAAGCGGAACTTATCCAACAAATCTCCCCCTTCCGCTTTCAATGCGACGCTTTGGCAACCCAGCATAATCCGGTCTTCCACTGAGGTCTGGGGTCTTCTCTTCACAACCCGGCCTCCACACTTCAGCTTCATCATACCAAGTTCATCAGCCCGACTCCTTCACAGCAATCTTCAAACTTCATTGTTGGCACCGGCTTCGTCATCATGTCAGACCAATTCTGACTTGTGTGCACTTTCCCAAGTGTGAGCTTTCCAGCCTCCACCGCATCCCGTATCCAGTGATATCTCATGTCAATGTGCTTGGTGCGGGAGTGATACGTCGAGTTCCTCGCCAGATGAATGGCGCTCTGATTGTCACACTTCAACTCATACTTGTCCTGATCATGGCCAAGCTCCTGGAGAAAACTCTTCATCCACAGCAACTCTTTGCATGCCTCAATAGCGGCTATGTACTCGGCCTCAGTCGTTGACAGTGCCACACACTTCTGCAGTCTTGACTGCCACGAGATTGCCCCTCCAGCCAGGGTCATCAAATATCCCGTCGTCGACTTCCTTGAGTCGGAATCTCCCCCCAAATCAGCATCCGAGTAGCCTTGCAACCCGGTCTCGCCTTATCCAAATCGAAGACACATCTTGGTAGTTCCTCAGAGGTATCTGAAGATCCACTTCACTGCTTCCCAGTGTTCTCTACCGGGGTTCGAAAGATACCGACTTACCACTCCAACTGCATACGCCAGGTCGGGTCGGGTGCAAACCATTGCATACATCAAGCTTCCGACTGCAGATTGGTATGGGATCTTCTCCATCTCCTCTCTGTCTTCATCTGATCTCGGACATTGCCTCTCATTCAGCTTCAAATGTCCGGCCAAGGGGGTGCTCACTATCTTGACTTTGTCCATGTTGAATTTCTTCAAGATCTTCTCAACATATTTCTCCTGACTTAGCCACAGTAGCTTCTTCTTCCTATCCCGGATAATCTTTATCCCAAGGATCTGATTTGCTGGACCGAGGTCCTTCATCGCGAAGGACGATCTCAACGCCTCCTTCAGGGCAGAAATCTTCACCTTGTCTTGTCCTACTATCAGCATATCATCTACATATAGTAGCAAGATCAAGAAATCACTAGTCTCATACCTCTTCACAAAAACACAGTGGTCGGCCTCCGTCTTCATGAACTTATGACTTGTCATGAGGGAATCAAATTTCCTGTACCACTGGCGAGGTGCTTGCTTCAAGCCATAGAGACTCTTCTTCAGTCGGCACACCATGCCTTCACTTCTCGGAGCTTCAAACCCTTCAGGTTGCTCCATGAAGATTTCTTCCTCCAGCTCATCGTGAAGAAATGTCATTTTCACATCCATCTGCTCTACCTCCAGATCCATAATAGCTGTCATTGCTAAAACAGTCCGGACCGAGGTCATTTTCACAACAGGAGAGAATATTTCATCAAAGTCTATCCCCTTTTTCTGGTTGCAGCCTTTCACTACAATCCGGGCTTTGAATCTCGGTCTCTTGCCGCTCTCCTCCTGCTTGATCTTATACACCCACTTGTTCTTCAGAGCTCGCCTCCCCTTGGGTAGCTCGGTCAGCTCGTACGTCTGATTCTCATGCAAGGATCTCATCTCATCCTGCATGGCCTTCTCCCATTCGTCGCTTTCTAGACTCTCCACCGCCTCATCATAACTCTAGGGTTCACCCTCCTCAGCAATTATGGTATATTCATCAGGTGGATACCTTGTAGAAGGTCTTCTTTCTCTTGTGGGTTATCTCGGTTGTTCTTCTTCTTCATCATCAGAACCCGGTTCTTCACTTTCATCCCGGATCCCGGTATCATCGGCTTCTTGCTGGTCATCATCTTCAACATTGCCTTCAGCGATTTCTTCATTTGCTTCTCCCCCTACTTCAGCATGCACTTGAGGGACGGGTTCTTCACTTCAGACAGTAACCCGGACTTGGGGCTTCGAGATGTCATGGATGGTCTCATCCTCATGGAAGACTACATCTCGGCTTCTCACAATCCTCTTGTTGATTGGATCCCACAGTCTAAAGCCAAACTTGGTTTTCGGCGAAGCGAGGTATATGCACTCCTTCATCTTAGCATCTAGATTCGCCCTTTCATCTCTCGAGACATGCACGAAGGCTCGGCATCCAAACACCCTTAGGTGATCGTAAGTTGCTTTTCGACCCGTCCAGATTTCTTCTGGAATCTCTCCATTCAGCGGTCGAGATGGTGAGAGATTTATCAGATCGACCGCGGTTCTCACTGCCTCTCCCCAATATCCTTTTGACAATCCTGTGTTGGAAAGCATACTTCGGACCTTCTCTTCGATAGTCCGGTTCATCCTCTCAGCTAGCCCATTCAGCTGAGGTGTCTTGGGGGCGTCTTCTCCAGTCTGATCCCGGCTTCTCTACAGTAAGCTTCAAAGGGACCCCTGTACTCACCACCATTATCTGATTTGACCACCTTCAATTTTCTTCCAGTCTCCCTCTCCATCATTGTGTGGAACTCTTTAAAATATTGGAGAACCTGGTCCTTAGTCTTCATAAGGTAAACCCACACTTTGCGGGAGTGGTCATCAATGAAAGAGACAAAATACTGCGTGCCTCCAAGCGATCTCTCTGACATGGAGCAAGTGTCAGTATGGACGAGGTCAAGTATGTGCCTCCGTCTCTGAGGTTGATCCGGTCTCACAAATGAAACCTGATGCTGCTTCCCAGCTAGGCAGTGTGAGCAACTCTCCAGCACTTGACCCTTCAACCCGGTCAATAGCTCTTTCCTCTCCAAAATCTCAAGTCCTTTCTCGCTCATGTGGCCAAGGCGCTTGTGCCACAGCTCCAGACTTGAGCCATCAAACACCGTGTTGGCTTCGCTGCCAATCATCCTTCCTTGCATCACATACAAGGAGCCTTCCTTCTTTCCTATGGCTATCACCAAACTACTTTTGGTCAGCTTCCATCTACAGCCCTCAAAGTTGTTCACTAATCTGGCATCGTCAAGATTTCCCACCGAGATTAGGTTCAACCGCATATCAGGTACGTGCCTCACGTCCTTGAGCACGATCCGGCACCCTATTTCCGAGGTCAGGGTCACATCGCCGATGCCAACAATCTTGCTGGTTACCTGATTCCCCATCTTCACAGCTCCAATATCTCCACTCCGGTAGGAGGAGAAAAACCTTCTGTGCGGGGTCACATGGAAAGAAGCGCCTGAATCCACTATCCAGGTGCAATCGTCGAAGGCAACATTCAGGGAATTATCCTCTCCGAGAATAAATATCTCGGGGTTGGCACTAGCAACCACCACCGCGATGCTCTTGGCTTCCCTCTTCTTCTGTAAACTCTGGTCTGACTTCACAGATCCATTCTGTTCGTCTTTCTGCAGAATCCAGCAGTCAGCTTTCTTGTGCCCGGGCTTCCCGCAGTAGAAGCACTTCAGTTCACTTTCCGGTTTCGACCGATCTCGGGACTTATCCCACCTCTCACGACCCCGGCTTTTGCCTCGAGCCCGGAAGTCGGACTTGCTCCTCTCAGCCACGTTGGCGTCAAACGTGCTGGATACACCTCATTCTCGTCTCCTGGCTTCTTCATTCAGGAGGTTGTCTGTCACGACGTCCATCTCCAGTTTCCCTTCAGGAGCCGAGTTGCTCAACGTCACTACCAGGGTATCCCAACTCTCTGGCAATGAACTCAGTAACAACAAAGCTTGCATCTCGTTGTCAATTTTCATCTCGGCCTTGGACAACTGGTTCACAATACCTTTGTATGTGTTGAGGTGCTCGATCATGCTCATCCCTTCCTTGTACTCAAGCTTTACAAGTCAGCGGATGAGATGTGCCTTGTTTCTAGGAGTCTTCTTCTGAATCATGGACTCTAACTTATTCCACAATTCGAACGCATTGGTGAACTCGGACACGTGCTCAAATAGAGACTTGTCAATATACTTCCTGATCGTGGCCACCGCCTTCCGACTCAGGATCTCCCAATCCCTGTCCGACTTGCCGGTCGGCTTCTCATCGAGGACAATGGGATCATACAAGTCTTTGCAATACAGATGATCTTCCATCATCGGCCTCCAGTAGGTGAAGCTGTCTGCGGTCAACTTGAACATATCCCCGTCATGGATAGTAGCACCACTAGTCTCCATCCTGTCTCCTTCCGTCGTCAGAACCCGTCGAACCAGGGCTCTGATACCAATCTGTTGGGAAAAACGGTGGTGCGCATCACCTTCTCCACCAACGAACAGCAACAACAAACAACAGGGAGTCACAGACTCAACCCTCAATCAAACAGTGAAAAATGCGAAAATGTGAACGATCAAAAACAAAAGGAAGAACAGGAGAGTAAAAACACAGCAATATGGTTTAACGTGGGAGAAAACCAGAAACTGGAAAACCCATGGGACCTAGTCCAGAAACAATCCACTATATCAATAATGGTTACAAACACTCCACGGCCTCTCGCCGGAGTAATGCTCAACCTCACCAACAATGGAGGGAACTCACACTCTCTACAAGGGTTGTTCACTCAACCTTCCTGAGACACTCACTCTCTACAGCCTCTTGCAGGAGAAACACTCACAGGAGACTCTCTCTTCACTGTGGTCTCAAGGTCTTTTTCCTCCATCTATAAATGACGTATTTATAGAGAGGAATTAGGTTTAGGGATTCTGTTCCCTAAACATGGAATAGGCCGAGGTCAACACCCTCGGGAATTGGGCCCAAGTCAAACATTCCCCTTTCCAGAGCATGGGGATTTGGGTCAAGCATTAAAGCGGAACTTATCCAACAATTATAGATGACACCTAGCAATAGAATAAAAATGGTTATAAAATAGGAGCTAGCATGATTTACTAAGTAACTAATCCTTCCATGTATCCATACAATAACTGGAAAAAAAAATAGACCAGCTGAACTATCTAGCACCTTCCTATTAGCCATAAGTTCATACAGTGCACTTTTGTTCCTATGATATATCTCCATCTGAATGAAATAGACCTATTCTATTGACATACACACACACACTCTAAATGAAATGGACATTTGCATCTAATTCAATATAACAGGCCATTGGTTTTCCTGGAGGAGTAGTAGAATTCATCCATGAAATGTGGTTTACATCCAAATCACCTAAAGAGAAAATACCTTGCTACCGTGCCCTTGATGCTAATGGGTAGCCAATTTTGGGCCATGACTTTTGCAGGTTTTCACATCCTTGACCTTCATTTCATTATTTTTTGCATGTCGATCCAGAGGGAAAGTACATTGAAATGAAACTAATGGATATCAATAATGTTAGGTCTGCAAGGAATGGTTGCTGTTAAGATATATACTGACATGGTCACTCTCCGATCTTTGGACACTATCTTCTATGAAGCACAAAGGCAAGGTAAAATATCATTTTATGTGATAGCAATTGGAGAGGAGGCTATCAATGTTGCTTCAGCTGCAGCTCTTGCCATGGACGATGTTGTTTTCCCTCAGGTTTCAAACACATGACACAAAGAAAATAGTACTTTTATACTTTTTATTTTATAGCTAAACTTATGAAAGAATTTCCCCTAGTATGAATTCTATTCATCAGAGTTTTATCCTCCGTTTATCATATTTTTTTAATTAGATGGCTTGATTTCAGTAGGAAAATTATTTAACAACAAATCAGGTTGCATGTATAGTATAGGAAAATAAATTCAATACAATATTATTGAAAATAAGTTACCAATGGTTTTTTCTGTGGAAAAATCCGTCGGTAATGATCCACAAGTGTATCTCCTATGGACTTTACTGACGGATATATCCGTCGGAAATTACCGATAGACATAAAATCCGTTGAATAAAATTTTCTAAGACCATTTTATCGATGGAATTTTGTCCGTCAAAAAATATCCAACGGATTTTGGCAGTTGGAAATATGTTTTTTTTTTATAGTGGATTTAAGGATCCACCAAATTGTATATCCAATTTAAACTGATTGAAAAAACTTCTAGTCAAAATTTATTTTGATGAACAAAGTAACTTTATTAAAATCAGCTAAACAGTAACACAAGTAGTGCCCAGTTAAGCTACAAACAGTACAAATAGAGCAAAAAGGTTAAAAAAAACTAAAACCCTTGTCACGGGAGGGCCATCGAGACAGTAATTGTGAAAAACCCAAAACTGATGTAATCCAACAAAAATACAGGTTGTCGCTTGCTGCACTCAAAATTTGCTTCCTTGCACCTTCTTTTTGGGTTTCCAATTGGTCAATCAAGAATATAAAATTACGTTCCAAATGATTGGTTATATGTTTTGGCTTCTAAAATGACTAATCTGAAAGGAAAAAAAAAAATCCAAAAATGTGCAAGAAACAAGTTTTGGGATGCAGGAAGCAACAATTCAAAATAAAAGGTTCAAACAAGATGTATGGGACCACATCGGTAGTAGGCCACATGTTAGTCCATTATCAAGAGTGTAATTCACCAAATTCATCTAAAAGTTTAAAGTGCTAACAAGTTAATCCTTGAAAAATAGAAAATTGGAAAATAGATCCTGACACTACATTCTCTGAGCTAAGGTACTCCTTTCGTTAGTAGGCACTAGTAACTCTCTCTGTGGATGAATAACACCAACATTATATGTCATGCTGGAATGTCTCTCTCTTGTAGGTGACTTTCCACAACAACATAGACCAAATTAAAATTTTCTGGAATTAAAATGATAATTACAAAAACATTTTTTTTCTTCTTCTTGTGTCTACGTTAGTAGGAACTAAAATGAAACATTATAGGACCAAAATTAAAAATTTCAAAAAAAATTCGCTTTCTTTTGTACAAATCAGGAAGAACCAAATTAAAAAATAAATAAAATATTTTTCCGAGAATTTTGCAAAAATATTATAACGTCTCAATTTCCACCAATTTCTATTTTTAATTATTCACAAATTTACATTTAAAAATCAATTTAGAATTCGAGAATTCTAATAAATAACATTGTCTACAAATTACCAAGTACTATTAAGATATAAATTTTAAATATTTTTTCAAAATGTCCCTGATGTCAACAAATTAACTAGAATCACGTTTTAGCCAAAATGTGACTACAAAAAATTGTAAAAGCTTTATTTGACATTTAAAATATTAATATTTAATTAAAATATTAAATATAACTTTGGAGAATCTTTTTACAACTTTCAAATTTTTTTTTTCAAAATTATACTAAAACCATTATGTTAAACCTGAGTCTGCCTTATTTTTCTTTTTATTTTTTTTATAACAAATGTTAATAATATTCTTAAAAATTATGAATAATTTTTTTTATTAAAATATATAAAATTACGTTGTGCATTATATTTAAGAAACTAGTTAACAAAAACTCTTATTTATTTGTTTTATACACACAATAAATAAATTTTTTCTCTAAAATTAAAAGAGAAACAAAAACTATTCCCACATTTTAGACCTGTCTGTGCACCGGCATGCATCTATAAAATTTGATTCTTATTCTTATGAATCCTCCAAAGAACTTGGATACCTTTCGATTGTGTCAAAGGTGATACCGATAAAAAACGAACGAGAATGAGCTCACAGCTCTTAACTCTACAACCTGCACCAATTCCCAACAACACTAACCCAAACTCCAAATAACTCAAAACACCACCACCAACAACACCACCTCTTAACCAAAGGATTTTCATACCTTCCCATGTCTACAGACACCCTTCAACCATACTCTTGGAACTCTGCACTTCCCTCAAAGAGCTTCACCAAATCCTCCTTCTCGTCATCAAAAACGGTTTCTTCAACGAGCACTTGTTCTAGACCAAGCTCATAAGCCTTTTCCTCGAGTTCAACAGCGTCACTGAGACAGCACGTGTGTTTGAGCCTGTGGAGCACTTTACGCGATGCCGTGAGGTTTTATGAGAGGACAAGGTGTGATGAGGTTAGATCTGTGGTGTATGATTTTACTTATACTTGTTTGCCATGACTTCTGTGGTGAATTTGTATGCCAAGTGTTGGCCGATCGAGGATGCGTACAAGATGTTCGAGAGAATGCCGCAAAGGAACTTGGTTTCGTGGAACACGGTGGTGGCAGGGTATGCACATAACGGGTTCGCCATGAGGGCTGTGCAGGTGGTTTTGCAGATGCAGAAGGCTGGCCAGAAGCCGGATTCCATCACGTTGGTCAGTGTTTTGGCTGTTGTTGCAGATGTGAAGGCTTTGAGGATCGGAAGGTCTATTCACGGTTATGCTTTCAGAGCTGGGTTTGAATCTATGGTTAATGTTGCGCCAATGATCCTGGATATGTACTTTAAATGTGGGTCTGTGAGGAGTGAGAGATTGGTGTTTAAAGGGGATTAGTAGCAGGAATATTTTTTCTTGGAATACGATGATTGATGGCTATGCACAAAATGGCGAATCTGAGGAAGCGTTTGCAACATTTTGAAGATGTTGGATGAAGGGGTGGAACCTACAAATGTTAGTATGATGGAGGGCTTTACATGCTTTTGCTAATTTAGGTGATCTTGAACGAGGGAGATTTGTTAATAGATTGTTGGATGAGAAGAAACTTATTTTTGATGTGTCAGTAATGAATTATTTAATATCCATGTATTCAAAGTGTAAGATGGTTGACATTGCGGCCTTAGTGTTCCATAATTTGAAACAGAAAACAATCGTCACATGGAATGCCATGATAATAGGTTATGCACATAATGGATGTGTAAATGAAGCTTTAAATCTATTATGTGAGATGCACTTTTACGACATCAAACATGATTCCTTTACCTTTTTTTTTATCAGCAAAAATAATTATATATAAATAAAATATAAAGGGTACAAGTAGTACCATTATATATACAACCTAAGCACAACATAAAACTATTGTAACCTAATACATGAAAACCAACATGAATTAAGGTGCCAGAGATATGGCTGAAGACTAGGCTCACACCAAGCACAACATAAAACTATTGTAACCTAATACATGAAAACCAACATGAATTAAGGTGCCAGAGATATGGCTGAAGACTATGCTCACACCCAAAATAGCAAGTTTCTATGCTAATCCCTCCCATGAATACAGAATTCATCCCTAATGTTACTAGACCAATAATGAAAAAGAATGTCAAAATCAGTACTCATATTTTTGAATCATGTCCAACAAAAAAAACGTGCATCCCCCATAATTTTTTGACCATTGAAGCTGTCATTGTGGAAGACAATTCTATTTCTATGATGCCATATGCACCAGGTCATAGCTATCCACCAGGTTTGCCATCTCTGAATTTTGAGTCTATTGATCTAGCAGTAGGAATGTTGACAAAAGTGTAGTTAGGAGTTACCGAAGACAACACCATAATGTTTATTCACGACATCGATTCCCACCATAGCGGCATGATCCTAACACAAATGAAGAATAAATGAGACGCATCCTCAACATGACTCTTACAAAAAGTGCAACTGACATCATTTATTTCCATATTCCTTCTCTTAAGATTCTTCATGGTGGACAGACAATCCCTAATCAGTCTCCAAGCAAAGCATGAAGCTTTGCGAGGGATTTTAAGTTTCCATATAGCCTTGATCACCTCATCCTGGTTCCGAGTTGACAACTCCCTATTAAGTAACCTATAAGCACTCCCCACTTTATATTTCTCACTCGCATCACCCACCCACCTCCAAGTGTCATGTTGTTGTACTTGCATTTGCAAACCCTGTATATCCTCTAAGAATTTTATAGCCATTTGTATTTCTCCCTCCATAAATAGCCTTCTCCATCGAAGTTGCCATTCCCAGCCAACTTGTGATGTTATTGCCATTTGTTGAATATAATGCTTTTTTTGTAGAGATATATGGTATAATCTTGGGTACTTCTCCTTCAAGGACCTTCATCCTCCTTCCAAACATCTTCCCAAAATAACACCTTTGAACCACATCCCAAATTCCATCTGGTCCTTACTTTAAAACATCCTTCCTCCTTATTCAAATTACAGATGAGGCATAAATCCCTCCACTAGATTGATTCATTAACGGACCTTCTTGGCTCATCCAAATTCCTCCAACCTCCATATTTTGACTCCAGAACTTGTGCCCACGGTTCATCTTGGTGTTGAAACAAATTCATCATCATTTACCAAGTAAAGCATTATTGAACTTCACTGAGTCCCTAATTCCTAGACCCCCATTCTCCTTCGATTGGCAAACCAAATCTCACCTCACCCAAGCAATCTTCTTTTGGTCAGCAGTTCCACCCCACAAAAACCTCATTTGAAGCCTCACCAACCTATCCACCACTTTCTTTGGCACCCTAAAAAAAGAAAAGAAAAATATAGGGATTGAGTTCAAGACTGACTTTATGAGAGTGACCCTTCCCTCGAAAGATAGGTATTTTTGTTTCCACTTTGCTAAATATCTCATACTTTTGAATTAAAGGATCCTATGTCCCACATCGCCTTTGGTTTTCCCTCATAAGGACACCCAAAAAAGAGAAAGGTACCGTCAACACTCTTCAATTCAAGTAGCTGGCAACATTGTTGGTTCACTAATCATTGTTCCCAAACACCCCCAAACTACTCTTGGCAAAGTTTATTTTCAAACCCGACACCATTCCAAAGGTCATTAGCATAACCTTTATTACTTTAACATTTTCCATCGTTGTTGCGCCAAAAAAGATAGTGTCATCTGCATACTGTAAAATGCTAATGTCCATTTTTGTCTTCCCAACCTTAAAGCCTTCATACAGATTCTTGTCTTGTGCTTCTCTCATCAAACCCAATAGGCCTTCTGCTACAATGTTGAACAATAATGGAGCAAGTGGGTCTGCTTGCCTGAGACCCCTTTGGGGAGTGAATTCTATTGATGGGCTTCCATTGACCAAAATGGAAATGAAGGCTGATTTCATGCATCCTTGGATCCGGTAATCCACTTAGGACAAAACCCCATCTGTTTCATCATATATGAAAGGAAATCCCAGTTTACCAAGTCATACGCCTTTTCATAGTCAACTTTGAAAACAAGGCCACTTCTATTACTCCTTTTTGCTTCATCAATCACCTCATTTGCTATAATCACACTATGCAGCAAGTGCCTCCCTTCTATAAAAGCAGATTGGCGATCATCTATGATAACTGGCAACACCTTCTTCAGCCTTGTCGACTGAACTTTGGCTACAATTTTATACAACAACCTATTAATGAAACATGCCTATATTCGTTTAAAGTCTAGGGGGTCATGAACCTTAGGGATCAATGCTAAGAATGATGCATTACCATCCTTCGGAAATACTCCATTTACATAGAATTCGTCCATAAAGCGGAGTAGGTCATATTTGATAACCTCCAAAAATTCTATAATGAACTTGAAATTTATTCCATTCGGTCCAGGGCTTTTCTCATTACCGCAATCCTAAACTGCATCCTTCACTTCTTTCACATCAAATCGTGCCACTAGGAGGTTATTATGTTGCTGCTCCAAACCCTTAAATTTGACCTCATCTAGCTCAAGCCTCTCCCACACATGTTCTTCAAATCTCCTCTTGAAAAAGAGTTTGATTTCCTCTTTGACCCTACTAGGTTCCTCAAACCAATAGCCATCAACCAGCACACCTCTAATTGAATTGTTCCTTCGTTTCCAGTTTACAGTCACATGGAAAAATTTGAAGTTGCAATCTCCTTCTTTGATCCATCTGGTCCTTGCTTTTTGCCTTAAAATTGATGCATTTGAGTGTGCTGTAATCCACAGTTCTCTTGTAATTTTTTTCTCAATTTTATTTCTGCATCAGACAATTGTCTCTCATCACCCTCCCTTTCCAACTTGTTAAGCTCAATCTCTACTCTTTTCAGATTTTTCTAAATATCACCAAACTGGGATTTATTCCGGACTTTCAGACTCTTGATCTTTTATTTTAGGACATACATCCCTAGCCATTAACCATGTTTGCATTCCAACTATCACGAACTACCTTCCTGAAAGATATATCTTCAAACCAACAGTCTAGAACTCGAAAAGGCTTGGGGCCCCAGTCAGCAGAGGAGGATCTCAGCAGAATTGGGCAATGGTAAGAGAAATTGCAGTCCATTATTATCTGCGAGGTACCTTGCCATTTGGCCAACCAATCATCTTAAACAAGAGCTCTGTCCAGCCTGCTTTTTGCAGTCTTATTTGGTTTATACTAGGTGAATTTCCTCCCAAAAATAGGCACATCTTCAACCTCTAAATCTGCAATTCAAATCATTGAAATCCTTCACAATGCCCTCATCTTGAGTCCTCTCACAAATACCCATTCTCTTTTAGGATCTTCTAATATTATTAAAGTCACCTATTATACACCATAGGCCCCCTATATTTTCAAGTTTCGACTGCCTGATTTCTTCCCATAAAACTCTTTTCATAGCTATCTCACATGGTGAATATAAGTTCACAATAATGACTTTCCACCATTTTTCGCCCACGTCCCTTCCAAGTAAATGAAACCACTACCATCCAACTTCTTTTCTACTTTAGATGACTCTTCATTCCAAATGCACAGTAGTCCACCCATTCTATTATATGCTGGCTGAAATTCCCAGCTAACATCATAATGCCCCCACAGAGCTTGGCATACCTTTTTATCAATGACTTCCTTCTTGGTCTCTTGTACACATAACATATCCACCCTTTCTTTATTCACCAATTTTCTGATAGAGGTCCACTTCAGCCCCCCTCCCCATCCCCCTTATGTTATACAATAAAATCTTCATCAATCACCATCACTTTTTCCCACCCACAACATCTCTCCCTCGTCTCTTTCTTCCATGGCTACCATGTTGTTCACCATTTCTTCCTGATTGTTGCAGGTAACACCCAAGAGTCTTGCCAATTCCAAATCCCTGGATGCATCTTTTGTCCATTCACCATTAGTAGGACTTGATGTTGACTTTGAATCTGCTACCTTATGATTTTCAATGTACCTCTCCCCCCCAATCAGCAATTTCCTTCAGCCCACTTCCTCCTGTCTTTGTAGGGGAATCCTCAGGATTTGTTTGGTAGGAAATAGCTTCCTTACCTTTGTAGATAATCTGTTGTTTTCCTGGTCTAGGTTGCGATCCTTTTTTTTCATTGGGCTCAACAACCTTTTTACACCACTTATTTCTTGAATATACCTTCCACTATGGCTCAGGCCATTTAAAGTAGGTCCCAACAGCCTATATTGACCTCCTAGCTTTTCAACACTGTCCTTGTTTGGAGGTCCCATAGGTTCCCAGACAGCTACATTTCCCACTGCACTAACATCTGCCTCCAATTACTTTAATTAAAAAAATTGTGTCAGTTATGGGTCCACCCTTTTCCTTTTTTCTCCCATCATTCCATTGTCTTGTTTCTTCTAACAGAGGACTACTTCATTACCTTCCAGTTCTACTTCCTTATTTGCCTCTCCTACTTCCTGACCGATATCCCCTACCATTGTATCTTCGCTTACATAGAGCTGCCAGTTTTATATGTTTGACTGACATCCATCAAAAGTCTCACCAACTACAACCTCGTTACTACAGCTTTTGTCAGGTTCTTGTGCTTTCCCAACAGTTCTTGCAGGGTGCTTTGACCAGCAGACACTAGCTTTACCCCCTGCTCTTACTACTTTCTCCCCTGTCTGTATCCGCCATTGTAGTTGCCGCTGAAGACTCGGCTGACTAGGCTACAACCAGTGGGTCCTCTGACGAGTCACTCATCTCTATAAAACTCTCATCGGACGATACCTCCTATGAGGAACTAGTGAATCTCCCTTTGTTGCATTTGCAGCTGCAAGGGCTAAAACAAGTGTCCTCAACAATGTTGATAATGAAATCAACTTCATTAATGGATGCCACTACGTTGTGATTGATCATAGGATGCCATGGAGTTCTAATAAGCACATGAGGCCTATCCATACGATGAAGGTCATCAGTATCATCGTCATGTCCACCATTTCACCTACCCCTACCACAATATTTTTTGATATTCTTCACATCCCATGCATGTAGTGGGATTCCCCAACATAGTACCCAGACCAGCCTGAAACCATACCTCAACTTAGGGCACCATTTTTCCAGTGAGTGAAACATGGACGGTCCACTAACATTTGGGTTCCTACATAACTCCTCAGCCTTTGAGTCACTAAGTCCCATGAGAAACACCATATCGCCACCCCAATACTTAAGCTTAATCTCCTCACCTCTATCCCACAAGAATTCTTCTTCCAATCTATCGAATGTTGTCAAGCTCCTTAACCTACCAACCCAAGCTTCGCTACACAATTTTCTATCATCCATGGGTATAGATAGCTGGATAGACGAATGTGATTGCTTAAACGTCGCCTGCGCGTGTGTTGGATACCATGTCTTCCTTGTTAATTGATTGGGCGTCATAACTAATTTTGCGTTTGAGACCCTTAGAGGCTGGCATTAAGGAAGATATTGTCGATGGAGAAAATGCTTCTGTAACTCCCCATTTATTACTGCTTGTGCCGTTCTCACCGTCCATTCCATGTTGGTTTTATCTGTAATCTTCCACTCCCTATCATGCTTTGGAAGGTTTGCATGTAGTTTAAGCCGCCCTATAATCAAGTTATCTAGTTTTCGCTCAAGTTTTCTAGCTTATTCAACCCCTTTGAATCGAACGAAACCATATCTTCTTCCACTTCTATTTCTGTTTTTTGCAATGAAAACCTCCTTGACATCTTCCCACTTCTTGAACTCAAGCCATAGTTCCTTTTCCCCCACCTCTTCTGGAAAATGAGTGAAGTAGAAGGAAGACACATCAAGAGCATCCCTCCAATTTTTCCTTCGCCCTTCCCCTCGTCATGCCACCTCTGGTTTTGCATAGTGTTGACCATACCCTTTTTTCGGCGTGGTTGATACGAGATGTTTCCCTATCCCCCTCAATGTTACGCTCACTACCCTTGTTCCATTTTTGTACTCTTACCCACTTGTTGTTTCTCTCACTAACACACATACTCTCTCTCTCTCATCTCTAAAACTTTTTATGGCATTCTGCTTAATAACTTCACACTTCACAATGTTGAAATTCCCCAATCCTCATCCACATTCCCCTTGGTTATCCTTCCATTAAAAACCCATAACTTTTTTGTCTCTTGCAAGTGTTATAGAGACTGATTAATGATTTACCTATTACTATAAAAAAAACACACAAAAAAAGGAACTGTTCTTCCTCCAAAGGTTAGTATTGTAAGTTGTTTTGATCTCATAACCAATAAACCATATTCCTTTACATTAGTGAGCATAATTACTGCTCTTGAGGATTTATCAGTCACCTGCCAGGCTAAGTGGATTCATGGACTTGCTATAAGAACTTTGATGGACAAGAATGTCTTTGTCTGCACATCACTCATCGATACATATGCAAAATGCGGATCGAGCCATTCAAACTGCAACAAAACTTTTTGACATGATGCAAGAGTGACATGTGATAACATGGAATACAATGATAGATGGATATGGAACACATGGCCACAGAAGAGAAGCTCTGAATCTCTTCAATGAAATGTAAAAGGGATCCGTTAAGCCAAATGAAATAACATTTCTCTCTTTTATCACAGCTTGTAGTCACTCGAGTTTAGTGGAAGAGGGCCTCTACTACTTTGAAAGCATGAAGGAAAACTATGGTTTGGAATCTGCAATGGATCACTATGGTGCCATGGTTGATCTCCTTGGTCATGTTGGCAGGCTAGATGATGCTTGAAAATTCATCCAGGATATGCCTGTCAAACCAGGAATTACTGTTTTAGGTGCAATTCTAGGTGCTTGCAGAATCCATATAAATGTAGAATTGGGTGAGAAGGCTGCAGACGAACTATTTTAGTTAGACCCAAATGACGGTGGGTATCATGTATTGTATTGCTTGCCAACATGTATGCATCTGGTTGAATGTGGGACAAAGTTGCTCGGGTGAGGACAACCATGGAGAAGAAAGGGATCCAGAAAACTCCAGCATGCAGTTTGGTGGAGGTGGGAATTGAAGTTCATACATTCTACTTTGGAAGTACTAATCATCCTCAATCCAAAGAATCTATGCTTACCTTGAGACTCTTGGAGATGAGATCAAGGTTGTTGGGTATGTGCCTGACACCAATTCAATTCATGATGTGCAAGAAGATGTGAAGGAAAAACGGCTCAGTAGCCATAGTGAATGGCTTGCTACACTACTACAAATTAAGCCTTTCACGACGCACATACGACGACGGTTATATGGAAACCGTCTTAGTATGCTACGCGGTGGCATTGTCGTAAATATCAGGTTAAAAACGACGACGGGTATTAAAGGAACCGTCATTGCTAAGAGCGCGTTTATAACCAGTGGCATTTTTGTGATTTTGGTACAAATTAACGAAGACGGTTATTCTTATAACCGTCGTTGTTTGTAACAGTGCATTTAAAATTAAAATAAGAAAAATGACCATGCCCTAGGCTCATTTTGGTTGTAAACTGCGCTACCCACTCCTTCGGCTCCTCCTCGTCCTCGAGCAGCACCACCACCCTCCTCCCGTTCGAGCTCGGCGTCCCTTCCCCGCTCGATATCCCCTTCAGCCGCGCCTCCAGCTCCTCCCCCCACCGCCGTCGGGACGACGACGACTCCGAGTCCGACTTGGTTCCGCTGCGACTCGGCCAACTCGACGCCGTCGCGCACGGGCCGCACTCGGTTCCGCTGCAACTTCACTCCCTGCTGGCTCCGCAAACTCGGATTGTCGCTTGCATTGGTTTGTGACTTTATATATTTTGCACTGGTTTGTGACTTCAGTTGACACGGCTCCGCATTTTTTTTCCTTTCTGGATGGTGTTTGCAAAATGAGGTGTGGATGTTTGTTCGGAATTGGATCAGCTACTTCTTCTTCATATATTTTGCACTGGTTTGTGACTTTATTTCAAGCTTATTATTTGGCTCTGAGTCTATCTCTAATTTCTGAGCCACTGGATCTGGTGGTCTGATACATTAAAATACTTGTAATATTTACTACTTGGGTATTAAGCCACAAATCAAGCAGTCTTTACTCGGATTTGTTTGGCCACTGTAGCTATAGAAGTACATATAGAATCACACTCCTTTTGGTCCTAGAAATAGTGTTGAATGTTATCTAATTGGAATCTTTTTGTGGGCAGGACAATAAGGTGCTCCGCACCACTGAGCGGTTAACAGCTTTTGCTATGCTAGTTGAGGCTTATTCATCCCAGAAACCGGCTTCAAATCCCTTCATAAGCTTTATTGTAAATGTAAGCACTTATTAATTGTTGTTTTACTTGTTGGAACTTTTTTGTATGGTTATTTGATTTGTCTAATTCTTTGAAGTTACAACCGGCTTTTGAAGGCTGGAGGAGGATGTGATTCCTTAACAAAATCACAATGAATAACGAGCAGGCACCTTAGAATAAGGTTTTATCATTGGTTTATTTGTTTTAAAAACATCTTAATGCATTTATTAGTCTAGTATTAGCTGATAACTAATTTTGCTCTGTCACGGCTAAGGCAAATCACTGATAACTATGTGAGGCAAAAAACATCTTAATGCATTAGCTGATTTTCATTTTTTGTCTTAAAAATAACTGATATTTGAATATGCTTCCGAAATATATATGTAGGTATTTAAAATTATGAAATAACTAACAAGTCTTGGAGCTGTTGGATTTGGGGTATGTATAAAATGAATCTTGTATGTTTGTGGTGGACTGTCACTTTTTTATTTTTCTTCTAAAGTTTGAAGCTTGAATTTTGATTGTAAATGAGATCCACCTTGTGTCTTTTGTTGCAGGCTATAAGTGGAGCCAAAATACTGGGAGCAACTAAGATAATTGGCATTGACAAAATTGAGATGAAGAGAGAAAAGGGAGAGCTTTTGGAATGATTGACTTTATAAAGGCTGGTGATTCAGCTAAATTTGCTTCAGAATTGGTTAAGGAAATGAGTGGTGGGATGGGTGTGGATTATTCCTTGAAGTGCACTGGAGTTGCCCCTTTACTTACTGAATCTGTGGAAGCCACAAAAGTGATAAGTTTCACCTCATGGAGCAGTTTTGTTATTTGATATTTTTTGTTTTTTTGGGTTAAATATTTCTCTATGATTGATATTGTTTTCCTTTAACTTCCCCCATCCTTATGATTTTGTGTTCCTAATCATTGGTTCTATACATGTAGGGAACAGGCTAAACAATATCACTTGGTGCAGGAATTGAACCAATTGTCCCATTCGGTGTTACTTCCATATGGACTTTGAAAATTTAGTATCATTTTATATCATTGTTAATTTTTCCATATTTAAAAAAAAAGACCCGGCATAGCCGGGTTAGGATACAAGTTAACTTCAATAGCAAATAATTTTGTCACTGTTTGGTTTAGCTATTCTGCTAGTACCATTATCAATGGATTAAAGTTGATTCACCTTTTTTAACTATTGACCAGGTATTTGAAGGTACATCTGGAATCGACAATAAATTCACAACTGTGCAATTTACTGGAGAGGTAAAGGCTCAGTTATTACTGTTCTCCATATGAAAAGTTCATGTAAACTGATGCATGCACATTTTATTGCTTTTTCTCGTCAGTTTCTTCTGCCTGGTGCTTTGTTTCAGTAGCATTGAAATTTCAATTCTGTAGGACCTATTTTTATAGTAGAAAACACATAATTGAGCTGATCATTGGCTGTTTTTTTAATGCGCTTTCTTCTAAATTATCACAGATACATATGACAAATCCAATTATAACTATATCATGAGCTTGTTGAAGCTGCAAGACAATTGGATTTCACCAGTATCAATATAATTTGCACTACTCATCAATTTACTTGATTGATTTTCTAATTTTACATTTAACTTTTATTTTTTGCCTGTTTACTTGACATTTGTAGTGGAAAGTGGAAACTTCAATTTTAAGATATAATACTGTCAAATGTACATGTCATAAACCAACTTGTAATAAGAAAATAAAGGAATTCACTGTGCTATGTACTAGAAATGTGTATCATTATGACTAATTTTAGTGCAAGTGTCTTAGTTCAGGGTATCATATTAATATAACAATTAAGAAGAAAAATTCTTATCACACACTCTCAAATACACCTTTTATTATTGGTTGCTTTATTATTATATACATTATGTAAATATAAATGTTGAATATGTTGGTGTACTTGAGACATGCGTTTTTCAGCATATGCTTATCTTTTCTTTCTCTGCCAACAATATTCATTGTTGATCAATCTATCAGCAGCTTTGTATGTTTGAGATAATTTGGGGAATATCTCATTAGGTGTATCCACTCCTTTATACTATTTGCTTCATTTTACAGGTGAACTTTTGTTACTTTGAAGCTGGAGAAAACAAACAAGCCCTAGTTAAATTGGTAACATGTGAGCCAGTATGTGCCAATGCTGGTTTTTTTATTAATTAAGCCATTGTTTTCTTCCGTACTTGATGTTAGTATTTATGCCATTATGGGCTGTGTTACTTTTTTCTCATTGAAGGTTGTAGCAAAATCAAATTTTTGCTTAATTTTTTTCGTGGTCATTTTTAAATAGATGTGCATTCAAACTCAACTACAAGAGGCAGAAAAAGCAGTTAGAAAAAAGACAACAAACTTAGAATAGACGAAAGAGGTGAGAACATTGCTCCCCCACTCTTATTTTTTTTCCACTTATTGACTAGAAGATATGGAGATTGATTAATCCTTCCATTTTTAGGCGTTATCTTTGACTTTAGGGATATATATCTTTTAGCAAATGGAAGAAAAAAATTTACAAAGGGATATATATATCTTTTTTTCCACTTACGCACATAATTTTCCAATTTATTTTCAAGACAAAGGCTTTCTTCTATCTAGAGACACTCAAATGCAACATATCCACTGATTTGGAGTGGTTGATAAATAAGAAAGTTTTGATACTCTAATATTATATATATATATATATATATATATATATATATATATATATATATATATATCCCTCCTTATAAAAAAAATCTTAGATTATTAATTATCATATTATATAAAATCAACATAAGATATAAAATTATGATTTATTTGATTGATTAAAAATCATAGAATAAAAAGTTTCTATTATGGAAGAATTAGAATTCCAAGGTCCGAATCATTATGTAATTATTTATAATGATTTATTATACAAATATTAAAAACTAATCAAAACTTCTTGTTTCCCAGCTGCATTTGTCCTCTGCTTTAGAACCTTTTCTGGCTGTATTTGAAGTTCCCACTGCTCATCCAACATTGCTGGCAGTGGTTGAGGTACAGCAGTTGCTTTTACTGATTTTTTAAGCACTGAAATGTGAAAAATTGGGTGAATTTTACTGCCTGCAGGAAGTTCTAATTTGTAAGCCACTTCTCCCAGCTTCTGTATAATTTGTTAGGGTCCATAAAACCTGGGACTTAATTTTTCATTAACTTTTCTGGCTAAGGACTTCATTCTATAGGGCTGTATCTTTAAGTAAACTCAATCTCCCACTTGAAAACTCAATTCCCTTCTATGTTTATTAGCATGCTTCCTCATATGATCCTGGGATTTCAGCAGATTACTCCTTAAACAACACATCTCTATCCTTGCATAGCTTCTCCACTTCTTCCAATTTAGAAGGAACATCACTGCTTTTCACCAACAAAGGAGGTGCCTGTCCATATAATGCCTGAAAAGGTGACATTTTGGCAGATATGTTGTAATTTGTATTGAACCAAAACTCAGCCCAAGCTAGCTGGCCAGGCCAATTCCTAGGTCTGGTCCCTGTCATACACCTCAAATAAGCCTCCAAGCACCTAAATAATTCTTTCCAAAATGAGCTCATGAATAATTTGTCCCTATCTGAAACTATTGAAGAAGGAAATCCATGTAGTCTGACCAATATGGTATCTTTCCCTTGAGCTTTAGGCAACCCTCCAATAAAATCCATGGAGATATCAGTCCAGACCTTGCTTGGAATGGGTAAAGGCTGCAATAACCCAACAGGAGACAAGGTATTGGCTTTATTTTTTTGACATGTTTCACATTCAGCCACATAATTCCTTATATCTTTCTTCATGCCCTGCCAATATACCACACTAGCTATTCTTTTATAGGTTCTAAAAAACCCTGAATGTCCTCCAATAGATGAATCATGCAATTCCTTTAAAAGTAAAGGAATTCTAGCAGAATTTTTTGGTAACACTAATCTGTTTTTGTAATACAGCTTCCCCCCTTGCACTACATACCCTGGTTTCTCCATTGTTTTAGTGAGAATACCTTGACAAATCTCATATAGTGGCTGGTCTGCCCTTAACTCCTCCTCCCACTCAATCCAATCATCCTCCTGGACCATAGAGACTGCAGAAAAGGCAAACTGCCTTGACAGAGCATCAGCTAGCTACCACATTGTTGAGGGTCAAGATTGGAGCTCTGATACCAGTGATAGGTACTGGTTCAGAATAGAGAGAAAGAAAACGCTTTATTCAATATTAGAGTCTCAGCTCACATACAAAATTTATAATGTGACATCAACCTTCCTCAATTTTACCCTCTTGCTCTCCTATAGACATTGTCCAAACCTTTCCACAGCCAAACAAATAAAGGTATACAAGGGTGCTGGAATGTGCCTCAGATGTCCATTTAAGGGAACTAATAAAATCTCTAAGCATAAATTTGAAACTACATTAATCAAAATACTATTCTTACTCAACATAATGATAATACCAATATATGCTGATTCACAAAGAAAATTTCTAAGCTGAAACTCACATTAATATAATAATGTTCGAGAAGTTAATTAGCCGCAAGACAACCATGCTTAAAACGTACCATCTTTGAATTAAGTAGTTCTTCCTGTTTTTAACATGATCAAAACTACGCAGTTTGTTGTATGTGGAGACAGCTGATCGGCCTGGATTACTGGTGGATCTTGTAAAGATTATTACGGACATTAACATTGCCGTTGAATCCGGAGAATTTGACACTAAGGTAATTAAATAAATATATAGTCAAAGTGTACAAATTTTATTTTTGCAGTCCTAATCATTCAAACCCGAATGCATCAATATAATGTGGTTGAATTCTGGTTCTAAGTGTTTATTGGTGTCAACTTTTTTTTCCAGATGTGGAACATATCTGCAGCCTGCTGGATTCAGTTCACACTTTCAGAATAGCAGTGTTTTGTATTTTCTAGCTTTTTGACTTATAGTGTTGGTACAACGTGCTGGAATTAGTAACGGTTTTAGGTTGTGATGCTATAATTGTAACAGAAAGTGTTAAATGCAGTTAAAATATGATGTGGTTTTAACAGTTGTATGTTATGCATTCATAGGTTGCTCAAAATTTAAAATATCCGTCTCTGAAGGTGTTTAAATTTATAAAAATAAATGAAAATAAATTACAAACAAAGACGATTATTTACGAAAAAACCGTCTTCGTATGTTGGCATACGATGACGGTTTTTAGTAAATAACCGTCTTTGTAGGTGTTTGAAATTAAAAAAAAAACAAAAAAAAATACAAACAAAGACGGTTATTAGCAAAAACCGTCTTCGTATGTAGACTAAAGATGACGATTTTTCCAAATAATCGTCTTCGTTTGTGTTTAAATTTTTTTAAAAAAAATCAAAACAAAATACAAACGAAGACGGTTATTTAGAAAAACCCGTCTTCGTATGTAGACTAAAGATGACGGTTTTTTTTAAATAACCGTCTTCGTTTGTGTTTAAATTTAAAAAAAAAATCAAATTAAAATACAATCAAAGACGGTTATTTAAAAAAACTCGTCTTCGTATGTAAACTAAAGATGACGGTTTTTTTAAATAACCGTCTTCGTTTGTGTTTAAATTTAAAAAAAAAATTGAAATAAATTACAAACGAAGACGGTTATTTAGAAAAACCCGTCTTCGTATGTAGACCAACGATGACAGTTTTTTTAAATAATCGTCTTCGTTTGTGTTTAAATTTTTTTTAAAAAAAAAAATCAGAATAAATTACCAACGACGACGGTTATTTGGAACCGTCGTCGAAAGCCCCCCACTATCAACGACACCCATATCAACGACAATGCGACAACCGTCGTCGTATGCCCAAAATAACCGTCGTCGTAGGCGTTTTTTGTAGCAGTGCTATTGCATTTGGACTTCTGAATACAAGACGTGGCACGACAATACACATTAGGAAGAATCTAAGAGTTTGTGGTGACTACCATGAAGCCACTAAGTACATTTTACTAATGACTGGGAGGGAAATTATTGTGCGCCATTTACGTAGGTTCCATCATTTTAAGAATGAAAGTTTTTCTTGCAGGGATTACTAGTGAATCAATAGACACCTTTGTTATCATTATTCAATCATGATTCCTTCTACAAGGTCCTAGACTAGAGTAACTTGAGTACCTTAGTTGAAGAACTAGTTGAAATTTGCTATCCTAGAAGCCATTATAATGCCACGTTTTAGCTGTGGGCATGCTACTCTTTTCTTGAGTTGTATAATATTTTAATGCACTATATTCTTGACTTGTACATTTTTTTGGGCGTCTTAACAGTTTCAATTAATGTTATGGTGTAGGAAACGGAGTGTGATTTGGCTCATGTAGTGTTGCACATGAGAAAGAGAGAACGCGAAAGACAAATGAGAGAGAGAGAGATTGAGAATACTAGTAGTATTGAAATTGTGTTGCTTTTTCCAATGTGATTATATTATACATATTTATAGTGTATGTTTCTGTGGCGTTACCATCCACATGGCTTATACAATTATTTTTACGTTAAGTATCCTATTTTGAGAGTTACATCAGATGTGCCTAGAATCGGCTTGCTATTAGGGCGTTTCTTATTTAAGTCGGCTTCTTAATTCTATAGTTGACTTGTAATACTTAAGTTGGTCTTCATATGTCTATATTTTGTGTCACGTGTCCATAACGTGTAAAGTTGATATTTATCTCGAAATAGTTGTCCCCAAGTTGATATTGTCCTAGAGAGACAATATCAACTTAACAAGTGAAGGAGTTGATATTTATCCCAGAACAATTAGGATTTAAGAAATGACAATAATACATTAATCCATTGTAAATTACTGAGGATTAGGATATCACTAATCGATTTTGAATAAAAAAGTTAAAAAAACATATTTATCAACCGTTTAACTATTGCTAAAGGTTGACATGATTTATCACATGGTAATCAAGGTTGATATGAATAAAAAAAAACTTTAACTGTTGTTATCGATTGTTAAGCTACAGATAATTTTTGTTATATACTTTAGATTTTGGTAATTAACAAAAGTATTTGAAAATGGTGAAACAAAATCTATTTTTTCTAACAATATAACCATTGATGAATTGGTATTTGGTAGTTGAAAATTGTTTCCATAAGGAAAATTAGTGTAAGTCTTCCTATCATCCAATTATCAGTGGTTGCCGGTAATTCTACAATTAAGGTCACTATAATGATCAACAAGGGTCTTTAGAAAAAAGAAAAAAAATCATTTTATTTACAAGGTGTGACACGAGTGATAATTAGCTTGAACCCTCTACATGCATCTATTAATTGTCAATAACAATTTTTTCCCCCTTTCATTAATTGTTAAGGTGGGGCAAGCATCTCTTTTTCATAAAATCAAAACTCATCTCCACATGCATCTATTATTTGGTCCTATCAATTATACTACTACCACTTAGGTACTCTTGTGAAGATAACCTTTGACTATCCGAACTCAAGCCAATATCCACCACTCATTATCAACACATCAATGAATGGAAGCAGTGGTTTTCATGAGTTTTCACTTATTTATGGAGAAAGAAAGCAGTGAAACACAGAAGAAAATTGAAATAAGAAACGATTTGGGAAATTCGACTAATTGCAATCCTTGAACATGTCTTGTCAAGTCAACCACTCCATTTGTGGTGTCTCTTTCCATGCATGAAAGCACTTGAAGTGCTAACTATGTGCACATCCACCAACTCAAACACTATCCACGTGACTTTTAGGGATTGATACCATGGTTTCATGCACATAATGTTCAATTGTTTGGTTACAAATTATGAATCCAAAGAACTTAGTACTTTTTTTTTTTTTTATTGAATCAAAAGATAGACAGATCGAACAAGAATGAACATGCAGTTCTTTGTTCTATGCCCTTTACCCTTTGGGGCCAACACAAATACCAACAAAAAGTACTCCAAAACTACCACAACAACAACCTCTTTCTACCAAAGTAATTCCATTGCTACACGAGTATATAGCCATAGGCACCCTTCAGTTGTACTGTTAGAAAGCTGCACTTCTAAGAAAGAGCTTTATAAAATCCTTCCCTTTATCATCAAAAACGGTTTCTACAATGGGCAATTGTTTCAGACCAAGGTTATCAGCTTGTTCTGCAAATTTGGGAGCAATAGTGAAGCAGCTCGTGTCTTTGAGCATGTTGAGCTCAAGCTCGATGTGCTTTACCACACTATGCTAAAAGGGTATGCAAAACACTCAAGTTTAGGTGATACCTTGTCCTTCTTCCTGAGGATGATGTGTGATGAGGTTAGACCTGTTGTGGGTGATTATGCTTGCCTGTTGCAATTGTGTGGAGAGAATTTGGACCTCAGAAAGGGTAGAGAGATTCATGGACAGGTAATAACTAACGGGTTTGAGTCCAATTTGTTTGCCATGACTGCTGTTATGAGTTTATATGCCAAGTGTAGGCAGATTGATAATGCGTATAAAATGTTCGAGAGAATGCCACAAAAGGATTTGGTTTCTTGGACAACATTGGTTGCAGGATATGCACAGAATGGACATGCAAAAAGAGCATTACAGTTGGTTTTGCAGATGCAGGAAGCTGGCCAAAAGCCTGATTCTGTCACATTGGTCAGTATTTTACCGGCGGTTGCAGATATGAAGGCTTTGAGAATTGGAAGGTCTATTCATGGTTATGCTTTCAGATCAGGATTTGAATCACTGGTTAATGTTACAAATGCACTTCTTGATATGTACTTTAAATGTGGGTCTGCAAGGATTGCAAGGTTGGTTTTTAAGAGGATGAGTAGTAAGAGTGTTGTTTCATGGAATACCATGATTGATGGTTGTGCCCAAAATGGTGAATCCGAAGAAGCCTTTGCAACTTTTCTAAAGATGTTGGATGAAGGGGAGGTACCTACACGTGTTACAATGATGGGAGTTTTACTTGCTTGCGCTAATTTGGGTGATCTTGAAAGAGGGAGGTTTGTTCATAAATTATTGGACAAGCTGAAACTTGATTCTAATGTGTCAGTAATGAACTCTTTAATATCCATGTATTCTAAATGCAAGAGAGTTGATATAGCAGCCTCGATATTTAATAATTTGGAGAAAACAAATGTCACTTGGAATGCCATGATATTAGGCTACGCACAGAATGGGTGTGTGAAGGAGGCTTTAAATCTATTCTGTATGATGCAATCTCAAGGCATTAAACTTGATTGTTTTACTTTAGTTGGTGTAATTACTGCTCTTGCAGATTTCTCAGTCAACCGCCAGGCTAAGTGGATTCATGGACTTGCAGTAAGAACTTGTATGGACAACAATGTCTTTGTTTCCACTGCTCTTGTGGACATGTATGCAAAATGTGGAGCCATCAAAACTGCAAGAAAGCTTTTCGACATGATGCAAGAGAGACATGTGATAACATGGAATGCAATGATAGATGGATATGGGACACATGGCCTAGGAAAAGAAACTCTAGATCTCTTCAATGAGATGCAGAAGGGAGCTGTTAAGCCAAATGATATAACATTTTTGTCTGTAATTTCAGCTTGTAGTCACTCAGGTTTTGTGGAAGAAGGTCTCTTGCTCTTCAAAAGCATGCAGGAAGATTATTACTTGGAGCCTACTATGGATCACTATAGTGCCATGGTTGATCTCCTTGGTCGTGCTGGCCGGCTAGATGATGCTTGGAATTTCATCCAAGAGATGCCCATCAAGCCGGGGATTTCTGTTCTAGGTGCAATGTTGGGTGCTTGCAAAATCCATAAAAATGTAGAATTGGGAGAGAAGGCTGCACACAATTTATTTAAGTTAGACCCAGATGAGGGAGGGTATCATGTGTTGCTTGCCAACATATATGCCTCTAATTCAATGTGGGATAAAGTAGCCAAGGTGAGAACAGCAATGGAAGATAAGGGGCTCCACAAAACTCCAGGCTGCAGTTTGGTGGAGTTGAGAAATGAAGTTCATACATTCTACTCAGGAAGTACTAATCATCCAGAATCCAAAAGAATTTATGCTTTTCTTGAGACTCTTGGAGATGAGATAAAGGCTGCAGGTTATGTGCCTGACACTCATACAATTCATGATGTGGAAGAAGACGTGAAGAAACAATTGTTCAGTAGCCATAGTGAAAGGCTTGCTATTGCATTTGGACTTTTGAATACAAGCCCTGGCACAACATTACACATTAGAAAAAATCTTAGAGTTTGTGGTGATTGCCATAATACCACTAAGTACATTTCCCTTGTCACAGGGAGAGAAATTATAGTTCGCGATTTACGTAGGTTTCATCATTTCAAGAATGGAAGCTGTTCTTGTGGGGATTACTGGTGAATCGATCAATCATATCCTTTCATGTGATCATAGCCAAATAAAACACAAGAATGGATAAACTTCAAATAAGACTCATTAGAATTTTCTTTTCTTTTCTTTTTTCATTTTAGTAGTAACCATGGCACCATATTTTGCTTTGTATATTACATGTGCGCGCACAGCTTTTCATCTATTTTGCCTGCTTTCAAATGACCATGAGTACTTGGAAGAGACGATGTTTCTAATGTTTCTTGCATGTGGCTATCTCCTATCACTGTTTAGAGCCTATACATTCAATTATCCTAACAACACATCAACAGAAAATTGCCCAAAAAACAGAACATCTGCAAAACATAGTCCCAGATAATCTATACACCAAAATCTTTCAACACTGATCACCCTCACCTCCACCAACAGAACTGTCTAAACAGATATGTCTTTCTCATCCTAGCATTGTATGTGAGGAAGGCTCTGGCTTTGACAGGATCAGCATTTAAATATTCAAATGCATACATCTGTTTACCCTCTTCCAACCCATCTATCTCCATCACAGCCTGTAATAGCTCACTTGCATCAAATGAGCATTTGCTTTGCTCCATGGCATCAGCCAAAAGTCGGATGCTTGATGCCACTTTCATCAATGCTTCCTGAAGAGCATCTGAGGTACGAGGCCGCTTTGGAAGTTGTCTTACAGGCTGGGCCACAGGAGGCTCTTGAAAACAATCTGGCATCTGGCCAAATTCTGGAGTTGCAGTGTATGATTCAGTTCCATCTGTCTCACTCATGTCTTCTGAACTGGGAGAAACAAAGGAGGCTGATTCACTGTCACAATTCTTCATGTCCATTAGCTGAGTTCCACTCTTCAGCTTAGCCCAATGACTTGGGGCTTGATAATTACCACAAATAATTTTAAGTTCATCATACATCTCTATCTGCTTTCCATGGAATCCTTTCGCATCGGGATGTGCCTATTCATTAAATCAAAGAACACCATGACAGGTATTTTACATAAATTCATACACATTCAAGAGTGGAGAAAAATGAAACATTACTTACAGCAACATAATTCTTCCAAATCTCATCACTGTCACACTCAATCATCTTTGTATTTGGGTTCCACCAGAAACCATTCTGACTTAGGATATCTTTTATTACTTTGTACCTCTTCTTAATTGTTTTCAACCGGTTGATAACTTTTTGATTATTCAAATTCAAGTTGAAGCAAGTGTTTACCGCTACACAGGCAGCCGTGTATGCATTTTCATTGAAACATTTGTCAATTTTGTTTCCACTTCTTGCCTGAGCTGCCAGGGCTTCAATCAGACACTTATCCATCGCAATTGACCACACAACATTCCTTCCTTTGTTTTTCATATCCCTTCTTTGTCTTTGCAGATCATAGTTATCCATTTCTACAGAAAATACATAATCCACTACACTGTTAAATATATTTTGTTTTTCATTCATAACAGCATACATTTTAAATTATAATATTATCCTCATTTACTAGAAGATAATATGAACCATGCAATTAATAATAAAAAAATACAGAAGAAAAAAAAGTAAATGCAGAATGTAATATCAAATTATCAATAATCACAAAGTCAAAAACACAGTTTGGTTATCTGGTTCATAGATTTTAAGATGTACTTTTTTTTTTTTTTTTGAAGGTGTGAACAATTACTTATGAGTAGAAAGTATTAAAAATAAATAAAAAATTAGAAAACAGAGTTTTGCCTGGATAGTGTAAAATAAAGTACAGAAAATAACTCTAAATAGTGAGCACAAATTTGTAAAACATGCAAAATCAAGTGTTGGATTAAACTTCAGCCAAACATGCATTCAGCCAGAAGAAAGTCTTCTTCAAAGTAAATCTCACTTTATGTGGAAGGATTCAGGTTATACATGATGCATCCTTTGAAGCATTTAATTCAAGCAGAAAACTTCTTGTTGAATAGTGTTATGTTTATGGTTCCTCTATGCGTTTTTTCTCTAGATTGTTTCATTGGTTGTGCTATCTTTGATGTGCAGAAAACAGCATCCTTAATTATTGAGTTTTTCCCCCCTTCCTAGTAATGCATATAATTTCTAGAATTCTAAGTTAGAGATATTATCTTAGCCGTCCCTTTTTATATTTTTGCTCACATGGTTTTGAAAGAACCAGCAAACGAGCTCTATATATCAAACAAGAGCAGTCAAAGCTTCACTGGTGATGGATTTCTCCAATGAGCAAGTCCTCAAAATGCTCTGACATCCAAACAGAAACAACTTTTCCAGCCAAAGATTTCAGCATTGGTTCCCATAATTACTAAGGTGGCAGCACAAACTGGCCAGTAAAATCCTTTATTTGTTGGAGACAAGCAAGAATCCACAATGAGCAAAGAGAATTGAAGAACAGAGAGAGAGCATTTTTACATTTCAAAACAGATTTGGGTACAGAAGATCAGAATTTGGGAACACCATGGATGCAGACCACATTTTATAAACAACCAAATCTAAAAAAATATAAGATTAACAAGAAGCCCATTTGAAAACTAACACCAAACACAGTAAGCTGAAGTTCCAAAATGAAGTTACACCAAATGCCTGCTTAAAGCTACATTGGCAAATACATATCCTTCACATTGTCCTCTACAATCAAACATTGTTTATCTAAATATCCAGTTATTTCCTACAAAAGCAAATTCAAAATCAAACCACAAGTTGTCCAAACTGCTACTCCATCCACTTTCACCATATTAACCACAAAACGATTCACTCATTCTACTCCTTAGATACTCTTACAAATCAGTGTCATCAAACGAAAATGCTAGCTCAGCAAATATCACTTTCACACACTACTCTGTAGCAAAAAACAAAACACATCAACGAGAAACAGAAAACACAAAAATGTGACTACTAAAGTAAAAAGTATGCATTTTCCTTTACCACAACAATATAAGAAGAAAATGAATACCTCAAATTAAAATACAGCACATTAAAAAAAAAAGAAGAAAAAACACAAAAATGTGACTGCTGAAGTAAAGAATGTGCATTTTCCTTTATCACGACAAAATAAGAAGATAATGTTTAGCTTAAATTAAAACACAACACATTAAAAAATGTGATTACTGAAATAAACAGTGTGCACATTCTTTTACCCCTACAAAATAAGTAGAAAATGCTTATCTCAAATTAAAATGCAACACATTGAAAAAAAAAACATAAAACATAAAAATGTGATAACTAACGTAAAGAGTGTGCACTTTCCTTTACCTCAATAAAATAAGAAGAAAGTTTTTAAGCTCAAATTAAAATACAACACAATAAAAAAACAGAAGACGCAAAAATGTGATTACTGAAGTAAAAGATTGCGCAGTTTCCTTTACCACAAGAAAAAAAAATGTTATTGTCAAGTTCAAATTCTAGAAATCGAATTCTAAAGCTTTAACATCTAAAAGAAAACAATAACTGAATAAGAGTGAGAAAATGCAGAGAAGAAATCAATATCAACATAATCGGATTGATGAAGATAAAATCCCCATCGCCAATCAGTTCACGGAATCAAAATGCAGCGGCCCTTCATTGGAGTGCAGAGAGGCAATTGCGATAGCACATTGGAATGGTTAGGGTTTTCTCGGGAAAATGATGAGAAAATTCTGAGTTTTCACTTTCTCGAAGACCAAACGCGGAAAAGAAAAGGTTCAGTCTGTTTCAGTCAAGGGATCAGGTGAAACGCAGTGCGAGAGAATTTACTGATTCACAGACACGTCTGATGAGAAAAATGAGTGGCCGTCGTAATTACTGCGTCAAAATTACCGTCATTCAATTTAGTCAACTATCATTATTACCCCAGTCCTTGTAGCAATGTTGGAAATTAGTTTGTATTTTTTTATAATATTTATTATAAAAATTGTTTTTTTATTACTTATTCTTTGTTAAAATAACATTAAGTATTTTATAATTTCTTTCTTTAATAAATAATAAATATTTTAAATTACTAATAAGATAACTGTTATATAGTGCGAATATTGATTATAAAAAAACATTAGTCACCAATTAATAACATAAATTTATAATTGTTATGTTCTCTTCAAACAGTAGTTGAAACATAATTAGGTGAAAAGTATAAGACATGACTACTACTAAGAGAAAACAATATTGATAATGTAAAATAATTTTGTCATATCATTTAACTATAAATAATAATGTAAGATAAGTTTATTAACTTTTATAATATTAATTAAAATTATATTGTGGATATATTGACGTTGTAAATTCTCAAGTATTTGTTTATAATTTTTACATATAAAAACATTAAAATCATATAACGATGATTTTTAATTGTCATCAGACAATGAGTAACCATTTAACTCTTTTATAACGTAATGATAAAACAATATTTTGAAATACTACCTTCGTCCTTATGTACAAGATCATTCTAACGAATTCATAAAATTAAAATGTTTGTTAATTTAGTTTTTTTTAAGACAAGTTTGCTAATTTAATTAGTAACATTGAATCTTTAATTAAATTGCAATTTTGTTTCTCCTTGATTTTTTAAATCTATGATTTTGGTGTTCTTAATTTTTAATTTTAACATTTCTTTTTCTTAATTTTATAAATTGACGATTTTAGTTCATTTGTTAATTATTAACCAATAATTGTGATTTAATAGAGTTATGAATTTAATTATAAATTAATTAAACATTATTAATTATTAAAAAATGTTAATCAAAGGTTATTAATCCTAACCTCCTTTCCTATGTTTCTCATCTCCAATCCCTCTTCCTCAACATCTGAATGAACATATTGAATCAATGATGATAAATAAGAAAAACTACCAATGGTTTATATCTTCCCAATAAGTGAGACTAGTTTGGTCTCCATTACCAGGATTTTAAAAACTAGAAGAATAAAAATTATAATTTAGCTCTTTGTTGTTCCGAGCAAAATTTAATTTGTTAATAATTTTGTGAATTTTGAAAAATTACTCTTAAAATTATAAGAAAAGTTTAGGGAATGTATTGGATTAAGATTTTAAAAGACTTTTTTTAAAATAAAAAAATCATGTGAAATTTTAAAAAAAATTGTGAGAATGTAACTACTTTTAAGATTTTTTCAAAAGATTTTTATGATTTGGATTTTGTAGTTTAGATTTTAATGGATTTATAAAATATGAATTCATAAGATTTGAAACAACTTTATGAATTTATAAGATTTTTAAGGATTCCATAAATGTTTAGAAAATATTCAAAATTATAAGAGTCTATGAAAAAATAATTGATAATTTGTAAATTCTTCTTGCACTCATAAGAATCCAACAAACCTTCAATACTTTTAATTTTTTCATGAAAAATAAATAAATGAGTCACATGAACACTTTTTTTTTATCTTATTCGATTCAACTTTTAAACACAATAAATCGCATTTAATTCACAATTGAAGCTAGTAAATTAGGTTTTTGTTATTGTAAGTTTTTTTCACAGTAAATGCCTTTTTTTTTTTTGGAAAGACAAATCAAAACATAGTATTGGTTATCAAAACAAAAATAACATCCGCAAGTCATGAGGGAAGGCACGCATGCTCCAGGACAAGTTCACCGTGAGGAAGAGAAGGTTCCTGGTTAAGTCCAACTTTGTACAATAACCACATCCATGAACACGTTTTAATAGATGAGATGAGTTCTAGATAACTTGGCCTACCATTGTTAAAATGATGTTGTTTCACATCAATCAAATTCCCCAACATGTTGCATGCTAGAAAATATATATAAAGGTTGCAAACATTTCTATTTATTGAAAAATTCCTCATTTGAGTATGTAATTGAGAATGATTGTATTTGTATTAATAACAAAAAGTTGAATAAGCCAAAAAAATTTCATAAACAACCGTCGTACAAAAAGATAGAGTCTCCATAGACCAAAATGTCTATGTGTCTATAATACATAGCAAATGATTGTATTTGTATTTTAATAATAAAAAGTTGTTATGGAAAAGTAGAAGAAAGGAGAAGTAGCATGTACATGACAGTGGTAAATTAACATATGATTATTGAAAATTATCAAGGTGTTAAAGATTATGAACAATTATACATGAATGTTTATATTGCCTTAAAAAAAAGAGAAAAAAATTGAATAATGAGAGACAAGGAAAATGAGAATTCAAGAAAATTTCAAGATTTTTTGTGAAATTGTTTGATGTATATTTAAATTGCAAAATAATTCATCTATGGTGATACTCCTAATCTGTTGGTCACTACCAATTCCCTTTTTTGTATGCACCATAACTCATTATTCCCTATATGACATAATTAAGCAGTTGTTAACATTTTTTTTAATGATGGTGTTGTGGTGATTTATTTGATGTTAGCATTCAAAAGGGTGGTGCAGTGATGATATTTTGTAGGGACAATGGATTATTGATAATGAGAACACAATTTTTTTTGTTAAAGGCTTGATATAGCACCTCCACCAAGAGCAAAGATCCATCCACTAGTTAAAAAGTGATATTTTGTATGAGTTACCCAACATGCATCTATATAACCTTCAACACTGAAGGATACCCACTATAGATCAAACTATAGTTCATTGTTCTTTTCAAGTATTTCAATACTCTTTGAACAATGTCTCAATGGTATATACTTAAATTGCAAGTATACCTACTCAATATTGTCACAACATATGATATCTCTTGTCTAGTACATGTCATGGCATACATCAAACAACAAATTACCTTTGAATACTCAATTTGTGCCACTGGATTCCTTTATTTGGTACTAAGTTGATGTTTTGATTCAAAAGAGTAGAAATAGATTGGCAATCAAAGTAACCAAATTTCTTTTAAACTTTCTTATGTAATGTGATTGGGATAAACCTATATTATTACCATCTCTAGTTATTCTAATTCCCAAGATCACTACTACTCCTAAATCTTTCATGTCAAAATTTCAGGACAAAAAACTCTTAGTATTTTGTACTTCATTCATATCAGTACCAAATATCAACATATCATCTACATACAAACAAATCATGACACCTTTCCCATCATGGAATTTACTATACACACATATGTCAGATTCATTTAATTTAAATCCATTGGCTAGCATAACTTGATCAAACATTTGATGCCCTTGCTTAAAAGCTTGCTTTAGCTCATACAATGACCTTTTTAATTTGCATACTTTATCCTCTTGACCTTTTACCACATAACCCTTCTGGTTGTGTCATATACACCTCTTAATATAATTCTCCATTCAAAAATGTAGGTTTCACATCCATTTGATGAATGCAAACTTGTAGTTGGAAGCTAGTGCCAAAAGCACTCTAATAGAAGTGATCCTTCCTACATACATACGTATCAAACTAGTTAATGCCTTTTTTTTTGTGTCTAAACCCTTTAGTCACTAATCTTGCCTTAAACTTATCAATAGTTCCATCTACTTTCATTTTCCTTTCGAAAATCGATTTACATCCTACTGGTTTGGAACCTGGTCAAAGGTCTATTAATTTCCATGTTTTATTCCCTATTGTAGAATCTATTTCTTCTTGTAAAGCTTCTTTTCCAAAAAGAAACATCTTGAGACTTTATTGCCTCTTCAAATGTTTATGGATCACTTTCAATATTATAGCAAACTGGTTTATAACTATCTATGGACTCATTTGTTCGTTCAACAAGAAACTTGAAAAAGTCTGGTGCATAAGTTTTCTATTTCCTAGACCTCTTACTTCTTCTAGGATCTAACCTTTCCAATGCATCTATATTAGATACATTATTTTATGGATCATGTACATTAGAATGAGTATTATCTTTGGGCCTTGGAATTGAGTTAAACCTTTCTTATTGAAAATTACATCTCTAGACTCAATTACTGTATTTACAACATATGAGGGATTGGATTCTATAATCATGAATCTATAAGCTTTGCTATTTTTAGCATAGCCTAGAAATACACATTCAATTCCTTTTTTATCCAATTTCTTTCTTTTTGGTTCAAAAACCTTTGTTATTTCTCTACAACCCCTAACTTTCAAGTACTTGAGATAAGGCTTTCTATTTTTCCAAAGTTCATATGAGGTTATCTTGTTCCTTTGATTTGGAACTCTATTTAATATGTGACATGTTGTCAGCATTGGTTTTCCCTAATATCCTTTTGCTATACTAGAATCGGATAAATTGACATTTACCATTTCTTCTAATACCCTATTTTTTTTTAGCTATACTATTTGTTATGGGGAATAAGGTGCAGTTGTTTGATGAATTATACCAATTGACTAAAAGAAACTAGGGTTATAGAATTCTCCTCCTCTATCACTCCTAATTCATTTGATAAAAGTTTCATGTTGAAGCTCCACTTGTGACTTAAATATCTTAAATTTATCAAAAACTTCATCTTTTGAATGCATTTAATTTACACAAAAATATCTGGTACAATCATCTATGAAAGTCACAAAGTATCATTTACCTCCTATGGTATACCAACCATGTAAATCACAAACAACTGAGTGAATTAAATCCAATATTTTAGAAAAAAATTCAACTCTTTTAAAATGGATTCTAGTAATCTTAGTTAGCATATAAGTTGTACATTCATTTGAAATTCTATTTATTTTAGGAATTAAAAAAGAATTCATCATATCTTATACTTTCCTAAAATAACATGTCCCAAACCAACGTGCCACAAATCACAAGAGTCAACAATATAAGCAGAAATAGACTTATTATCATTAATCACATTCAGTTTAAACATATTCTCACAAAGGTATTCCTTCCTTACAATCATTCACCCTTTGGAGAGGATAAACTTATCTCTCTCAAACACAAACTTAGACCCATACTGATTAAGTAATGGCACAAAAACTAAATTCTTTCTAACATCATGTACATAAACTAAATTCTTTCTGAAGTGAATTCTAGTTCCATTGTCCCTTTGCCTTTGACTTGGACAGTTGATGCATTTCCCATATACAGAACAAGGTTGTCTTTTGTTGATCTAGATTCCTTTTCTTTGTTTTCCTTCTTCATGAACCTACATTCATTTTTGAAGTGTCCTGGTTTGCCACAATGGTAATAATTTTCTTTATGTTTTCTTTGTTTGTTACCATTTCTACTCTTGTTTTAATGAGATTTTCCAAAATCTCACTTCCTTTTCTTAAAGGACTTATTTGATATCTCCCTTTCTCAACTACATGCATTTTTCTTGAATAGAAATTTCCTTAGTATCATCTTGTTAACGATACTCTTCTTCTAAACAAAGGTGATTGCCCAATTGTTTAAGAGAAATATCTTCTTTACAATGATTACAGAGACAATGATGGTTTCATCCTTATGCATATTGTGTTGTTTGTAGTTATTCATAATATGTTCAATTTCATGCATTTGTTTCATGACAAACCTACTATCAACCATCTTATATTTATTAAAACAACTAAAAAGAAATTTCTTACTTGTTGCACCCTCCATCATTTATCTTGCTTCAAGTTTTTCTAAAAGTTCCTTGGCAGATCTAGGATTTTGATACATATCAAACAATGCACTCATTCCATTCAAAATGTGTCCCATGCAAATGTAATCATCATTATCCCATTTGTTCTTCTCACAAGTTTTAGCCATGGTCTCGTCTTCCCTATCTGGTGGCCTTGGAATGTTCAAGACATACACCACCTTCAAAGTAGCAATAAAAAAGTGTACTTTCTTTTGCCAACAAAAAAGGTTCCCTCCATTGAATTTCTCAAGTTTGACAAAATCAGAAGTCATCTCTTTCAAAGTTGCAGCCATTTTATTAGAATGAAATCGAACCAAAAGATTGTCGGTGCAATTATTGGTGATTGTTCTGCAATAAAGAAGAGAAAAGGCACAAATCTCTAAAGCGTGTACAAACACTAAACTTTAGGTTTGATTCGCCCCCGTCAATCTCTATAGAAATTGGAATCAATAAGGTGTCTTGGTGAATCCACTTTAGAATACAATGGAGTCTCTTTATATGGTTTGCACACCCACAACCAACAAAGCGTATCATCAATGGCAGTGTACAAAACAATAGTCTCTTGATATGGAGAAGAGTCACAACCTTTCAATTTGAAAATCTCTCAAACTAGCAAAAGTTAGGAGGGTAGAGAGGATGAAATAAGGTGGAAAATAGAGACTTTAAGGGTACCTGAAAATTGTATCATTATTGGGTTGACAGACTCAAATTTTTTAAAACCTGTGGAATGCTTCATTCATTCTTCAACAAGAATAGTCTTTGTAGATTCCTTTTTCTTTCAATCTTTAAACCATATATACTTCTTTAATAATATATACTCAAATTTGAAAGCAATATGAATACACTCAAATATCAAGAGGTAGGGTGAATTGGTATAAACTTGACCATTTAAAAACTTTAGAAAATCAGAGTTAAAGGATCTTTATCACTCTTAAAACCAATTATGCTTCAATTCAATCAAACCACTCAATCCAAGAAACCAATAACAAAAACATTCACTTGTTGAGTAAGAAAGAATTCACAATAGTCAAGAGATCAAGATAGCAAGAAGAGATAAAAGAATAGAGATCAACACAAGAACATATATTGGTTCACCTTTCAAAGAGAAGCTACATCTAGTTCTTCTAATCAAACTACATTAGAGTTCAACTATTCACAAATTCCAATTCTTACAAGCTTTACAACAATCACCCTTTACCAAACCTAGGCAAAGAACAGAAATCTAAAACCCTATTAGATTCTTAGTGATCTAAGACATAGAGAACCCTACTCTACTCTTACCCTCCAGAGAAAACTACTCTAGAACAAGTTTTAAGAACCCTTTGTAATAGTTTCCAAACAACCAAAATTACAAAATTTACAAGTAGCAAATCATAACATAGTTAGAAGTTCAAGAAAGATATCACCTCATGATCCTCAACACATGAATGAGATGTATTTTACCAATCAAACAAAGTATGATTGAATGCTTTGTAGTACACAGCTTTCTTTGAACTTTCTTGAAGAATCTACTCTAAAACATCATGAAAAATGATGCATATAATCTGAAGTTTAGAACAAGATGTATGAAAAATAGAAAAATCCTTTTCTTGGACTAATGAAGCTTTGGGAGTAATCAATGATTCATAAAATCAATTTCTTAAGTGTTTTTTCAAATGAATAGACTCTTAAATAGAAAATAGATTTAACAGCATGTAATCGATTAATACATAAGTGTAATAGATTATTTTACACAATGTAATCGATTAACATTAAGAGTAATCGATTAAAATGTTCTTGAAAGAAATAAGAAAGCTTTTATGAACAAAGTAATCGATTAAAGCAGTCAGTCTCAATTATGAAGTAAGCCCGTGTAATCGATTACAGATGAGTGGTAATCGATTAAGGCAGTCATGATCAATTTTTAAAATAAGCCTAGGTAATTGATTACAGTTGAGTGGTAATCAATTAAGGCATTCATGCATGTTTGGTAAATTGTGCTATGTAATCGATTACGCTTTTCTTGTAATCGATTAAAGTGTTCTTCATGGCTTTTTAGCAGATAACACAAGCTGGTAATCAATTACTGTTTTCTTGTAATCAATTAAAGCAGTGCACATTTTGATTTTTCAAAATCTAAGCCATGAGAAATTTATTTCCAAATGCAAACATGTAACCTTATATGTTGTTCTTAAATCATGAATGCATGTATGTGATTATGCTTATGCAATGCAAGGATCACAAGGAAAACCTTTTGAACAACTAGACAAATTACAAATGCCTTCAATTTGATTGGCATGTAAAAAGCTAAAACTCTGAAGCAAAGACTTATTCCTTGCCTTGATCTTCTTCCCAGCTCCCCTTATATCCAACAAAAGTTTTGGAAGGTTTTAAATGTATGTGTATATATTAAGATAATCCATCAAATAATTGATAAATTCAAACATACAAATAAGTGGAAGTTAAGGCTTGAATTTGGCATGTATTCATAGGTAAGAATCTTCTTATTTTTCTCAATGCAGCATGCCAGCAGTCTCACAAGGTTTTTGTGCTACAATTTTGCGATCAATAATCTTCATTCTTGAATTCGTTCACACCTTGAACTGATGTTTTTGAAAGCCTTTTGACAACAAAATTTTCCTTCCATTAGGTAAAACACCCTAAAAAGCATTTCAAATTTCTAAGGAAATTGCAAGAGGAGAAATCAAACAGAAATTCTTGATTTGCTTACCTTGTAGGCAAAGCCTAATGCACCTTTCTCTAATTTGTATTTGTCAGAAAAAATAATTGGTAGCCTCAACTTAAGGAACTATTGAGTGTTAAAGGTTATCTTTTCCCATTTCAAGTGCCATAAGTAATATGTGCTGAAAGCCAACAGAGCTACTATTGCAATTACCGCCACAACAATGATCTCTATAATCCAAGACCTTGTCTTACCCTTTGTGGTTGCATTAAAAAACAAACAAAAACTATTGAGAAAAGTAGAAATATTTGATCTTTAGGCCTTGTAAATATAATTTGTTTAGGAGTTTCCTACTTGCCTTGCCTTTATTTTATACTTAGCTTGAAATAAGAGATGGCACAAATAAATAATTAAAGCATGTCTCTGGTTCAGTCTAAGCTTAAGTGTCACCAAGTCCCTTGGTATACCTGCAAATAGGTTTTAAATTGCAATCCTCAATCAAAATTATGGTCACAATATATTTGCAATCATGTTGTGATCACAATTGCAAGTGCATCAGTGCATTTGTGCACAATAATAAGGTTTTTAATGGCTTTACAACCACAATTTAAAACTTTACAAAATCCCAAATGGAGCCACTTTGCCTACATATTAGACTACCTCCACCCTCACCTATAAGTTTGTATACCAAAAAATGAAAATTTATCTAACAAGACAGTATTGAAGAAAACATCAGCTCAAATATTAGGGGTATGAGACAATTAGGATTAAATATTAGTTGGAAAGTAAGTAAAAGTTAAGAAAGTTAAATTACACCTTGTTAAGACTATTGTGCATCAAGTAGTGTGCTGTTCAAAGTGAATGAGTCAGTTTGATACATGATAACACAACTTGGAGAAAAGATATGCCACACCTTCTTTCCCTCACAACAATTTTGAACATCCTCAAGCATATTACTCTAACATGTTTTGCATTCCTCACAAGTAATGTCTCTATTGCACCATGCCTAACCATACCTTCTTTGAGTACCATTTATGTTGCACATATGTGTCCAATACATTAAGGGTGTCTCTGATCCCATTTATATCAAACCATTCATCAAAAGCCTAGCATCATTGTCAAATTCTCATTCAACTTCACTGGTGAAGTTTTGCTTTGCATAAAAAATAGCAATCCTTGGTTTTGTGGTGAGTTTGCCAAAGAAATTCTAGTTTGAATACTTCAGACGACAAAAAGGAGTACCACAAAATAGCTTAGGCATTTTTGGTGCAGTATTGCTTGATCAATCTACTAGAGTTTTGGACACAAGAGTGGCAAAGGCTAGTATTCCAACAACATGGCAAAGGTAAAGTCCATAAACAATATTTTGGTCGTCACCCAAAGAATTAGATAAGAGTGAAGATATAAGATTGTTGAGGTTGGTTTGGTATGCGATAGAGGAAAGAACAGAAGATCGATCCAAACAAGAATATCTGTAATTAAGTGGTTGTGTATTGCTATTGTTCTGACCAGCAGCAAAGCAAAGAAGGTATATCAATCTGATGGTAAACAACAACTAATAGAGCATTCTTACTTAATTTTACCGATGCAATTACCGTGCCTTAGTTGATGTGTAGGATCAACACTATGGCCTTTTATGCTAGACTAGTTGTTGAATCTTCTCTCATTTCGCTTTTCAATAACACTAAAAGGTTTTCTAGACTAGTCAATAAAATGAATTGAAGACTTCCTTACCAAATAATAATTTTCTTTTTTGATTGGAAAATGTTAGCAATTAGTATGTTATATGTAGAAAATCAAGGAATATCTAATTATTAGGAATACCATCAATTTATTTGTTTCCATTATTTCCCTTTTATTAGGATTGATTTTGTAATTAGATAGTTTCCTTTTTTACTCTTTGATCACTTACATAAATTGTAATCATTCCCTTTAGTGGAAATATGAAAATCACACATTCACACATGGTCTCAGAGCAGGTTTTCATTCCTAACCTTCAAACAAGGCTGAAACTTGTTTCTCGTTGTCTATGTTCTTCTGTCATTTTTAAATAAATAAAAAATGACCCTACTGTTTTAGCCGAAACCATCAGTTATAGGGCTCTGATAATTAAATCGAGGGCACCAGTCGAATTAGTACAAAAATTCGAGCAGAATCGAGCTGATCTTGTCGCCGAAATCAACTCCACACATCGTCACATGTGCAGTAATCCCCTGACGCGTGTAGCCCACGCGCTGCCCTCCAGACCTCCATTCATTACGTGATTCTCCAGAACACATTGTCGTCGCCTCCTCTATCTATCTTGGGGGTCAAATCGTTGTTCTGAGTACATTCATATGTGGGTGTTTTTTCTGTCTTCATCCTTGTTTTTAATGGCTTCATCACTTTCTTCTACTAGCGACTCTATACGAAATGGTCTTCCTTGGTGCAATCACTACAACAAGGTTGATAACATGTGTAAAAATGTTAGGACATTTATGGAAAACCAACTAACTAAAAGCTGAAGGGGTCAAATAAAGGTCGAGCTTATCAGGTTTCCGTTGAAGACAAACCTGAAGAAGGTCACACCACAGATGAATATAGTGGCATCACCATTCCTCTATCCCAGTATGATCAATTCTAATAGTTCTTACATCAGTCCTCTAGCTCTCAACCTAGCACCACTACTAGCCTTGTAGCCCAACATGGTACGACTCTTCATGTCCATAATAGCCCTCATTGGATACTTGATTTTGGTGTGTTTGATCACATGATAGGTAATCCAACATTGTTTTGTTCTTATACCTCATGCTATGAGACCTCATGGGTAAAATTAGCAAATGGTAGTTTCACAAAGATTGTTGGGAAAGGATCAGTTAAACTCTCCGAGAATATTATGTTGACTTCTGTTATACATGTGCCCATTTTAGCTTGCAATCTTATTTCTATCAGTAAATTGACTTCTAATCTCAATTGTCATGTGACGTTCTCAATTCACAATTATGTTTGTCAGGAACAGGGTTTGGGGAGGACTATTGGTAGTGCTAGAGAAGAGGGAGGAATTTACTACTTTGAGGATGTGAAGTCTCAAGTAACCTTTATGGAGAATGATTCTGTCTTTGTTTCTGATTCTAGCACTAATGTAATGTTGTGGCACTGTAGGCTTGGCCACCCTAGTTTACCTTATCTTCAAAAATTGTTACCCAGTCTTTTCACTAATAAAAATATCAATCTTTATTTTGTGACATTTGTCCTATTGCAAAGCAGTCTCAAGTCACCTATCCACCCCGAGTTTACACAACATCTTCCCTTTTCTCCCTAATTCACAATGACATATGGGGCCTATCTATGAGAAAAATATCTTCGGTACTCAATGTTTTATCACTTTTATTGATGACCATACCAGGGTTTGTTGGGTTTATCTCTTAAAGGAAAAGTAAAACACTGAACATGTGCTTCATTAGTTCAATGCCATGGTTCAAACTCAGTTCTCTAGCTCTATCAAAATCCTCTGTACTGGTAATGTTAAAGAATATTTGAGTTTTGTCCTTGGAGAATTCTTATCCCATAATGCCATCCTTCACCAAAGTTCATGTCTTAACACACCTCAACAAAATGGTGTGGCAGAAAGAAAAAACTATCACCTACTAGAAGTTTCTTGGTCCCTTATGTTCACTATGAATGTTCCTAAATACTTATGGGGGAAACTGTCCTCATTGCATCTTATCTTATTAGTTGGATGTCTTTCTATGTCCTAGGGTTCAAGTCACCGTTATCATGTCTTCTTTCCTCCTTTTAGTCTACTTGGTCAATCTCATCCCTTTCACCTCGAGTGTTTGGTTGTGTCATTTTTGTTCACACACCTCTTCATCACAGGTCTAAACTTGACCCAGAATCCCATAAAGTTTGTCTTCATTGGATATTCTCCTACCCAATAGGGCTATAAGTCTTATTCCCTAACTTTGCATCGAGTCTTGTGTATATGCATGTTCAGTTATTTCAAACTCAATCCTACTTTCCCCAGCCTTCTCTTCAGGGGGAGATTTTGATGGAAGAATAAGATAAGTCTCCTAAACCTACAGAACTCCCATTGTACATCATTGTCCCGAATCAACAATGTTGCCTTTTGATTCTTCCCTTCATTCAGAAACATGGGGAGATGTAGAGCCACAACCATAACAGAAATTACTGGTTTATAGTAGGAGACATCATCATCAAAATGTAAGTAATCCAAAACCTCTACACTACCAATAATCCACTCCCAAGTCCAGTTTTGATTGCAGTAAAGAAAGGTACTAGATCATGCACTTCTCATCCTATTTCTCACCAAATCCCCTATGGTAAATTGTCTCCATGTCTTTGTGCATTCAACACAACGTTGGATAGCACAAGGTTACCATGAAATATTCAAGAAGCACTTGATGATCATAAATGGAGACACGTTTTGTTTCTGAATAGATGGATGCCTTGGAAAAGAATGGAACATGGGAAACTGTGACACTTCCTAGAGGCAAACAAATAGTGGGTTGCAAGTGGGTATTTAATGCAGATGGCGTTATTAACAGGTACAAGCAAGATTGGTTGTGAAAGGATTCACCCAGACATATGGGATAGATTATCAGGAGACCTTTGCACCAATAGCTAAACTCTACACCATTTGAGTTCTTTTGTCCTTGGCAGTTAATCTTGATTGGCCTCTACAACAGTTGGATGTAAAAAATGCATTCTTAAATGGTGAGTGGCATGAAGAAGTATACATGGATCCTCCACCTGGTTTTGGGAAATTCACTCAAGAAATTAAAGGGAAAGGATTTCAACAGACTTAAACCGATCATACCCTCTTTCACAAACGTTCTAAGGATGGTAAGATTGTTAATCTTATTATTTATGTGGATGACATTATTATTACAGGTGATGACTATGAAGAGATGCAATTCTTAAAAAATTATCTTGCAAATAAGTTTGAATTGAAGGATCTTGGAGTTCTTAGGTACTTTCTTGGTATGGAGGTTGCACGGAGTAAAACTAGAATCGCCATCTCCCAAAAGAAATATGATATTGATTTACTTCAAGAAACAATTATGTTGGATGCAATCCAACATACACAACTATGGAACCCAATATCAAGTTAGGGATTGAACATTGGAAAGATGTGGACAAGGAGCAATATCAGAGGTTAGTTGGTTAATTGATCTACTTGTTTTATACTCAGCCTGATATTGCCTTTACAGTAAGTATGATCAATCAGTTCATGCCCTCACCAAAGGAGAGACATCTTGAGGCTGTCTATAGAGTCTTAAGATACCTCAAAAGTACTCTTAGTAAGTGACTCTTATTTAAAAAGGGACATAACAAGATGGTTGAAATCTACATTGATGTTGATTGGGCAGGTTCTATTGTTGACAGAAAATCCACTTCGGGTTACTGTACCTATGTATGGGGTAACTTGGTAACCTGGAGAAGTAAGAAGCAAAATGTGGTTGCGAGGAGCAGTGCATAAGCAGAAGCAGAATTTAGAGCACTTGCTCATAGTGTCTATGAAGGAATTTGGTTGAGAAGACTTCTTGAAGAATTAAAGGTTTCTTATTCTCTACCCATAAGATTGTATTGTGATAATAAGGCAGCAATCAACATTGCCCAGAATCTAGTCCATCATGACAAAACAAAGCACATTGAGGTTGATTGCCACTTCATCAAGGAAAAATTGGATGATAGAAGTGTGTGCAACCAAGGAACAAACTGCGAACATCCCCACCAAAAGTCTACCTAAGCCAACATTTAAAGATCTGATTGGTAAGTTGGGAATGATCAATATTTGCCTCCCAACTTGAGGGGAAGTGTAGAAAATCAAGGAATATCAGTGACTAACTATTAGGAATATCATCAGTTTATTTGTTTCCATTATTTCCTTTTTATTAGTATTGATTTTGTAATTAGATAGTTTCTTTTTTTACTCTTTGATTAGTTTCCTTTTTTACTCTTTGATCACTTGTATAAATTGTAATCATTCCCTTTAGTGGAAATATATGAAAATCACACATTCACACAGTTATGTTAGTGGAGGGATTCGTACCCATGACTTCTTTATAACTCCAACCTTATGCCCCTTTCCCCAAACAGGAAACTTGCTAGAGTTTTGGACATAAGAGTGACAAAGGGTTTTCTTCACGTCACCATGACAAAGCTAGATTGCATAAACCATGTTGATTTTGAAAATACAATGAATATCTAATCAAACAAACCAAGAGGGGGGGGG
>CM023944.1:16044331-16059902 GCA_013407115.1 Glycine latifolia | reverse complement strand
AAGGTTCAAGAAAGGTATCACCTCATGTTCCTCTGCAACTAAAATGATATGTACGAATTAATCACCCTGAGATGATATCTAACATGCTTTCTTGAAACTTCTTTTGTCACTAACTTGCATGAATGTTCAACCCCAATGAGTAAACTGACTAAGCACACATGTAGACTTTAACTCTTTTGAATCATTCTCTAATGTCTGGCTTTCGATGCTTTTAGAACTCTTTAGAGAATGTAAAACACAAGGCATGCACGAGTACTCTCTTTCTGGTGTGTTGTGTTTCAAAGACACAACTTTCCTATTTATAAAAAACAAATTTAACTAACTGTAATCGATTATTGTTATAATAATCGATTATTTTAACTATCGTAATCGATTAATCTGTTCATCATAAATCTGGAAATCTTGAACGAACAAAATAATCGATTATTTACCAATTTAATCGATTAAGCTAGTACAAGACTCAAACTTGACAATGCAGGTTTAATCGATTACAATTATCTGGTAATCGATTATACCAGTTGATTATGCTATGCCATATTATGCAGATTCCTTATGTAATCGATTATTTACCCAGATAATCGGGTTATTCCAGTGAGTTCCCAAAACTGTGCCAAGCTCATTTAATCAATTACAAGATATTGGTAATCGATTATACTGTTCTTAAGTCATTTTCCATAAACTCAAACAAGCTTGTAATCGATTATTCTGCTCATGTAATCGATTAATGCAGTGAAAAACTCTTTTACACTTATCTAAATGCATCTGGGAAATCCTATTCTTTTGCATGTACTTATATGATTAAAACCTATTACATGAATGTATGAATGTATGATTTTACTTAAAAGCTTCAGAGGAATATAAGGATTTAACCTATGAACCAAGCTTTCACAAAGATTACATATGCCATCATATTTGAGTGGGCATGCAAAACATCAAAACACATTTGCTTCCATTCTTGAATCTTTACTTCTGCTGCTTGATTCTAATAGATTTGTTCATGAACTGAAGTTATTCCCAAAACCATCATTGGTAGTAGAATCAGATGAGGGTAGACATGTAATGTCCTGAAATTTCAATAATTGAAAATAGATGTTTGATGTAATTCTTGTGTTATTTGATTATTTGATTAGTTTTGATTAGTTGAAATTTTGTGTAAATTATCCTTGTGTAACTGCTTGGTGTCGATGTTAGGTTATGTTGAGTTTGTCTAGTCTGTGTTGAAAATGTGTTATTTCAAGTTTGACCCAAAATCTATTTTGGTAAAACTAAAATCTTGCACTCGTTAACCATTGGATCTCTTTCACATTTGGACTATAGGTTCAAAATCGATGACTTCATGGTTTGACCGTTGGGATTTGTGAAATAACAACTTTCTACATCTCGTTTAGCATGACCAGCTCGCTAAGCGCAATTACATAGAGAGAAAACTTTGTTTAGCGAGACAAGCTCGCTATGCAAGATCTGCAATCTATAAATACTTCCATTAGCACTGAAAAATGCAATCTCCCCTCTTTTTCTTCCCCAAAACCCTCACCCAAACCGTAACCCCTCCTCTACCACCCACAACCACCGGTGACCGCCACAAGCCACCGTTGCTTGCCGTCAGACCACTGCATGGAAAAGAACACTTTAATCAGAGCAGAATCTTCACAACTCAACTCAAGAATTCTATAGAGAACGGAGTCTCCAATCCTTATTTAATGGTTTATTTGAGGTAACCATGATTTTCTTGTCTTCTTCTAGTTAGTTTAAGCCTATCTTAGTATCTCATATGATTTAGGTATTGTTATTGGATGTTTTTATACTTCCTTTGAAAATGAGACATTGTAAAAGTTTCCTTTTTATTTAATTGATGTTGTTTTTGTGACTTTCGCTGACACATTGGCATGATCGAAATTTCAAAATGACGTCTCTTTGATGTAGACTCCAAAAACATCATTTTAGCACCTTTTAAATTTGAGCAAGTATTTGACCCCAAATGTTAATATTAACCTTGTCTTCAAAATCTATACTTAATTATCTTTGATTTGATATATAAAGGACGTGAACCTGAGAGATGTCAAAACAACGTTGCAAGGAGCTAATAGAGATATAGATAGGTGAATGGAGTTTATTGTTTGTTTACAACTTTTGATACCATAGTTGGGATTAGGGAACCCGATTATGAGGATGCATGTTAGTCCCTGTTACATGTTGGTTTTCGAGAAAATTTGTGTTTTAAACTAATGGGATGCGATAAATTTTTTATTGATGGATAAAACTTTGAATGATATTGGTGTTGTACTAACTGGAATATTGGAAAAAGTCTTAATTGCAGAAGAGACTCTGTCCAAAATTTGATATTTATCCTCCTATTTACTTATTTATTTAATTTTTAATTGGTCATAAGAGTTTATCTTGTATACCATAGTTCCCTTCTTTAATTTAGAATTTTTCTAAAATATCAGTTTTGTTGTATTATGGAATGTGATTGTATGAGATTGTGTTGTCTGAAGACGTGGAGAATGTGAATCCTAGGCATGAATTTATATGTGCGTGTGTGTGTGTGTGTATATATATATATATATATATATAATGTGATTTCTTGTACTGTTGATGATGCTGATGTTAATGATGTCATCATGATAGATGTATGTTGTGTGTACATGGGGGATGTAGTGACATGTTGGATATTCCTGGAGAGGGAAGGAGATTATTTTTAAAAATTTCAAGTGTCCCTGGATGAGGAAGGGGATTACTTAGAATTTTTAGCTATGTACGGTCAGTGCATTGATGGCGCTCATGTTTCATACTTCATAATTGGATGAAAATAGTATTAAACTTTGTCAGTAAGTACTTATGGGTTTTCATGAGAAAAAATGCTGGTACTTAGAGGCATGTCACTCGGTTTAGAACTGCCTTGAACATGGGGGGAGTTGCTTGTGCATGATAGGGTGACCTCGACAGTTACTACCTAGTTTTCCTAAGTAAGAGTGTCATCTGGACACATTTAGGCTATTTTCTAACGAATGGTACAACATTGCATTTAAGAGTTAAGTTAGGTGCATGCATCATTCTGAGCATAATTGATTTCAATTGTGGACAAAGTTGATGACTAGTTTTATTGAGTGTATGTTGAACTGATGGATTATTAAGAATGATTGTGGTTTTATTACTGTTTTCTTGCTAATCATTTTTCATCAAGTGTTTGTTGATCTTGTATAATAAACTCAACCTTGCAATTTTGTACTGTGTGGTTGGTACCTATGATGATCACGAACCTTCATTTGTGGGAGCAGATGAGCAGCAGTAGGTAATGTTGGAGGGACATCCTTCTGTTTGAGTCGCAAAGTCGACGTGATAATATTGAAATTTATTTTGGGAGAGAATTGTGTTTTGTTATCAACTCTTAGTTGATTCCTTGATTATTTTTGATTGGGCATGTAAATCCCAAGCTTAAATACATGTAAAAACTAAATTATGTTCTGACATATGAATGATATACAACGGTTTAATTTATATATATATATATATGTGTGTGTGTGTGTGTGTGTGTGTGTGTGTGTGTGTGTGTGTATGTATTTATTTATTTACGTATTTGTGCTTTGTTTGGTGAGTGTATTATTGAGAAAAATTTACCCTTATTTTCATAATCAAATTAATGGAGTTTTCATTTAAATTTGAAATTACAGTTTAGAGTTGTGGTATATTAGCGACAAGACGGGTCATTACAAGACAAATCAAATTGTTGAGGTTAATTTGGTTGTTGGTAGAGAGAGTTACAGAAGATTGGTCAAAACAAGAATATCTATAATTAAGTAGATGTGTATTGCTACTGTTCTGACCAACAATAATGCAAATAAGGTATATCAATTTGATAATAAATAACCATGGATAGATTCTTCTATTGCTATTATTCTGCCACCAAGGTCCAATGTGTATGATCAACATTATGAATGTGAGGCTGGTGACTTAGAGGCCTAGATTTCCCAATAATATATGATCAATTTATCAAACGTTTCATATTGCTTACCATGGATGTGACCATGCATTTCTATCATAACAGAGTTTTAACTAAAGTAACAAATAATAAAACTAACTTATATATTGACTAATTCCTTGGATAAAAATAAAGGTGTATTCCACAAATTTGGGAAAATACATGTGGCCATTATTGTGGGGTCACTGTACACGTGTCCACCCTCCGTGTCAACCCTGCTACAGTAACTGCACACATGTCTGCTCTCCATGTCAGCTTTGCCGCAATAATTGTACACGTGTCCACCCTCCATGTTAGCCCTGCTACAGGAGCGCAGACGTTAACCTTCAACAACCGGGTCTTCTTGGCCAACAGATTATATGTTACGCTTATTTATTCAAATAAGTGTAACCACTTTATTTCCTAGCATATCTCCAATTATCTACAAGGGATTATCTACAAGTTGTTAATTATCTACAAGTAACAGTCTATCTACAAGGTACACATTATCTTCTATTTGAATTACATAATTGTCTGCTATTATCTGTTTACATTATCAACAGATTAACTATCAAACAAAGGCCCAAGGCCCATACTCCATGCTATAAATATAGGTTCTTTCTAAACCTTTGATATTCCATAATCATTCCATATTTATCTCATCATTCATTCAATCCGAGACATACTCAGAAATCTTCTACTCTCTCTTACTTCGAGACCCCCTCAGACATTTATACTCAGTTATACTTCCACAGTTGACATACTTACTTAAGCGTTAGAGTCCTTTCCTTTTTTTTGTAGGTACCCTCCTTAAAAAGGCTATCTCATCATCCGATGTGTAGAATCTGGAGCCCACATGGACCCCATTCAGCTCATACATGGAATTTTTCAGATTTTGTTAAGAACATTAGCGTCCATCGTGGGGCCGCGGTAAAACTTACCCTGCAGCCTCGCAATCTCCAGATCGTTGCATTCTCTGGACCACATTCTATGTAACATCCTCAAATTTTATCTTGAGTTTATAGTCATGTTTAAATTAATTATGGATATGTGATAATATTTTGATACAAGAAGGATAGGATAGAATTTATTTGAACACAAGCTGTCCCAAACTATCCACACTAAAAAATAGTTTCTACCACCCATTTTAAAAAATTTATATCTCTCTCATTTCTTACTCAAATTAGGTGTATGATATATGGAATTAAATATCTAGATGTAAAATATAACATATTAAAAATTCAGCTAAATCTAGATTTTGTAATGCTTGCAGTCACAAAAACACTAAGAGATGTTATTGTCCTAATTTTGGACCCACTGGCAGCTTTGGAGATTAATTTTTAAAATACCATATCTAGAGTTTTAGAACTCCAAATGAGACATGTGATACCTTGTTAGAAATATTAGGGAGTCTAGTTTAACATACTAAAAGATGGGAATTTATGGAATGATAGATTCGTACAGAATATAAAAAGAATGAACCATATATGGTAAAAAATTTCTACCTATTTGAAAGAAGAATATGGACTTGGCAACGTGTAACTCCCAAAATTTTTGCACAAGGAATAAAAGTTCCAGCCAAGCTTGGTCCAATCAGAGGTTGCCTCATGAAAGATCCATTTCCATGTTCACATGGGCATTAAATGAGGAGAATCTAGCATCAAAACAATAAGCTAGAAGCAAACCATGAAGGTGTAGGCTGCTGTGAATTTTGAAGGTTGAAGGGAAAATATAAAATATGGCCTTGTGTGTGTGTGTAATTGCAAGAGCCAAGAAAATAAGTTTATTTGTCCAGCCATGTTCCACGTATGCTAAGTCCAACTGCTCAAGTCAAGGATTAAGGAATCTTTGACTAAGAAAATCTATTAGATAATGACAAAAGTGTAATGATTAGTTAGTTAAGTTCTAACTAGACTAACTACTAATTCAATTATAATTCAACTAAGCCACTTAAAATTTAACTAATTAAATTAGTATAAATATCTAATGATGTTACAAACTTTTTGCACGTAAACTCTAAGCTTCAAAGCTCGTCCTGCAGCCATTTGCTTTCTTTGCACCTTGTTTTTTTTTTTACTTCTCACCTCCTTAATTGCTCATAATCGTAGCTTCACTTTTACTATCCTATACATCAATTTTTCTTCTTTTAAAGATTTTCTTCTTTGAAGATTTCCAAGAAGGGCAGCCACCTACTCAATCATTTGCAAATTCAATTCACTTTAGGTAGGCTAGGCTTCAATCTCTAATTAAGAGTTTATTTGGACTAACCTATATGTATAATGGTGCATAGTTTATTTGCTGAAATATTAGTGATATTTAGACTTGATTTTGATGATCTTTGGAATTGATTTTGATGACATTTAGATTGTTTATTTTTATTTATATTGTGGGACTATTTTAAATTAATTTTGAGAAGTAAAGGTTGAATGGTATGTGGATAAATGGTTTTTAAATACTTAAGTGGTACAACTTTGAGGATTAAGTAGTAGGGTGGTAGGTGAAAGGAGATTAAGATCTAGACTAAGTTCTAATCTTTTCTTGAGAAGGTCTAAAGAAATTAGAAAATTATTTGGAAGATATATTAAGGTTTATTAGCTAGATTACTAACATGTTGTCTGTAGCATATTCTGTTTCCATACACAAGTTGGCATGATTTTGATTGAATAAGGTTTGGTAGCCTAACCATACATTTGGTACATATGATGTTTGTGATGGAAAATTTTTCCATGAGGTTGTATGAATTTTCTCATGGATTGTAATTGATAAAAATAATGGACTTGATGTGATGATATGTTGATTCATGTTTTCGAGTCTAGTACGAGATTTGCAAAACAAGATCTGATACTACATCTAGTACAAGATGTAGAGACCAGGTGCAAAAACATGGAAATGACATGCATGATTAGCGTAAGACGGCCGCAACATTTCTACATCCAGTACGAGATGTAGCTACATACAATACGATATGTAGAAGCCATGTGCACCTTGGAATTTCATTCACGCATACCTGTTGTGGAACGGTTATTTATTGTATGGATTTTATTGGAATTTATTGATGATTACTAACGTACTAACATATTTGGTGGTTTAGTTTTGCCTACTGAGAAATTTTATTTCTCACTAGATTTGTTTTATTTTTTATTTTTTCTATAGATGGCAGCAGTGATAATTTTCCTTGATGCTCTAGATTGGTGGTGGCATAGGGATGAAGATAGAAACCGTTATACTTTTACCATGCACCCGATTATTCATGTTTAGTATATTAGAAATTATGGTGATGTATCATCTGTTACTCTTGTATGATAACTAGGCACTAGGCTGGTGTATGGAAAATCTCGTACTTTTGTAACAAGAAGTAATTAAATCAAGCAATCGATTCTCTTTAATGAAAGAAATATCCACTTATACAATTTATACGTTTTCAAAAATTTTACTAATATACGTTCTTTAAAAATAAACAGTAATAAAAATTATCTAGAAATATATTAGGTCGTTACATTTTGTGTCCACCCATATCAATGGTCATTGCGCATAACACTCCCAGGGAGATGTCCAACCCTCCTCAGACGACCATAACAAATGTCGACACCATCCAACAACTCATAAACCGCATCGCGTAGATGGAGAGAAGACATGAAGAAGAACTCAGGCGACTGAAGGCTGACCGTGATCAGTGAAGGCTGACCGTGATCAGCTGGAGGCTCGGATGAGATGCCTTCAAGGTGACGAGCATTTGCCTAGCACGGGGGACGAACCCACTCAAGGGGAGTCACACCGCCAACAAACTGTCAACCCTCCGGGTAGTCCCAACTCAACATAGGTTCACTGTCCAGAAGGGCGGACAACATGATGACACCCTTTTACTTAGGGAGAGTCACACCCCTGACAAACCGTCAACCCTCCGAGGGGTCCCAGCTCAGCACAAGTACACCATCCAGCAGGGCGGACGACATGATGACACCCCTTTACTTAGGGAGAGTCACACCCCCGACAAACCATGAACCCTCCGGACGGTCCTAGCTCAGCACAAGTACACCGTCCAACAGGACAGACGACATGATGACACCCTTTTACTCAGGGGATTCACACCCCTGACAGACTGTCAACCCTCATGGTAGTCCCAGTTCATCACAGATTTACCGTCCAAAAAGGGCGAACAACAAAGGTCAAACAAGAATCAAAAGACGGAGGCAACACCAGCGCAGACAGGAAAGTCAGCTTCCTTGCCAATAGGAGAATGAACATGCCCAACATATCTGAGGTGTGATTGACACTATTGCGGGCAGGTTCTCTAATGGAGAACCATCCAGCCAGTCTCAAAAGAGACACCTTCATGCTATTCGGGACATTGATTATGTTGATGCTCTCTCACGATGGAGCCTCCCTCCTACACATTTACAGACAAAGATTTCCAAGGAATCAACCATGTCAATCAGAACGATCCAATGGTGGTTTCCCTTGTAATAGCCAATTTCAAGGTATCAAAGGTCCTCATTGATCAAGGGAGTTCAACAGATATCCTATATTGGAAAACATTTTAGAAGCTCGAAGTTTCACCAAACACGGTCTACCCTCACTTTAAACCTCTCTTCGGATTTGTAAGGGAAATAGTAGAGACTAGAGGCTACATGGACCTCATGACCACTTTTGGTTAAGGCCCGCTCTCAAGGAGCATTACCATCAGGTACTTAATTGTCGATACTGACACCTCTTATTTTGCTTTAATTGGCAAGAAAAGATTGAACGAGTTGGGAGCAACCGACTCCACACCTCACCTAAAGATGAAATTCCCCACCATGACGGGAGAAATAATCATTGTGAAGGTAGATCAGAAGCAAGCCCGATAATGCTACACTGAGAGTTTAAAAGTGGCACTGTATCCTCCTAATAGGGAGCTGGGCAGATACCATCCCACTTCGTGGGGTACCAGCCAAGTCATAAGCATAGACAAAGGGTCCACCCCTTACACCCTAACCGTCTATACAACTCAGCATGATGACACATTCAGTATAGACCTGCATGACGACAGCGCTGACAAAGGCCCAAACCCTATTGAAGAATTCATCAAGTTGCAGCCTGGACCCAAACCCCAACATTGTACACAGCTCAGCAAGAACCATACCAGCCACGAGCATAGATGCTTAGCTGATGTCTTACACCAGAATGCGTGCCTATTCACTTGGTAACCATCCCACATGTCGAGTGTCCATCCCAACATCATACGCCATAAACTGGCCATCTCACACATTATTTGCATGTATAACCTACCTACCTTATGCCATAATCATTGGCAATGGCACGTAGTTCGAAACTCAGACCTACGAAGATTTTCTCATATGGCTAGGTGTCAAGCACCTTATCATTTCTATCGAACACTGCCGGACTAATGGTCAGGTAGAGGCAACAAACCGAGTTATCCTCTGAGCTTTGCGTAGCTATAGGTCTATGGAAGGAAGAACTCCCTAGCATACTCTGGGCTTATCATTGCTCCCCGCAATCAACCACTCATGAAACCCTCTTTTGACTCATATATGACACAGACACCATGATTCCTATCGAACTTGGGGAACCATTGACAAGAAGGTTGGTATTTCAAGAGTAACACAACGAAGAAAACATGGGGGCACAAATGCCATATGGCACACTACGTCATCCTCGATTGTGAATTATTCAAAAGAGGGCTAATGTAAGGTTTCTGGTGTCCACGTGGCACTTTAACTATATGATGATTGTAATTACATAGTGGTTATGGTAATAACTGATGACCCTTTCACCAATCTGGGTTCGTGTGACTGGGGTGTCATACAGGGAGTATAAATGGGAACTTGGATGAAGGGGGGTGCAGATTGGAACTCAGACAAGAGGGAGTGTAGATAGCATCTCTTCTAAACCGGGTTCGTGTCACTGGGTTGTCACATAAGAGGGGTGTATTTTGGAACCCAAAAGAAAATGGGGTGTGGATAGCATGTTTTCAAATTCGGGATCAGAATATAGGTTAGTGTTGATAGGAGACCAGGTTAGTACATGACTGGTGTATATACATAGCACTTTAGAGGAAAATCGCTGATGTGTTGAAAAGAACTCGGACAAAGAAGGAAAGAGCGACCGGGTAGTAATCTTGGATGTGTTCCCGGGATATGATCTCGGATTAAGCTAAAGAGGGGCTCATGCTTGTTTTGTGAGAGCTATTGAGTAGAGAAAATCGGAAGCGCTCGCAACCCCTTCCTATAGCGCTACCAGGTTAGCGATCCCGGAAATGGTTGGAATAAGTGCACAGGAACCTGGGATATGGTAGTGAAGTTACGCTCAATATATATATATATTTATTATTAATCCAACCTGGCAGCGTGGTAAGGAGGAGGAGATCTTGGTATTCTTACATAGAGTAAGGAAAATACATTTAACTCACCAACTCGACAGTGGGTACTTTCACAAGCTTACCTTATGCACGTGATCCATTTTTAACTTCCAGGATACTTTAGTGACACGTGTGACCTGAGTGACGTATGCGACGTGCGTTGAATTACTGGGTATATAAGTAACGAGCATGAGGGTCATTCCTTACATAATCCATTTCTCTCACTGACCTTCACAAAAGAAACTCTCTCTTCCTCCTTCCGCCTCCTCCATTAACGAACGAGGGAAAGCTTCAGGTTTAGAGAAGATAAGGCGATTTTAGAGCATCAAGCTTAGGAAAAGCTGTTCACCAGTTCGTAAACACCTTAGAAGTAAGGAGTGTAGGTAAAAACCTCAAAATCTAACTATTAGGGATTTTGGATAGATTATGCTAGGCCCTTTTGGGGGTCTGCATGTCACCAGCTGGGTGACTAATTCTTGTAATCTGGAAAAGTATAGATTTTCCCTACACGCAACAGTTGAAAACCGTTTATTATTGCTTGCATGCATGTATGTAGGGTGTGAAGCTGAGAATAGTGGTGTTCGGAACCGCGAGTCCGAGAGAACCAGTGCAGAGCTTAGAACAGGTAAGCTCTCTGTTCTTGGAAGTCATCCCCTCGACGGCATTCCACCATACTCCGAGGGAGTAATGGTCATTGTATGACATGATGCATGTATTGAAATTGTGTGTTACTGCTTTGACTGAGAACATGTATATGATTTGCACTCTGATAATTTGTTGTGATTATGTGAGAATTCTCTGGCCAGTAAAATTCACAAAATATGGACTTCCCTTGGAGCAAAAGTGATGTGGAACAACTCTAAGTGGTCAATTAGTATATATGAAAACCCTGAGAGAGAATGCCCATTAAGTTTGATGAACCTCTCTTGGAAGAGCCATATACGTCCTCGTAGAACCCGGAGGGAATGTGCCCATTAAGTTGGATGGTCTTCCTCCGGGGTGTCTACCCGAAGTCCTGGGGGAATGTGCCCATTAAGTTGGATGGTCTTCCTCAGGCAAGGGATGTACGAGAGCATGTGCCCATTAAGTTGGATGATCTTCTCTCGTATGATCCGTGTGATTGTATACATGTGTTATATTGATGAAAGCCGGGATGGCTAGTTGTGTGCAATGCCTGTTTCAATACTTGTATCGTGGAAGTGAACCTGAGGAAGGAGAGGCCTACCAGAACCCGGAGTTTATTGAGATTATTATCTCACCCGGTTTGGAATTATATGTGTTTGCAGGTGATGAGAGTAGGGAAGAAGGCGGAGCTCGAGGGGAGAGACCCGGGTAGCAAGAGTGTCCGAAGGATCCCAGACCCGAGGCCGTACCGAGACGAGTTCCACATGGAACTAGTTATTTTAGGGCATGCCGGCTCTGCTTTATATATTTATATTTATATTTATGTGTTTTGTAACCCGGCCCCTTGTGATGTACCCCGGTCCCTTGTTTTGTAGCTCGGCCCTGAGGGGTGTTTATTCTACGTGTACGCGCCATGCATAATGTACAAAATATTATTGTATATAATATTGACGCGAGATGACGTCACTCTTTGTGCTTCCAAATTAACTATTGTTAATTTAATTACTGCGTTTAATGATCATATTTGAATGTTAACAACCGGATGCATACGGGGTGTTACAGTTGACAACACCCTTGCTCAAGTGCCTCAACAACCAGCAACTACACAGAGACTTGACAAAACCTAAGGTCCACCCCTGGTGAGCCTTGACAAAACCCATGATGGACAAGTTCCTGGTCACATCTCTAGAGGCTTGTCAAATCCAAGGTCTACCCTTAGTGAGCCTTGACAAAACCCAGGACAAACGAGTTCCTGGTCACATCTCCGTAGGCTTGTCAAACCCAAGATCCACCCTTGGTGAGCCTTGACAAAACCCAGGATGGACGATTTCTTGGTCACATCTCTAGAGGTTTGTCAAACCCAAGGTCCACCCTTGGTCAGCCCTGACAAAACTCAGGATGGACGAGTTCCTGGTTGCATCTCCGTAGGCTTGTCAAACCCAAGGTCTACCCCTTGGTAAGCCTAGACAAAACTCAAAACGAGCACGTTCCTAGTCACATCTTCAGAAGGCTCGACAAACCCAAGGTCCATCCTTGGTGAGCCCTTCCGTTGTCAAGTCTTGCCTCAGCAAAAACCTAAGGTATCCAAGAACATTTGACGCACTTTATTATTCCTGAACTTCATTCTTGCAAGAGTACAACCTAGCAGGGACATATCAAAAGTAGGACTAGTGCCCGAATACTGTCCAAGGTCCAACCTTGGCAAAACCAAGGACCATGTCCTGGTACTACTCTCTAAGGTCTACCCTTGGTGAGCCTTACTAAAATCCAGGGTGGACACATCTTAGTACTCTCCAAAGGTTCATAAAACCTGATAAGTGCCTTAATTCAGTTAAATTCATGTTCCAAATACAGGCACTTATCTTTTGATTTCAAAAGATTTGATTATAAATTTGCCCTAAACCTAGTTAAATAACACCTAATGCTTGTATAAAATTTGTTGTTCATATTTTGGAAGATTAATCCAATCATGTTTTGTATTTTGATAGATTCTGTGGATTTCCGAGGCTTCCGAATAAGCAAAGCAAGCAAAAATGGATCATAAAGCAAACCTAGGAGGTGCAACAAGCAAAACAAGCCCAATATTGATGGAGTGCCTTTAGTTAAATATTTTTTATATCATTCTTAGCTTATTTAACTTCTCTTGGACTTTTATTTTCCTATTCTAATTCAGTTTTTGTCTTAGGCAACTAAGTGGGCTTAATTGCTAATTGCGTATTTTCAGATTTTTGCTCACTTGACATATCTGACTTGTGCAGGGCCTATAGAGTGCTACAGAACTCCGAATGGAGCATTCTAGGAGTCTCTGGAAAGATAACAAAAAGATATACAAGTTTGCTAGAAATAGCCCGAGGCCAATTCTGTCATTTGGAGGGTCATTTTAAGCTTCGAAATCGGAACCTTTGCACTTGCAATTTTGGGCTGCGAATTTGATTTTATGGTTGTAAATAGCAAATAACTAGAATTGTTGGGTTTGTTTATGGCCCATTTTTAAACTCCAGACCTTGTCACTACATATTAGTGACTTTAGTGAAACTTGGACAGCACTTTACATTTTGCACAAACAAGTTTATTATTTCTTTTCTTTAGTTTTTAGAATCAAAAGCTTGTTCTTCATTTTCTCTCATTTGTTCTTCATTGTTCTTCATCTTCTTCATTTCCATTTTGCTATTCTTCCATTTTTCTGCACTTACTTCATGGGGCTTTCCTTGGTGATGATCATGGAAGGCTAAATAATCACTCAATCCAAGGATCCAATCCAAGCAAGAGGAGAATTTGAGTTCTGGTTTAGTATTTCGAATTCTGTGTGAATGTTCACTTTCTTCTTCAATTGCTATTCTGTTTTCATGATTATGAATGTGTTTAGAACTGAAAGCGGATTAGGTTATGGATTCATTGCCTAATTTCGAATATAAATTACAGATTAATTGGATGATATTTCAATTAGGGTTTGTGGTTTCAATTAATTTAGGGGTTAATTCGATTGAACTGCTTCTATTGAGATTGAATGAATGTTCATGATAGAATCAACTTATGAGAATGATGATGATTCGAATAGCTTGGGTTGGTGAATTGGATTGATGCTTTCTAATCTGTTTTACTTTACTCCTTGATAATCTTGTTAATTTTTGCATTGTTCTTTAATTTTATTTTGTGTTCTTGCATGTTTTACTTTGCGCATACCAACTGTTTGACAAAATTCCCCCTTATTATTACCAATGATTTGAAGCTAGAACCATATTGATCGTGTCTCTGAGTCGACCTAGGTTAACCCTGTGCTGCAGAATTAGCTTAGTTAAATTGTTTTGAAGCCACACGACAAACGCATATCAAATATCCATCAAGGCCCAAAAACATGTTCCAGAAGGTACCTTTAACTTGCCTAGGCGAGTGAATAAGGCACAACTGGCTTGCCTGGACCAGCTCGTGCAATTAGGCCATCAAGTGGCCAAGTGGACGTCCAACTTGGGCCATTAACTCGCCCAAGCGAGTGGAATATGAATAAATTGGTCACTTGGGCAACCAAACTCGACCAGGCCAGCCCCTATAAATACCCAAGCACCCCCAAGACCAAAAGACATTCCTTCGCTTCCATTCTTCATTCTCTTGCATCCTCAAGCTTGTTCTTTAGTTTAGGTTCTTAAATATTAGTAAGTAGGTAGGTTAGGAAAGTGAGAGAAGTGAGATTTAGTGTGGAGACTCTGTCGGAAAAAAGCGGTGATGGGGCCCTTCATAATTCTTCTCTTAAGGAGGTTCTCTCTATGCTTGGTTAGTTTCTCTTAAGGATTGGATGTAATCTTCTACTTTTAAGTATCTCTTTTAATATTTATTTATGCATAAGTCTCGTCTATTTATTATTGGTAATTTTATTCCATTCTTAATGCTCGATTCTACTTGATCACTAGTTTCATGAAATTGGGTTCTAAGTTTAACTGGGAAGTACTCTTAGAATTTGAACTGAATAATTTTACTCTTCACGTTACGTTGCTAGGAATAGAGCATAACGTTTAGATTGCAAATAACACGCGCTTATGATTGTAATGCTGAGGTATTTATTTCATATGCGAGGGATCGATATTTGATAAATATTCTTAGGATTCTCAAATGCGAGGGATCGATTTGAGGTGATTTTATGTGTGCATCAATAATAAAAGAAAATAATTTATGCATGGTAATATTAATTGAATACTAAGGGTATGAATGATGAAATCCAATCCTACACTTTTCTTGAATTAATTAAACTCATTTTATTAGTTTCTGTAATCTTTCGTAATCTTTCGTTATTTCGATAAAACCATCAAAAGTTCGACCATACTCATTGTACATAACTATTAAACTGTTAAGTTTTATTTGGATTAATTGAGTAGCACAAGTCCCTGTGGAGACGAACTTTTATAAATTTTGTAACTTACAATGACAATTGGTACGCTTGCCAAAAGTCTAACAAAACCCTAGGGCTTCCCTAGGTGGACCACTAGCAAAATCCAAGGTAGCCCCTTGGTCGATTATAGGTTCTTAATATCCACTTCCCAATGAACCTTGACAAAAACCAGAACCAGTTCCTGGTACTCTCCAAAGGTTCACAAAACCCTAGGTGGACCTCCAGCAAAATCCAAGGCAACCCCTTGGTT
>CM023944.1:15964635-16011786 GCA_013407115.1 Glycine latifolia | reverse complement strand
AATTCTTGTTTTGTCCGTTGTTATTGTTCTCACTCTGTTGCTTTTTTTTTCAATTTTCATAGTTATATATATGTGTATAAAAGAAAAAGTGCAGTGTTGCAATTTTTGGAAGCAAAACTGAAGGATTGTTTTGTCGAAATAATGTCCCTAGAGTAGGGGATTGGGGAACAAAGGGTCGTGATGATATTCTTGATTTTGGTCTCGCATATCCCTTTTAGATGTGTATTGTTTTACATGTGTAATTATATGTAATATTTAATTGTTGAAGTTTGAAAAACAATGACTGAGCCAGTGGATTGTTTATAAGTAATCGTATTACCTTAAGTCTTATAGAATGCCATTTGATACTCCAATCTTCGTGCTAAGTCAGAATTGTTCATCTGCAGTCTCAAATTACATCTGCAGAATTATATAGTTAGCTAGGTACATTAATTGTTTTCTGTTTTCTTTATTTCTTTCTTATTATTAGTCTCATTTTTTTTTCTTGTTTCTCCATTTCTTTCTTTCTTTTTTTATATTCTTGTGACAATATGTTGTGAGCTGGGTTTTTTTTTTCTTTTTCTGTTTTCTTTATTTCTATTTTTTTTCACCATTGAGAAACAAATAAACTGATGCATGTAGTTTTTTTTTTTGTTTGCAGAATTTCTATTATAAATTTCTTACCTTTGCATAATTTGAATGCAGCCATACAGATGTCCTCCAACATTTCAGTCTCAAACACCGAAGTTTCTACTTCACCAGTTGTCACTAGCTTGACAATTGCAAGACCCCCTCGCCATAATGGAAGAAGAAATAGATCAGAAGCTTGGAATCATTTCAATCAACTAGAGCCAAAGTCAGATAAGAGGGCTCAATGCAAGTATTGTGATGTCGTGATTAATTATGAGAAAGGAACAAGTTCAATGCTTTGTCATGTCTCTAGATGTCCAAATAATCCTAATAAAGAAGTAATCAAGAGGCAAAAAACAACTTCATCCTCGACTAATGATGGGATTATTAGCTCTCCTTCACACGGCAAGTTTGATAAAGATTTGTGTGAAATGGAAATGGTAAAGTTGTTTGTTGAAGCTGAACTTCCTTTTCGATTGGTAGAGCATCCAGCTTTTAAGAGGTATTCGTATACTTTACAGCCAAAATTTAATATTCGGTCACGTTATACCTTATCCCGTAAAATTGTAATACCATGGAATACAATGAAGGAAAAGTTGAAGTATTTTCTTTCACAACATTGTCGAAGAGTTTGTCTTACTACTGATGCCTGGACATCACCTCAAAATGTAAGCTACATGTGTTTGACAGCTCACTTCATAGATAACGATTGGAAGTTGCACAAAAAGATTTTGAATTTTTGCCAAGTAAGAAGTCATACGGGAGAGGCCATGGTAAAATTTGTTGAGTCGTGCTTGAATGAATGGGGGTTGAATCACGTTCTGAGCTTGACAGTTGATAATGCTTCATCAAATGACACAGGAATTCAACTCTTAAAGAAAAGGCTATTGTGTTGGAATAACTTAGTTTTGAAAGGAGAACATATTCATATGCATTGTTGTGCGCATATCTTGAACTTGATTGTGAACAGTGGGCTAAAAGAGATTGACAACTCGGTTTTGAGAATTCGTGCTGCATTGAAATATATAAGATCATCTCCTTCTAGACTTATGAGCTTCAAAGAATGTGTTGAACGACAAAACATTGAATATAAGGGTCACATTTGCTTGGATGTTGAAACAAGGTGGAATTCCAATTATTTGATGTTAGATGTTGCTTTGAAGCATATGAAGGCATTTCAGGAGTTTGAGTTTCATGATAGAAAATATGCTAATGAGTTAGGAAAAGGGATAGGTCTGCCTTCCTGTGAAGATTGGGAATATGTTGAGGCTATTCTACCCTTCTTGAGCATTTTCTATGAAGCCACTTTGCGCATCTCACGTACCTCTTATGTTACTAGTAATATGTACATGTTAGAGGTGGTAGGTATTTGGCATGGGATTAACGATTTGCTTAACTGCAGCATTAAAGATAGTGCTACACATAAGATGGCTCAAAATATGAAAGAAAAATATCATAAATATTGGGGTGATCCTAACAAGTTGAACATGTTATTGCTAATTGCTGTTGTGTTAGATCCAAGGTCTAAAGTAAAATATATGAATTGGGCAATTAATCAACTTTTTGATGTGGACAAGGCAAATGGGTCTAAGTCAAGGCTAAAATCTTCTTTGAAATCGTTGTTTAATGAATATAATGGTCATAAAGGGGGGACTCAAGATGACACACAACAATCACATGTACCTAGTTACAAGAAAGATCCATATGGTTGGAATCTATTTTTGCAAACAGCAGGGCTAACCTCATCAAACAAATCTGAGCTTCAAAAGTATTTAGATGAAGGGATTGATACAAGTGCAAATCTGAATATTCTTGATTGGTGGAAAGTTAATTCAGGTCGATTTCCAATCCTTTCAAACATAGCACGAGAGCTATTAGCTATGCCTGTTTCTACAGTAGCATCTGAGTCTGCCTTTAGCACAGGTGGAAGGGTACTTGATCCGTTTCGTAGTTCTCTATCACATGAAAAGGTGGAGGCCCTTATTTGTACACAAGATTGGCTCAAAGATACACCTTCAGCACCATTGTTAGATTTCGATTTGGAAGAGCTTCAAAATTTTGACAAAGGTATATTGTTTTCCAATTCTGTAGTAAAATTATAATTAAAATATTTATTGAGTAACATAAAGTTTTTTGTTTTTATAGAGTTGGTTTCTCAACAAGATATTGTTGGTTCCACTACTATTTCTCTTGAAGAGTAGTGTTTGAGATGAATACTAATTCTTACACTCTATAATTTGCAAGGTACTTTAATGTTACACTTTGCACATGAATTCTGATTTGTTTTAGATTTTTAAGTATAAATTGTTGATTTTGGTTTTGGGCATAGGTAGCATTGAAGTTGGTGAAAGTCAGGCATTTTGTTATTAGCTACATAGGATACATCTGAGTGAAACTGATGGACTATTGGATGGATGGATAGACTCTTGGATTTCGATATTTTAAGGATATGTAGTTGTTATTGTACTTCACCCTTCATATTCCAAATTATTTGTTGTTTTGAGAGTTTATATTACATTTTATTTTAGTAACTTGAGTGTGATTATGATAGAACTTGGTCGAGTTCAAGTGTATGATTAATTCCGTTTGGTGATACTTTAATTAACACATTTGGTATTTGAAGTAATTTTTATCAAGTTCAAGTGGATAGGTGCTAAATTTTTATTTTTTAGTGTTTAATTACTAAAATTTATATAAAAAATACTATAACATTTAAGTGGATATAAATTGGATATATCCATATCCATATCCACTTAAATGGATTGGATATTTAATCCAAATTGTTTTTAGAAAGATATGGATATAGATTTAAGATCTAATCCATTTAAGTAGATATGGATTGGATATGGATTGGATTCTTAAAAATCCAATCCATGCCCACCCCTATTCAGCATAACAATGTGGTCAATGTCAATGTCTGATTATATAGGAGAGGGCAATGTACCTTTTTGGTCTAACGTAAGCCATTACACGAATATTAATTGGGCATACCCAAATGAGGAGGCAGATGACATGGAAGGAGTGCAAGTACCTAACTGGGAGATGGGTCAAGCGCTATATAAAGGGCAGGTGTTTGGGAGCAAGATGGACGTGCAAATGGCAATAAAGCAATACTGTATGGCCTCCAATTGGACAACCGTAGTTGCAAAAAGTGATACGAAAAGGATTATAATGGTTTGTGAATATCATAATGACGGTTGTCCATGGAGGATGAGGGCATACCAAAAGAAGGCTTCCAGTGAATGGGTTGTAGGCATATGGAACAATGAACACACGTGCGTTAGTGTTAATCTCTCTCAGGATCACAAATAGCTCGACTCAAATTTCATATGTTCGTTGGTCCTAGGTACTTTAAATTGTTATACAATAATATGTATATATAGTGGCGCAAAATTTACTGACTTGTTATTCTCTAACGAATTGCAGAAATGATTAGGGAGGACCCTAGTGTTAAAATCGGCTTAATTCAGGAAAGGATTTCAACAACGGTAGGATTTCATATATCATACAGGAAGGCATGGAAGGCAAAGCAAAAGGCGATTGTTAAGGTGTTTGGGGATTGGGATGAATCGTATGCATTCCTGCCAAGGTGGTTGGGTTATATGTTAAATTTTGCTCAAGGGTCTGCTTATAAGTTGGAAACGATGGAGCATTATGTTGAAGGACAACTGGATTGAAGTCGTAGGGTATTCAAGAGGGTGTTTTGGACATTTAAGCAGTGTTGCGATGCTTTTAATTACTGCAAGCCCGTTTCAGCATCGACGGTACCCATTTGTATGGGAAATATCAGGGAACATTGCTTATTGCAACATCAATTGACGGCAACAATTATGTCCTTCCACTAGCATTTGCGGTTGTCTCTGGGGAGGATATTGACAACTGGTTGTGGTTTTTGGCACTTATCTGTATTCATGTAACGCAAAAAGATGGAATATGTCTTATTTCAGATCGCCATGTGGGCATAATGGCGGTGGTAAACAATGTCGAGCTGGGATGGCATCCACCGAGGGCATATCATGTGTTTTGAATTCGCCATTTGGCGAGCAATTTCAATCACAAGTTTAAGAATGTCATGTTGAAGAAACAGTTGAAAATCTTAGGTAAGCCATTGTCTTCTTCTTTATGGTTACATGTACATTAGCCATAATTCAGTATGTCTTTATATTTATGTTTTCTTTGTATATGTAGGTTATACAACCTCGCGTTTAGATTTTGATGTCGGATTGGAAAAATTTAGAGAAGCAAGCCCTCAGATAGCCGCATGGATTGATCGAATCCCAAAGGAGAAGTGGAGCGTAGCTTATGATGTAGATGGACGAAAATTTGGGCACATGACAACCAATATCTCAGAGGTTTTTAACAAGGTACTGAAAGGCGCAAGAAATCTTCCTATTACTTCACTTGTGCGGTTCACATACGCTCGACTAGTCACATACTTTTTGCAACATGGGGGTGAGGCTCATGAGGAGATGGCGAGAGGTAATCATTTTGCCAAATTAGCGTGGCAAAAATATTTGAGGACGATTCATAAATCCGTGACACACAGTGTTGTTGCTTACAACACACAGAACAATAGATTTGAGGTGCAAGAGTCGTACAACATTCGTACTCATCGTGGCGGAAAGAAATGGTCGTTATCGTTATCAGAAAGAGTATGTCAGTGTGGTGAGTTTACTGCATTCAGATTTCCTTGTAGTCATGTGATTGCAACTTGCAAGTCCACCCACATCAACCCCACTCAATACATAGACCCCGTGTACAGTGTTGCTTATCAGTGTCAACTGTATTCGTCTAAGTGGTTTCCAATTGGAAATGAAGACTTCATACCACCCACTGGACAGGCCACCGTTTTGCCTGATGTTTCCATGAGGCGTAAAAAAGGAAGGCCTGTGACTACACGCATACGCAACGAAATGGATTCGCGAGAAGGATCAATGACTCGGACAAGATGCGGTTATTGTAAGGTGGTTGGTCACAACAGACGGAACTGTCCTTCACGGTTGCAGCAGCAGTGATGTTTATTTATGAGTTGTATGTCAAACGATTATTTAATATAATGTAGTATGTATGATTAATTTGGCAATATTATGTTATGATGCAATTAAAAACAAAATAAAACAAATGTCCAAAATAAATAAATACCAAATGTCCAAAACAAATAAATAACAAATGTCCAAAATAAACCAAACTATTAACAACACATAAAAAAATAAATGTCCCTAAGCGTCACGGTGGTCCCCATGATATCCTGCACATCGACTCATATCATGCTCATACGGTGACAAATGACATCGATGTCGTGCTCCCCTGGCTGGATTACGCCTAACTAGTTGGTCGGGGTCGTCAGCCTCATGATCATCACCACCATCATCTCCGTCCTGCATGGCCGCCGCTAAGAAATCCGTAATAGGATCAGCGTCATTGCCGGAGCCCGGGGATGACGTCGGATGTGTCGAATGTGCCACCGATGTCGTAAACATCGTATCTGGATCTGGTGTGGGCTGTGCAGGCCTGTACAACTCTGTTGGTGAAGTAGGTGCCGATGCATACATCGGATACGGTGGAAATGGGAATCCCGACTGTGGCATCGACGACACAGTATACCATGGAGGGTACTGTGATGGTGGAAACGAATCCTGTGCACCGCTAGAAGATCCAGCCTAATAGGTCAGCGACCAATAATACTGCTGCGATGATGCCCCGGCAGGATAGCCAGGTGCGAAGAATACGCTAGGAGGACGAGGAGGAATGCCTGCCAATATGGCAGGCCTATCAGCTACTGCCGGGGCGGACTGGTGAAGGGGCAACTCCTCATGGCGCGCTCGCCGATTAGTGTGAACAACCGGAGGAGGGGCCTCAGTCTATCGCCGGACAGGTGGTGGGGCAAAATCTCCCGGATCTGTGACTCTCTCCAAGTCGTCACATGTGACCAACATGCGAATCGCCTCATTGTACACCTGCCTCATGTCAAAGGCCCCTGCGCTTGCGACTCAGGTGATGCCATATGAACAATAGTCTCTGCACGATCAGTCTGCATATCAAACATCATTAGTTATTGACAATATTATGTTAATATTAATATATAAAAATTTCATCACCGTATGCGTACCACATGTGCATGGAAGGCGGCTCTCTGTGTCATCCAACGTCGTGTCACAGTGAAGTACCATTGCATGTATTCGCTGTTGACAGATAAATAACCATCTCTCCGCATCGGAGGAAGATCCTACAACACTAAGGCATCTTTGTCATCCCACTGTGCAATGAAGAAATGATGTCGGTGGCTCCAGTCGACATCCGTCTTGCCGATAGCAGTGATGGTTAGCAGCTCACTGTAGTTAATCGGATCCGAGGGTATATGCTGGTCATACCCGAACTGCCGTAAAACTCTGTCCGACTGCTGGTACACAACATTCTCGTAGCAAATCAGAGGACAGACCGCCAACCATCGTCTAGCCATCTCAACATCTGGTGGATGCACCACATCCACAATATCGTATGGCCTCCAACGAATGTCCCTCCTTCGCATGACATCCATGTAATGACGATATCTGTGAATATGTGTAAATCTGGTTTGGCGCGTCTGATAAACATTAAACCTGCAACAACACAATGTTAGCAACAATAACATATACTAAGGATTGTAAAATAAACGCATAACTTGAATACCTGTTTCCATAAATCTCCTGCATCATGACATTCTGATCGTTCACACGCAGAAGGGCTGGAGAGATAGTCGGGAATCTTTTCCAAGCCCATAACTGCAACAACAGTGCACATCCGCCCATGTCACAGCGTGACGCACGTGTGGCCTTGCACAGCTCCCTATAAAGACATGCAAGCACGACAGATCCCCAGCTAAACGAATCTGTGCGCTCGAAGTCGTCCAGAAATAGTAGATATCGAGCTGGCACAAAGCTCGAGGTGGTACCCACAAACAACGTCCCGCCTAAAATGTGCAATATCAATGCGTGGGTGTACCTAATCCATCCAACCTCAGTGTCGGCATGGACGGCATATACACCGAAATGCTCCCGTAGAAAGTGGAGCCCCAGCAAACCTCCATGCAAGTCCCGACCCGCGTCAGGCTGAACCCCTAAAAGGTCACTAACTAATTCACGGAAGTTATGGCGTCCATGCCGGCCGGATACAACCTGACCATCAGTCGGCAGCCCTAGCAGATGATGCACATCCTCAAAGGTGATGGTCACCTCACCCATGCTCATGTAGAATGTCCGTGTCTTGGGGCGCCATCGCTCAACAAGCGCCGAAACAAGGTGATGGTCTATCTGAAATAATAGACCAAACCACAATTACATACACATTACAATAGAACCATAAAAACATAATACACGCAACGTTTCATACTTTATGCTTACCTCATGATTGCGCAGACGCGCAACGTGGTAAAAACCCGCCTGTATAAGCCACGGGTGGATATCCTCAGGAATAGCAGAGACATCGTGTGTGGCGGCATGCCTGACATTAATCACACGATCCCGTGCGGTCGGATCACTTTGCACATTCCACACATTAATGGATATATGTCTATCTTGTAACGTTAACAGCGTCCGTACAGATGGATCAGGATCAATGACACTCACCGCATCCTCACTCCCTGGCGGTGCCGGGACATTCTCATCGTGATCCATATTTCACTATGTCTAACCCTATATTCATTTAAAAAATTATTTACTATGCTAATAAATAACAAATAATAATACAATAATAAATATATATTTTTTTCATGAACTGATACAAAATAATTATTTGTAATAATATTTCATGTTTAATTTTTTTATTTACAAAAATATCAAAATTTTTATTAAATTAAGTTAAATAAATATGTTCAATTCTTAAATACATATATATTCATATTTTCATTTTAATTTGAAACATTATATCAATATTAAAGACTGTATAACTAAACAAATCATACGCTAATATATATTTCTTTATTTACATAAATTGTTACAAAATAATAAATTGTCAAAATACTTTTATGTTTAATTTTTTTAATTAAATATATTTATTTAAGTAATTATTTTACTTACATAAACATGTTTAACTATAATTTTAATTATTTTTTTTGTTTTACATATTTCAGATGATCAAATATAAAAAATTATATATATACAATTACAATTCAAAATACTACTCTAAATTGAATGTCACTAAATCTAATTAACTAAATCTAAATATATATTCAAAATTATATTTTTAAAACAATAAATCCTCAAATAATGAAATAAATAATATTTATTAACAGTTAATTAAAAATGTCAATCACTTATAACATCCAAACAAAGACAAATTCAAATAATCATCTACCCTATAAATTATCAATGTTAATTTCAAACTATTGGTCTTCTAACCTAGAGTTTCAACAACATGTCATCTAACCTAATGTTTCAAATAATATCCTCTAACCTAATGTTTCAAATTTAGAACCTAAATATTATATAACAAACTAAAATATCAATTAAATATACAGAAATAGAATAAAATAAACACAACTTACTTGTTATTTTGCACAATGACAGAGGAAAAATCTCACAGCAAAAGCAAAAGCAAAAATTTGAAAATTTTGAAAGGGAGGGAGAGAATGGAAGGGGGGACCAGAAATGGGGGGGTGGGGTATATATGCTGGGCCACGTGGCATAGTTCGCTGGCATGGGTAGCGAACTACGTCCCCATCTGACACGTGGTTGTAACGGTTTTTTTTTTTTAATTCCACTCCACGTAGTTCGCTAGGGGGGGCAGCGAACTTGGTACTTGCCACGTAGACTGTCCATTGGGTAGCCACGTAGTTCGCTGGAAGGTGTAGTGAACTACGTGTCCACCAGGATTGCGACACCTCAGCATACGTAGTTCGCTTCTCTGACTAGCGAACTAGCCCGCGTGGCATTCTGGCAAATAGTTTGCCCCGCGTGGCATTTAGGTAAATTTTTTAAAAATTTGTGATACAAATGTCAAGGTCTCACCATATTTCCTATAATGCTTCAAACAAGTGCCACTGTAATGACTTTATTGTGGGTCCAACTTTGAACTAATGTAAGTTTTGCCAAAGTACAGATTCATGTAAATGAAAACTTTACGCATGCCTAGATCAGGTGCTGAATTTAGCCATGCAAGCCTATTTTCTTTCCAAAGCATGTTTGTCATAATCTGGATAAAAATTAAGTGTCATCAACACCTTTAAGGGACCAGGAACAACGTACCTCAATGTGGTAGTTCAAATTAAAAATTATTTACATTATGTTATTTACTGCCTGGTTTTTTATTTATTTTTTAAATGTCTATCTGGTTATGGAATGGAACATTCTATTATTGGATAAGATCACACAAGAGAAGCAAATATTCACCAAAAAAAAAAATAAAAAATAAAGCATAGGAGAAGAAAATAGTGATTATTAAGTTGGGGTCTTCTGCTTAGTGCTAACAGAACGTCAAGCTCTCAAGTGACTCATTATAGCCATTAGTCCTTGGCATTCTCAATTATCTCGCATAGGCGTGTGTAAATTTCTAATGTATCTCTCTTACCAATATGAATACAATTAAAAAATCATATTACTAATTTAACTTTATGTTAAGAAAGTTGTGTCTGGATACTTTCATGTTACTTATAAAGTATATTTGATTTTTGGCTAAATTATTAATTTGATTATTCTATTTATTTATTTTGTTTAATTTAATCAATATTTTAATAAAATCCAATTTAGTCCTGTATTTTCAAAATGTTTAAATATTGTCATTTTCGTACTCAATCTAATACTTTGTTTTCAAAAAACATAACATGCTTTAACACGACATCAACTTTTGGTAAAAAGGAACACGACATCAATTTTAATGGAACGTAAAGGGTCAATGATTAATGATAAAAAAAAAGATCAATGATTCTAACTGTCGCTGAAAATGAAGCAAAATAAAATGATCGAGCAAAGGAAAAACAATAATGTTTATCATACTTTTAGACGTTTTAAGAAAAAAAAAATTACCTACGTGAGATTCAGTCATATTTAGAATCACTCGTGCAATATAAATCGTAACATTAGGAAGAACAAATCATCAAGTAGACATCCAGATAGTTTTTTGAATAGGTAAAAAAAAATTTATTAAAAGAAGCATTGGCTTGACCAAAACAATACAATACTACCCTCTCTCATGTTGACCTCTAAGCCATAAAAAATAGGAAACTATTCATGGATATCCAATATAGGTATTATAAATAATAGGTTAAAATATTTTTTTTATCTTTATAATATAGAAAAAGTTTCAATTTTGTCCCTATAGAATTTTTCATTTATTTTTTGTCCTAATAAAATTGAAATATGTTATATTTTGATCCGAAACAATGTTATGATAAATCCAAACTTACATGTAACAATTTGTGATAGTAATAAATCTAGGGTTAAAAACGATCACAAGTTAAAGAAAAATCACCACTAATTGCATGAAAGAGGGAAATGAATCCTCTCATGGAAAAAAAGGAATGGAAGAGGTGAATGAACCCTCTCATGAAGTAAAGCTTGTAACTCCTAGTCAACAATTTATGTTAGTTATTTAAAACTTAAAAGGCAGGGAAGAGGGGAATGAATTCTCATGAAAAATAGAAACTTGAGATAGTTTTGTGTTAAAACCTCTCTGTTTATTTTACTAAATCTCACCTTTATTGTACAAATATATTACATTGATAAAATTCATTGAAGGACTAGGATCTCATATACTGATAATGTCATTGCAGATAATCTATTCCTATGGAAGAGACAGATGGGAGAGATTGATTGCTCTATCTGAAGACAACGTGATGTTCAAATAATGAGTACATGACCCAGATGGGAGAGATTGATTGCTCTATTTGAAGACAACGTGATGTTCAAATAATGAGCACATGACCCATCATTATTCGTGGAGAGGGAGCAAAGATTAATCTCATAGTTAATCTAAAGTACCGAAGCTTACAATAAGATCGGAATACCTCATAATCCCACCAAAAACTAAAGCTAAAAGACCTTACTTAAGGTGATTTCCAAAAAAAAAAAAAAAAAACAAACATCACTCATGATAATAAATACAATTAAGCCAAAGTATACTTTCCGAAACTCAATCATTTTTATACACCAACAAATCATTTCATCTTCCTAAAAATATATTAATCTTCTGTCTTTAGGTAACTTATACACAGATTTGCTGCATCCTACAAAAGCTAAGAAGAAAAGCATGTCCAGTTCTATTTGTCACCTTGGTATCACTTCAGAGACTGTTGCTTCATTGACAGAGTAATGCATAGAAGTGTTTGATGAACACTCTCGTTCAGTGACAGCTCTTCCAACAGAAAATGCAGGGCGTGTGGGGACGGAAAGACTCACTGTGTCACTTGCAAGCATATGAACAACACTTGACATTTTTGGTCTATCTGCTGCATCTTCTTGTACACACAATAGTCCAATGTGCATACACTTCAGAACTTCACTACGTACGCATGACTTTTCTATTAATGGATCCATCAATTCCAAACCTTTCCTCTCACCCCAGAGGTTCCATGCCTATAATTGTAAATATATATGATTTAGTTAAAAGTAATTGAAGAAAATGAATATTAACATAAGGTTAAATATATTTTACGTCCCTGCATATATAGCAATTTTTGTTTTCGATCATTCTAATTTCTATTCTGCTTTTGATCCTTGTAATATTTGTCGTCACGTGTTTTGGTCCCTGCTGTGACGGTAAGGACAAAAAACCAAAACACAAAATTTTGCATGAACATAGAAGCAAAAGCAAGTACTAAAAAACAAAAATTGTTCTATTTGCGGGAACTAAAAACAAAAACTGCTATATTTTGCAGGAACTTAAAATCAAAATTGCTATCTTTGTAAGGAACTTAAACATATTTAAGCCTAAAAAATAAATTAGGAAACTTACATATATGAGAAGGCTTTGGCCTTGGTCTGACAGATAGAATTTACTATTCCTTTTTCCACTGATGATCTCTAACAAAAGAACACCAAAGCTGAAAACGTCTGACTTTACTGAAAACAAGCCTTCCATAGCATACTCAGGAGCCATGTATCCACTACACAAAATCAATGTAACAGTGAATTTTATCAATCACGTATTGCATGTTAATTCATTAAATTAATAAATCAGGTTGAAAATATATAAAATGTGATTCTATGTGGCAATACATAGTTGAATACTCATGTAATTCATGTGAAGAATTTGACTTGGTATGCAATGTTTTTTTACAAGTAAAAGAAAGCAAAATAGTTCATACTTACTAAGTTCCCACAACTCTAATTGTATTTGCCTGCTTCTGGTCTCCTCCAAATGTTCTTGCCAATCCAAAGTCTGAAATTTTTGGATTCATTTCATGATCTAATAGAATGTTACTAGCTTTCAGGTCTCTGTGAATAACCCTTAGTCTAGAGTCTTCATGTAGATATAGAAGCCCTTTAGCAATCCCATTAATAATGTTTAATCGGTTTTCCCAGTCCAGATGTGCACCCTTCTCCATATCTGACCGTAAAATACAAAGCAATGCAATTATTAGAAATATAATATATTCAAAAACATGTAATTCTAAGAAATATGACTAAATCCATAGCAAATATGACCTAGGTAGCAATTATGTGTGTATGCGTGTATATTTATAGATATTCCATCAAATGGTTGATTTGTTACAAAGATGAGAAATATAATAACAAACAACAGGTTCATTGCATTGGAGTCATACCAAACAAGTGGAAATCAAGGCTCGAATTTGGCATGAATTCATAGACAAGCAGCTTTTCATTTTGCTCAATGCAGCAAGACAACAGTCTCACAAGGTTGCGATGCTGCAATTTTGCTATCAATATTACTTCATTTTTGAATTCCTCCACACCTTGAACAGAAGTTTTTGAAAGCCTTTTAACAGCAATTTGCCTTCCATCTGGTAAAACTCCCTAAAACATTTTTCAAGTCTGAGTCAGAATGTTGCAAGGGGAGAAATCAAACAAATAAATATCATGCCTTATATCCTAATTTTATACCTTATAGACAGGGCCAAATCCACCTTTCCCTAGTTTATGCTCATCAGAAAAATTATTTGTACTTTTTAGAATAGTACTCAGAGGCATCATAGGAAGGTCAGCATTCATACTCTCCTCCTTGTCCGTTTGATCTTGAGAAAACATTGAATTTAGTCCATCCTCTTGAATAGCTTGTTTGTATGCAAAGATGAAGTTATCAAACATAAACAGGAACTTATAGATAGCCTCAGCTCAAAGAACATTTAAGAGTTAATGCTTACCTTTTTTCCGTTTCAAACACCAGAAGTAGTATGTGCTGATAGACAATAGAGCTACTACCACAACTCCAGATACAGAAGTGATTACTATAATCAACCACCTTCTGTTATTCCCATCTTCGGCTGCATCATTACCAAGACAAAACAATGTGTTGCATTTGTGAAAAATGGTGAGAGAAGTGGAAATATTTGTTGTTTTAGGCCTTGTAAATAAAACTTTAAGGAGCTTGGCTTTATTTTATACTTAGATAAAAATATATACAAACTAATGCATCTCTAAATCATGCTTCGGAAAGACTATTAGCTCAAGTGCACCAAGTCCCTTGACCTTAGACCACTTTATAGCCAAAAATATAAAGAGTTTATGTAAAATTTGCTCCTTAAAAGCGGTAACTTCTGTTGCTATACCTATACAAATTTGTTCCTAGTAATAAACTTGATAACATGTCTACACTATCAAGTTGCCATCATGTAAATAATTTCATACCTTAAAGTACTAATTTGTGTGGATGAAAACTTTCAAGATCAGAGTAACAAATAGTCGCTTAGTGAGTGCAGGAGGGGATTTTGAAAAATGTCTTCAAGAACAGATGTTAAAAGTATTCTTAAACATCAATTCAAAGTTTAGGGATGAATTTTCACTCTTTGTATCTTACTACAAATCATAGAAAATTTACACTAGATGAGTGGTTTGCATAATTTCATCTTTGAATACTGATTATGATGCCTCTGACAGGATAATTTTAAAGAAAAGATGTTGAAGTACAACTTCTACTGGTGTAAACATCATGTTAAAGCGAATTGACAGGATACTTAGTGTAAACATCAATTCCAATTTTAGGGATATGAATTTTTACTACTACCATCTTATAAATCATAGCAAATTGGTCCACTACATGAATGGTACAAAAGTATCAGAATGAGCTGATACCTGAAAGTCATAAATGAAAGAATTAACTCATACCTTGCTGAGGCGTTGGCTCAGAAGTTCCATTCAAAAAAAATGGCTGAGTTTCATACATCACAATACAACTTGGAGAAAAGACACGCCACACCTTCTTCTCCTCACAGCAATTCTCAACATCTTCAAGCATATTGCTCAAACATGTCCTGCATTCCTCAGTTGTAATATCTCTGCTGCACTGTACCCAACCATACCTTCTTTGAGTGCCATTTATATTGAACATATGTGTCCCAAACATCAAGGGTTCCTCTGCCCCCATCTGTATCAAACCATTCATCAAAACCCTCGCATCACTGTCAAACTCTCCAGCACTAGTAAAATTTTGCGTGGCGTCAAACATCGGAATCCTAGGCGTTAAGGTGAGGTTGCCAAAGAAATTCTGATTTGAGTACCTCAGAAGACAAAAGGGGTACCACAAAATAGCTGAGGCAGTGTTGGGGCAGTGCTGCTTGAGCAATATGCTAGAGTTTTTAACACATGAGTGGCATAGGCTGGTGTTCACATCGCCACGACAAAGATAGAGTCCATAAACCATGTTTTCATCAATACCTGAAGTTCCATTCCCAAAACCATTGCTGGTAGCAGAATCAGATGAGAGGGAAGAGATCAAATCGTCGAGATTGGTTTGGTATGTGGTAGAAGGAGGAACAGAAGATTGGTCCAAACAAGCATATCTATAATCAAGTGGTAGCGTATTACTACTGTTCTGACCAGCAACAAAGCAAAGAAGGAACATCAATTTGATGATAAAAAACCATTGATAAACCATTCTTCTTTTGCTGCAATTAATCACCGCTGTGTATGATCAACATATAATTTATGTGAGGCTAGTGCCTTAGAGGCCCCAGATTTCAAAGTAATATATGATCAATTTGTCTAATGTTTTGACATTGACGTACCATGCACATTTTAATGTTCTGAGATCCTGTTGAAGTCGCAGCTTGTAGCATAAATCTTTTGACCATTCACAATAGTAATTTATTTATTAACATTGTTCATTATTGAAGAGCGCCGTTGAAGCGTGTTGGTGGGGCTGGGCCAGGTAGGATAGAAATTTCTCACATTGAAAAATCAATAGTATAAGGTTGTTGTGGTATTGAATATGTTGAAATATTTGAAGTATAAAGTGTGGTCAACATTGGTACATCTAAGAAAAGTAAAAACATTTTGGAGCCTCCATTTCCCTTGATAATAATTGAGTTTATATTAACTTCACATATGGCAATATACGATCGAAAGTTTGAAATATATGGATATGGATAATGATCCAAACGCCTACTAATATTCTTTAATTTAATTATTTTTTAATTTTTGATGGTTGAATTGGCACTACATACTGACTGCGACAAAGTAGACAAATAAGGGAGAAAGTATACTTGGCTATGATCAAGGAAATATAAATAAAGGTGTCTCAATCTCATAGCTTGAATCCAATTATGGGTCAAACATGCTGGTAAGTTTTAGTACCTAATTAAAAATACGTGTTGGAAAAGTCTCCTTGAGGATAGTTTGTTAAAAATAATAAAAGAAAATATATGCTTAATTGCATTTTTAATTTCTCTATTTTGAATTTTTTATTATGTATGTGATATTAGTTTTTTTACTTGCTTTTTTTTAGCTAATCAAATTTCTGCTGTGACGTAGGCAGGAATTGAGTTTAAGGGAGGCGAAGATTAAATCCCTCATTTTATCTTTCTCTATGGGGTGCCATAAAAATTTCTAACTTAAGAATTTAAAGGAAGTTAAAAAGAGGACAAAACTTAGAGACAGTTGCTTAAGTATTTATACTACTTCGATTTCTTTTTATCTATCTTGAAAGTTTTTATTTAAAAATAAAAAATACAATAATTTTTTATTTTAATAAAATAGTTATGATATTTCTTATTTTAATTACAATTTTTTATTTCTACTTCACTATAAATATATGTGTGTAAATTAAGGGATGCTACTTTGGTCTCAACTATAAGAAGAAGAAAAATTGATTTAACAATTATTATAATTCCTTACTAATATTGTTATTATTTTATATTATCAATTTGTTTAGGTTTAAAGATGTATTATACTCATTTCTCAAAATTTAAATATTCAACATTTTATGTATATTTTGTCATTAGTATAATTAGAATGGTAAATAAGTTCAGCTATTTAGTTTAAAGTTAACAATTAATTGTCAACTTAATGGTTATATATAGAACATGGATTCATTATGGTTAATTGTCAACCCCTGCTTAGTTATAACATTAAATTTATTTAATAATTGTTTAACTAATTCTCAACTTATTAGATTAATCAATAATTGTTTACCTAATTATCAATTAAACAAATGAACATGTACGTATTATATTATATAATTGAAATACTTTGTTAATTGTTGAGTCCATTTGTTTAGTTAACCATACATGTGAGTGTATTATTACTCGCATAATAATAGTAATAAATAAATAAATAAAAACTCATCTATGTCAACTGACGTTACCAATTATATAAGTAAAATATTCGTGGTACAAAAAGATTACAAATACATTCGTCATCCATTTATGTTTTAGAGAGTCTTTTGACAGCAATTTCTGTTTCATCTTCTAAATTACCCTGGAAGAAAAGGATAAATAATAAGTATGGCAACTAAGAGTCAAAGCAAAATTGTACATAGCTTGCATGCACATCAAAACCTCAATGAGACCTTGTAAACGGGTCCAAATCCACCTTCTCCAAATTTGGAAAACTCTGTAAAGTTATTAAAGGGATTGTAGGAAGGTCTGCATTCAGTGCATCCTCTCTTTGAACATGACCATGAAAAGATGTAGGGGTGTTCCCTGATAGCAATCCATCTACAAACTTGTCAGTTTGTAATTTGCATTATCGCCATAGATGAGTGGTTTCACCCTGTGTTTGTAATGTTAACTACCTTTATTTGACAGATACGGCCTCCACAAGTAGTAGATAGAGCAACCTAGTAAAGCTAGTGCCACCAATACACTCACTATGATTATGATCAAGGTTATTGACTTAATTTTACCTCCCTTTTTAGCTGCAAGTGCAAAAATATAGCAAGATGAACATGGTACATTTCTTTTCTCTTATATACCAAATGTATTCCACAAATGCACAAATGGAAGTTCCAATTTGTCAAAGGATTCAAAATGAAAGATGAGATAGTGTTGATAATTCTTTTTTTCATCTGATTTTCTGTTATCTAAACTCATCAAATCCAAAAAATAAAAGAGAAAATAAGTTATGCACTAACTATATAAAATAGTTTTATACTCATTCAATCACAAAGTACAATATATGATAAGTTCGTAGACTTTTACAATAATTATCTAAAATCATAGCAACAATGATTTTTCATTAAATTGATAGTATAAAATTATACCAATACATAATCGTTAAACTCAAAATAAAGAGACAATAACAATTCTGTGATATCTCAGAACCTAGGACCGTTCAATGGTATTGCAATAAGCAAACCATTAAAATAGGTTGTGGACAGACTACAATCAAACAATTCTTCAAACACTAATTAACATATTTGCAAATATACATTTTTTGCATAAATAAGAAATTTCTGACTGGTGATCGATTCCTAATATATATATTATGCCTCCATTTGTGGCGCCTGAATGACCATTTGCATAAATGATATGAAATATAACTAAATCTGCTTATTGCTCTCATAATAATGATTCTTCATTAAAATTAATCTAAATATGTTGACAAGTAAAAATAAATTCGTTTAATCACAACTTTCATATTTAGTAAATTTATTAGCTTTTATAATAATTTATTTTAAAAAACATTTAAGATAATTTTTATCGGTTAACTGTGTACAAAACTTTATATTCATAGTTCATGAAAATTAACTCTTCATTATATTATTTTAGAGGCTTCAATAAATTAATTATGGTGTTTAATATTTTTTGTCATATTTTATATTTCTACTCAGAAGACTATTATAAAAAAATGTTAGGATAAACGTTTAAATAAATATTGTTAATTACGTAGTTTAAATTTGAAAGAAAGATATGTGAAAAGATATGGGTAGATAAGATATGATGATAGATAAGATATGGAGAAAGAGATAATATAGAAAGATATTATAGAAAGATATTAGAGAAGATAATGTTTAGATTTGAATTTGAATTGTTTAGGGTTTTGGTGCTTATAAATAGCACATTATGTAAAGAGCTCTGTGTGACTTTGGCAGACTATTATCAATAATATTAGAGAGTTTCCGCCCCAGTAAATTTGTGTGTTTGTGTGAGTGCACCAGTGTGTGTAAGACAGAGAGTGGGCCTGTGAGATATCAGTTTATCACAACGAGTGAATTTCTGATATCAAAAAACATGTGTTGACTTAATCACAAACTCTTTGGCAGCTACTTCCTGAACCCCTTATTTTATTTTCATTCACCCCATAGGAAGGTAAAAAGACCCAAACGAACAAAAATGCCCCCACCCTCATCAAGCACCCCCACAACCCTAGCACTGCCCTAGAACCCCATGCTCTTTTTCCAATCCACTCTTGCCCCTCATTGCCGTTTGTAACTGCCTTTGACTTTCCACCACTGAAGGATCATCAGAAGCAACCCGTACATCACCATTTTTTGGTGCCACAGGCAACAGTTGAGATATAAAAAAAAACATTTCGAAAATGTATTTCTAGAAGTACGCTAAAATAATTCAAGAAATGCATGTTTTTTTTTGGAAATGTATTTCTAAAATTATGTTAGCACAATTCGCCTTTCAAAAAAAATGTTAGCACAATTCTGGAAATACATTTCTAAATCATGTTAGCATAATTCCAGAAATGTATTTCTAAAATTATGTTATTTTTATGTTTCAGATGGTTTTTTTTTTTAATTTTTTTCTCTTCATTTATCTCTTCTTTCTTTCACCCTTCTTTTCTTTTATCTTTTATCTTTGTCTTTTCTTTTCTTTTGTCTTATTTTTCCTTTTTCATAGTTTTTTTTTTCAACTTCTTCGTATCTATCATTGGATTTATCTACCACCGACCCCAATTAACTTGGATTAAAGGTGTTGTTGACAATGATGATCTTGAATTCCAGAAATGTTTTTCTAAAAGGAAAATTTGTATTTGTATCTTACGGATTCAACTATCTAGAAATGTATGCAGATTGGAAAAAAAATATCCACTTTGTCGTAAAATATATGTAATCCACTCCTTCTGCATGGCTGCACCTCAAGAGTGCATCAATGAAGGAGAAAGGAGAAATAATGTAGAAAGGAAGTTATAATAAGGGAAGGGCATTTGGAAATATTTAAGATTTAGGAGGTGCGCAGGCAGGAAAAAAGGGTGCAGGAAGCAAAAGTCACCCTTTCTTAACAAAGGTTGCTGACCCAAATATGTACCCGTTACCTAATAATTAACTTAGATTTTCTGGAAAGATATGCTTAGAAGGTTTTTGTGATAAAGGTTCAACCTTGAAAATTAACTTTTCTGGGTTTCGGGTATTTTGTTATGCCCAGATATTTTTGGGGGTTTACAAGTCAACGTTGGAGGTATGTATGAAATCTGGAAAAGAATCGGGTTCTTTTCATGAAACGGTTGAGAACTATTCTTGATATCTTTCTTGCCTGATGTAGAGCTTGATAAAGAAGATATCAGTGGTCAAAAACACGAGGCTGAGGTAGTCGGTGCTGGAATCAGAGGAGGTAAGCTCTCTATTCTTGAGAGTTTGTTCCCTTGATTGTGTTACACCATACTCTTGAGAAGTGATGGTTGTTGGATATCATGGTGCGTGTATTTACATTGTGTGTTATTGCTTTTTGATTGAAAACATACATGTAATGGAGATGTGCACTGGTTGTCTAATTTGTATAACTGGATATACATTTGTGTATGAGGAGTGCATTGGTTGGCTAATTGTATATCTGGATATACATTGTGCAAGTCAGTGCTGGAATGACATATTGGTGTATTTTTCATGTGGAGTCTGTGGTCTGGGACCTCAGCCCGGGATACGTGATGTGTACGCGGAGTGCACTGGAAGATATACAAGAGTGCACAATATGTGTACTGGTTGTCTAACTTGTATACCTGATATGCAATTGTGTATGATATATGCACTGGTTGGCTAAATTGCATATTTGTGATGGAATGGCACGTTGGTGTGGTTATGTACATGTAGTATTTATTAAAAGGCCAGGTTGGCCATGTTATTTGTAATGCCAATATAAATGCTATGTACTGTGGAAGTGAACCAAGGGGAGGTGAGTCGCCAAGAACCCTGAGTTTACTGAGGTTGTATTTCACCCCAGTTGGGGATTATATTTTATTGCAGGTGATAGCCAGAAAGCAGAGGACGAGGTCCGTGGTAAGAGACCCGAATAGGGGTTGTTCAGCGGATCTCAATTGAGAGGCCGAGTTGGCTGAGGCCGGTTTGGCTACTAATTAAGGATCCTAGACAAAAGGCCGAGGTCGGGTTTGAGGAAGCGGATTTTGGAAGGCGGATCTTTTTGGAGAGCCTGTTGGCTCAATTTTATTGTATATTTTGTAACCCGGTATGGGTTTGTTTTGTATGAGGTACCTTGGAACAGAACCCGGCTGTCGGAATGTATATCAAAATTCCATGCATAATGTTTTAGTTGTGTTGTATGACGTAAGATGACGTCTTATTAATTATGCTTCTGTGTTTACTTGTTACATTAAGATTTGCTATGCTTAAGACCATATTATAATGTTAATGAATCAGATGCATACGGGGTCGTTACAATAACTAACCAATGAATGTTTATATTTAAAACAAAATCCAATCAAATGTAATCACTTAAGTTATTAAAGTATCCTTAACTTTCAACATAACTAACCAGTGAAAGTTTAGGTGTAAAACAAAATTCAATCCAATGTAACCACTTAAATTATTAAAGTAATCTTAATTTTATGCTTAACAAATCAATAAATGTTGTTTGTGTGATCCCTGTATAATAAAGGTTGAATTATTCTCTGATGACATGACACATGTTTTCCTTATATAAGTTCAGTCTTTGATGCATAAAACAAACAAAATTCATGTTCATAAGTGACTATAGAGTAATAATATTAAAAAAATTAGAGTTAACCACCAATGATAAAAAAGATAACTTTTGCTTATTATAGATTTAACCACCTTATTCATAATATGAACACAAATTTTCATCATATGATGTGCCTAAATTTTAAACAATAGTTATAGTTAACATGAGCATTAGACACTTATCAAATCATTTAGTATCATCATTTTGTGTAGTTTTTAACGAAAGTTTGGATGTAAAATGAAATTCAATCAATGTGACCACTTAAGTTACTAAAGTAATCTTAACTTTGCACACAACTAACCAATTAACATTGTTTGTGATTCCCTTGGTACAAGTAGAATTTACTTATCATAAAATTATTCATGATTTTCTTAGATGACATGTCATAAACTTGCTCATACAAGTTCAATCTTTTAGGCATGAGAACCTTATTGTCAAATTCAACACATAGTCAATGCTACTCCAAGGCCTTATTGTCAACAAAACTTTTGTGTCTGAGCTTTCTCTTTAATTTTCCTTATGCAAACAATTTTCCAAGTGAGCATAATTCATCTGTAGTGAAAGAACAAAAGTATGTTAGAATATAAAGGAAAACACAATATACTCAACCAACAATGAGTATCAAATTAAGGAATCTTGTCCTTTCAGGCAAAAAAAATCAATGATGTCCAAGTAATAGGTACGACTATTCTTTTAATGATTTTGATCTCTAGTTAGTTCCATTTCAAAATACCTCTTGGGACGTAAGTGTCAACCCTTGATTAAGATATACCCTAGTTACACAATTTTCATAACCAAAAACAATAAGAACACTTTATTTATAACCAAATGAACTACCACATTGTAATATAGAGAACAACATGAAGCCCTTAGTTCAATTATAATACATTGATTAAGAAACTTTGTGTCTTGCATGTTATAATAGGTAACATGAACCCATGATATACAGTTTTCTCATGCACATGTAGGTAGAGTGGAAACTATATAAATTACAAGATAGCTTGCATATTAAAAAAGATGATAACACCAAAAGGTTAGAAACAACAATAATAATAAATAAAGCAAAACTCTAATGATACAATCACATCAGCCCAACTAGTAGCTAATAGTTCAAAAACCACTAAATTCTATCATGAGGTTTTTGGTAAGATAATTGATCTAATGGTCAAGAAATTGTCATACTAACAGTTTTACCAATGCAACAAAACTTTGATGAAACCATTACACTAGCATATATATGATATAATGGCCATTTCTTAGTCCTATTTCCCACTCTGTGGAAATGCCAAGTATTTTCACAACAAGGAATGAAGTGGCTGCCTTTAACTTTTACTTTGAGTAACCACAAATTATGTGCTTGTATGCACTCTACACATGCTAAATTTATAATTAAAAATATTCAAAATAATTAATAGAAAAAGAAACTTCAAGACACAATTAGGTTCTAAGTATTTTTTTTTCTAATTCTAAGCATAAATTTGGGTTTAGGCATCATCAATTAAAAATAAATAACTAAAAATAATTCATCATCTAGTTCACAATTGAAATTTTGAGCCTTTGTATTTTCAAGATTGGAATTCAGCCACTAATTCTTTGTTTATTCATTCTGAAGAGAATGAACATAATGATGTTAAAAGCTTTCTATTAAATACTATGTTTACAGAAAAATTATCAAATTTTACTAGTTAAAAGAAACTATTTAAGATCAATATATATCATACCTGATAACCTAATCTTATGGTCTTTGCAAAACCTTTGCAATCCTGAATTGAACATGAGGAGTGATTATATATATAAATCTTAAGCCTCGACACAGAGATAAGAAAGCATATAATAATATGATTAGAATGTTTGAATGCAATTGCAACTCAGACAAAAAAGACTTAACTCCCTGACATTGAATATAATCTTTGATTATCGAAGAAAAGCATAGCGAAAGGTGAAGTATCTTGACTATCCATTCCAATCCCCAATATTTGAAGGAAACAAAATTATAATTAGAATAAATAAGTGCTTTGTGTAACAACTCACATAGAACATAGAGCAAAATTATATACCTAAACATATGAGATGGTATGAATTGGGTTAGCTTGCGAACTATGAATTGGATGCTTTTCTTGGAGTTGTTATTTTTGTCTTTGCCCTCGACCCTTCTTGGACTCCTTCACTTCCATTAGCTTTGGTGTCATGCTTTCTCTGCAGAGATGAGGGATGCTACAATACACAAGCCAAAGATCATATCATACCTCTTGAAAGAGTAAAAAACCCTAACGGGTGGTGCCTTCATCCAATGATGAGTAATCTGACAACATCATAACTTATTATCTATAGGGCAACACCTATTTTTTTTGGGGGCATGGGGAATGTTTTTTTTATTTATCAAATACACCTATTTTTAAAGACATTGGCAGATACACAATTAGGACAAACAAATCTCTAACAGATTCACACCATGTCTTGTTTACTGGTTAAGGCTACCCAAAGTCTATAAGCACATGGGTGGTTAATCAAATGAAAATATTTGGTTAATCGTGTACAACATGTGTTTAAATAAAATATACTTCACTTTGTATACATAAAGTTGCAATTCATAATAGAAATCCCAAATTACAGAACGGGTCAAACTATTGTCCTCACATATAAAAGAACAATTATACTTTCAAGTGAAGAGACAAACGTAGCCACAACAAGAGCTTCATGTCTACCACCTCCGGCGACTCAAGTTGAACAACCTTTACAATTAGTGCGTCAAGGCTCTGTAGCGGGAGCGATTGGGAACAACTTTCAGAATGAGTGCACTGAGAGTTTAGGGCTTATTTTTGCTTCCCTCTTTTCAGTTTTAAGTTTTTTTAAAAATAATAATCATGTTGAGTCAATAAAAATTACAATAAAAAAAGCCACGAAGGTTGGTGTTGGATGAGGGGTTGTCACTATAGAGTGGTTCGGGTATCAGTTCTCTTTTTCAAATAGAAATTGACGTGAAAGAATGAATTCTAATCTAAAAAGGCAAGTTGTCTTGTCACCAAGAAATTAAATGCAGACTTTCTCTATCAAATACTAATTTTTTTTTCTATTTCTGTCCCAAGTACAAATAACACAACTCCACCTAAGCACCATGCCACCACATAGCACAATCATATATTCCAAAGTCAAGTGTGTGATGATGAACACTTGCATTATTCAAAAGCAACACGCACCAAATAATCTCGCCAAATCATTCACCCATCACCAGCTAGTTGATCCTACTAAACTAGGTAAAAAGCACACACTAGTTTGTTTGTTTAATTAATTAGAATACACTCACATATTAAAGATTATTTTTTCTATATTTTATCTGATTATATATTTTCATGTATAATAAGATTATGAATCTTTATAATAAATATATTTAATATAATTTTTAATATAGGTTAATGGCAAATTTAAATAAATAATACAAATTAATTAAATAATTTGAAAAAGGGGGTAGTTTGCAAAATATTTCCGAAAATGGGGTACTGGAACATACCTAAAATAGACGTGTTTAAACACGCCCAATTTAGGCGTGTTTAAACACGCCTATTTTAGGCGTGTTCCAGTCCCTTGGTTCTATATAAGTTGGCCCTTGATAAGCTGCAGATGCATTGGTTCAGTGATTTTTTGTTGGGTCCATTAGTTGTGGTTTGGTTCTAGTTTAAGCGTTCTCCAAATATGAGTTCAGGTAGTCAAAGTGTTGATGTTATGTTATGTTTTAATTGAAGAAAAGTTAGAGGACAACAGGGTGTTATTTTTGAAGGGAACAATAGGTCGACGCGTATCAATCGAAGATCAACGCTTAGTGAATTACATGAGAAGATACGCAGGAAAATAGGTTTAAACGACAACCAACGTATCAGTTTGGTGACGACAAGGTTATGGCAACACGATCATTACACGGGGAGTCAACTACTGGATGATGAAGACGTAGAAATTGTAATCGACCAATTCTTGAAGCAGTCAAGGAATGAATTGTTAGAATTGTGCGTGGATTATGTCGCACTGGAGGATGATGTTTTGCCCTTAGCCATGAGGTCAGCGGCTTTTAATTCTACAAATAATGAAGCATCATATGCTGCGTGACCCAACTTGGGTTATGGATGACGATGATGAGGACGACGATGATGAAAATATCGCGATGGAAGATCGTCTTCTTGCGGAGGATGCTAGTGCGTCGGATAATGATGAAGATGTTGGCGTGCATGAGACTGAATTCCAAGGAGACACTGGTGTGGGGTCGTCTCAAAGGCGTCATCATGCGGGCGTTCGATCTGCTCAAGTAGAAGAACCTGTTGAAGGTATGTTAGACTGCTTTAATCAGTGAAATTGTAGTGATATATGTTTACTTGTTAAATTCTTCTGAGTTTGAATGATCATAATATGTAGATGTTATTTAGGGTTTATGTTTTATTGTTTAGGGTTTATGTGGGTTATAATAATTGTTTAGGGTTATGGGTTTGGCTTTCTGGTTCGGGGTAAAGGTTGTATGGTGTTGTGTCGATGATGGTTAGGTTTAGGGCTTAGGGATTAGGGGTTTAGGGTTTAGGGGGTTATGATTTAGGGTTTTAGTATAATGGTTTAGGGTTTAGGGGGTATGGTGTTAAGAAAATGGTTGAGTGTTTAGGGTTTACGGTTGGGGTTTAGGGTTTAGGGTTTAGGGAGTATACTTAATGGTTTAGGTTTGGGGCTTTGTGATAGATAATTCCAAATTTCTTTAATCGGGGTTTTATGCTTGCCTTCCTCATAGACTACGTATTTTATTTGGCATATATGTTTAGGTGCTGAGGTAATTCCTTTTTGGCATGGAATTCCACATTACACATATATTGATTGGAGTCATCTATGCGACGAAGAAGAATCATTTACCGGTTCTGCTTTGGGTTCGGGTTTGGGTTCAGGTTCAGTGCAAGGTCCTTGGCAATTAGGGGAAGACTTGTTTGTTAAACAGGAATTTGCATAAAAAATGGATGCCCAAATTGCAATTAAACGGAACGTCATGAAGGAGCATCAAGAAGTAACTGTGGTTGAGAGCAAGCCTACAAAGTTTAGCATGAAGTGTGTTCGACACAACGATGGTTGGCCTTGGAGGGTTAGAGTAATCAAACCAACGTATGGTGAGAAGTGGGTTGTTTCAAGATGGGGTGGGAAACACAATTGCTTGAATGATCATATTTCACAGGGTCACAAACAGCTTGACGTTGATGTTATTGCTTCACTTGTAGTAGGTATGTTTCTATTAAATTTGGTTAATATGAAGAATATTGTTTTTAGAGGTATGTTGATAATGTCAATGTTTCCATTTGATTTTTAGGAATGTTTAGGGAGGAACTGTCTGTGTCAATTGCATTGGTTCAGGAGAGGATCACCAATACCTATGGATTTAAAGTTTCATATGGAAAGACCTGGTATGTGAAGCAGAAAGCAATGGCAATGATTTATAGGGATTGGGAAGAGTCTTATGCATTTTTGCCAAGGTGGTGCAACTACATGCTTCGTTTTTCACCAGGTTCTTTTTATGATATTCAAACAACTGCTTATTTTGTGGCAAATCGGCTAGTACGGGCAAAGCGTGTGTTTCATCGCATGTTTTGGACTTTTAGGCAGTGTTGTGATGCTTTTAATTTTTGCAAACCCATCATCCAAATTGATGGGACTCATTTATATGGGAAGTATAAAGGCAAATTGTTGATTGCCACGACTCAGGACAGAAATAATGAGTGTCTGTCATTGGCATTTGCCATTGTTGAGGGGGAGACGCTGGAAGCTTGGGAATACTTCCTTGCTAACATTCGCCTCCATGTAACCCAAATGCAAAATATATGTCTCATTTCAGATCGGCACCGGAGCATCATATCTGCTGTGGAGAATCATGTCGGTTGGCAACCACCTCATGCGCATCACATGTTTTGCCTTCGTCATGTTGCCAGTAATTTTAATCAAAGGTTCAAGAGTGCAAGATTGAAGAAGGCCCTCATGACTTTAGGTATGTTAACAAATATTTCAACTACATTAAGTTGAGACATTTCTGTAAACAGAACAAGTATTAATTTGTTTATTATTCTGCAGGTTATACTCCCAGTGTGATTGATTTTGACCAAGCGTTTGAACGCTTTCGTGATACCAGTCCTGAGGTTGCAGAATGGATTGATGTGATCCCTAAGGAAAAGTGGACACGTGCATATGATGTAGAGGGGAGGAGATATGGTCATATGACAACAAACTTGTCAGAATCAGTCAATAGGGTGTTCAAGGGAGCAAGGAACATGCCTATCACCGCTCTTGTGAAGCACACGTACACCCGTTTGGTGCATTATTTTGTATGCAGAGGTTAGGCGGCCATTTCACAGCTTCAACATTCACAGCGACATTGCAAAAATGTGGTTGATACTATGAGGCATAACCAGACCGTTGCTACAGGCCACCATGTACGCACATTTAATGTTGACCAAATGGTATTTCAGGTGGAAGAGGGTTGGGATAGGGTATATTCTGTCAACCTTGTTGAGCGTTATTGTCAGTGTGGCAAGTTTAAGGTGTTCAAATACCGATGTAGTCACGTCGCAGCTGCTGCTTTTCATGTTCGTCAAAATCCTTATCAGTTTGTGGATGATGTCTTCCTGGTAAACAACTTGGTTCAGGCTTATTCATTGCCTTGGCAGCCAATTGGTAATGAACGTGCTATTCCACCGAGTGAAGATCCAGTTGTCATACCTGACAGGGAGATGTTGCGTGCAAAGGGTCGTCCAAGGTCCACAAGACTACGTAACGAGATGGACGAAGTGGAAACGATTTCAAGGCGCGTCAAATGCGGAATTTGCAAGCAGGTTGGACATAATTAGAGGAATTGTCCTACTCGTGGTGGTGCTTCATGAATTTGAAATTATGTATTTTTAATTAATGTGATGTTAATGTATTTTATTTATAAAGACATGTGTAACTGTTTTATTCCTAAAGCAAGAACCTCGACGTACATTGTTTCCACTTGTGCCAAGTCCATCATCATATACACAGAGAAGAAGCAAAACAGAACAAGAAAGAAAATGTGTGATCATGTCTTTCTCCCATTCACCTTCTTCATTAGCTCATGCTCATAGTCCTCAGAGTAAGCCTTTAATCCCTGCCAAACTGCTCTCAAGCACTTGTTACAACTGTGATCAGTGTGGACATTAGTCTTATTGTTGTCCTTCCAAATCCCCCAAAACCAAACCTTTCTCACCTAGAAAAGATTCCATTATTCCCTCCAACAGGGACATACAGTGCCCTTGTGGCCATGGCTATTACGGAATCAAATCACGCTATGGCAAGGACTACTATGCCTGCCCCATCATCCTAACCAACATCAACAGTAAATCATTAACCATAAACCCTAAACCCTACACACTAAAACCATCAACCCTAACCAATTATCCAAATCACTAAACACGCCTAACAAATAGGGCGTGACTAAACACGCCAAAATAGGGCGTGACTGAACACGCCTAACAAATAGGGCGTGACTAAACACGCCTACCAAATAGGGCGTGACCGAACACGCCTACCAAATAGGGCGTGACTAAACACGCCCAAATAGGGCATGACTGAAGACGCCTAACAAATAGGGCGTGACTAAACATGCCCCTATATAAGGCCTACAGCCCCTACTCCAATACAACATACCTCCTGTCTTCGAAATTCACTCTTAATACTATGGCATTCTTAGGAGAAACGACCAGTCAGAGCATTGGTAACTCCAAATTAGCATTCATTTTTCCAAATGGATCAATGAAACACAACGAAACTGGTGTTTCTTTTCAATGTCCTAATCCAATCCCAATGCGAGTGCCAAATGAGTGTTCTTTTTAGACACTCAAGAGTAGGATGCACAACACCCTTATGCTAACCGACGATCATTTCATTGATAAAATCTATTACCGACAGCCATCCCTACATGCAGGTCAGCAATATTTTTTTCATTCTCTGCAACTCACAAATGATGATGATGTTTGCACAATGTTAATGTGCCATGACCAAATGTCAAGTGTTGGGCCTATAGAAATATTATGCAGCATCAACAGAACAGCCGATGGTATACTTAACCAACTTCAATCCACAATCGTCCCTACACATGATGCAATGCTATATTACAACGGCAAGTAGAACATACCCCGACAAGGTGGTTCTGTGGGTTATTCATTCACTGGAACTAATCCAAAAAGGTTTGAAATTCCTTTAGGATGCAACATTGAAACACTGAAGGATGTCATTAAGCAAGTTGCGCCTGTTGGGGTTCCCCCTTATGGAATTCATAACTCACAGGTGGTTAGAAAATTTTTTTTCTGACAGCCAGGCCATTACGCTTATTCAAACAACACAATCAAATATCACATCAAAGAGTTGTTAACCGATGAAGACGTGTTAAAGATGTTGGCAGAATCCAACTACTGGAAATGTTTTTGTCCAATTGAGATTTTAGCTATTTTTAACAAACCAGTTACAAAAACTGAATGATTATTTGTATTAAGTAGTTTTTATCAAGTTTGGTTATGTTCAATTGTTACTGTTAGCCTCTGATATGAATTACAGTTATTCACGGTGTTAGTCATTCTTAATATGTCGACTGCTTAAGAAAATTTTTACAAAGGCGCAAAAACTATTACAAATAAACTAAGACTCCGGTGGCCACTGTCGTTGACGCGCCGAACGATCAGGTAGCCTTCGTCTACGTGGTCGCGGAGAAGGGCCTGGATGAGAAGGGCCTGGCTCATAAGGGTCTACATAGGGACGTGGACATGGAGTGGCCTGCTCTAGAGCTGAGGGTCGGGAAGGCTCAGCAGATGGGGTGGCATAGGGTACAATTGGTGGCCAACACTCACAACCTTCTGCAGAATAATCAAGCTGCGATAGCATGTTGTCAATGTCGGCAGCAGTCCACTCCGCAGGAGATACGTCACTACTGGTCCCAACATCCGCTGATGGCATCACACCCCCCTACTGAGTGGAGTCATAATAGAAGGGCTGGCTGCCATATGTGGATGCTATATATGGAGGCCTAACCCAACCCGATGTGCAAGGACTGGGAGCTATAATGGGCTCAGGAACATGGTGCATCTTTTTCCGTCGACGCTCTAGCCCACGTCCCTCCTGTCTTCGACGGCCAATGGCAATAGGCAGTTGTGGCTCCTCCTCAAGCTGGGTTTCGGGTGCATGTGGCCCTGCCTCCTCCAACCGACAACTCTCTCTAAATATAGACATTATGCATCCAACCTCATCCTGCGCCCACTCACGGCTGTAGCTCGGCCACTGCTCTTGACCAAGCGCAAAGTACAGCATCTCCATCCAATCCAATTGGAAAATAAAATATTTAAACATCAGCGTGAATCATGTTCTTTATCATAATAAACATAAATAGAAAATATGTTACTGTCAGCAAAACTTCCACCACGACCAGTCTTGGCAGCCATCTTCGAGATGTACCGCTTGCCATTTTCCCTGTACCAAACCATGTACTCATGGTTTGGTGACATAAAGCCCTGAACCAGAGGGGGAAGGTCGATGTGCTGGTGCCTAACCTCCCAGCGTCTAATAAACAATCTGAGCTTGCGGACCCAGTTATCTTCACGTTTACCTCGCAAGGAAAGGTCATGCACACCTTTCAGCTTCCTGGGAGTATGTGGGATTGGCTGATCCCTCCCAAATTGGCGCATGCATCTATCCGACTGCGAATACTCAACTGTGTGGAAGCATATAATAGGAGTAGTTGTCATCCACAATAGTCGCTGCTGCTCAGATGCACCAAGAAAGTCGTACTCCCCATATGGTTGCCAAACCACCTGCACAGACCAAACGAACACACAGTTATGCAAGGACATGCACCACAAATGCACAATTAAGAACACTTAAAAATAAGTTAACGTACCTCATCCCGACTGAGGGATTCCAATCTCATCCTGTACCAAAGCAGCTCGTGTGCTCAAAATCGGCCTAAAGCATTAAAATTTATTTCAAAATAATTGACATTAGAAAACTATAAGACTGAATTCCAACAATTGTTAAAAAATAAAATATACTAGCTACATACCGGTGACCGAAGTGCCACTCCAGGTGAGTAGGTTCCGGAATAGCTAGAGCAATGGGTGGGAATCTCAGCCACGCCCACACCTGAAGCAGCATATGACACCCACCAATGTCACTTCTGCGTGGATCAGTACACTCGCACATTTGTCTAAACAAATGTGCAAGGACCGTAGAGCCTAGCTGTATCCTCCAATATCCTCGAAGTCCCCAGCAAGCAATGGGACATATTGCACCGCGACCATGCTCCCCCCGGATTTGTCGCTCAACAGCCATGCTCCAATAAGGCGCGCAATGTGCGCCTTCGTGAACCGCATCACAGCGACCAAATCGGGAACTACCTCACCCCAGTGCGCAAAATGTCTATCAAAGAAAGACATGCGCAAATATCCACCCTTAAGCTCGGTATCTTCCTGAGGTTCATGCCCAAAAACCTCCTCAATGATGCTGTCCTAGTCACCTATGGTTACTCCCATAACGACTTTGCCCTCGGTGGGCAATCCCAAAATACCAGCCACGTCTTCCAACGTGATGGTCATCTCTCCTTGCGTCATATGGAAGGTATGGGTCTCTGGTCTCCACCGCTCAACCAGAGCACTAATAAGTGTAGCATCGACTACAAAAAAAACTAATCAATTCATATGTACAGTTTTATAAAAAAAATTGTTTACTTATTTCCTACTTGCATACCTGAATATGTCGCATGCGTGCGACATGTAGAAAGCCAGCATTTCTCAACATGTCACCAACAATGTTAGGTATATCATCATGAGGTGGCTCCGCCGTTACTTTACCTCGACGAGTCTTCAACAGTCGAGCTGTGTCCTCATTCCACACAGCTTGGGAAACGTGGGTGTGCTGAGTACACCTACGCAAAACACCCCACTTATACGGGGTTGGGATAACATGGGTTATCGGATCCATGCTCTCATCCTCATGATCCAATCCAGAGCGCGAAGAATCACTCGAAGATGAATTAGCCATCTAATGAGTATCTTCAACAAAAAAATGAAACACATAAACAACCAACCCTCAACCATAAACCCACATACCCTAACCCTTAACACTAAAACATTAACCCTAACCCCTTAGCCCTAACCCCTAATCCACACACCCTAAACCATAACCCGTTAACCTAACCCACCTACACCCACCTAAACCCTAGACCCTAAATCCACACACCATAAACCATTAACCTAAACACTAAACCAAGACCCTAAATCCACACACCCTAAACCATTAACCTAAACACTAAACCGTTAACCTAAATCCACAGACCCTAAACCCTACACCACTAACCAAAACACTAACCCATCAACCTAAACCCCATAAACCCTAAACCCTAAATCCACACACCCTAACTACTATGCCCTAAATCAACACACCCTTAATCTTAAACCCTAAATCCACACACAAAAAACCCTAAACCATTAACCTAAACACTAACCCATTAACCTAAATTCACACCCCCTAAACCCTAAACCATTAACCCTAAACCCTAAATCCACACACCCTAACCATAAACCCTAACCCATTATCCATACCCCCTAAACCCTAAACACTACACCCTTAACCATAAACACTAAGTCCTAAACCCTAAACCCTAACACATAAACCCTAAGTCCTAAACCCTTAATCCTAAACCAACCATCTACATACCTAACACTAACATGAACGAACCTAATAATTTTCTTCCTAACATATACGAACCTAACATTTTAATAACCTAGAAAATTTTCTACAAACATATAATGTACGGCGCTAACAATTCAATAATAAAAAATGCTAAATTATAAAATCCACTTACTTGTTGACAAAGCTTCGTTGCAAGAAAAATCTACCCAAACTCCCAAGCGAACCAAGCCAAACTTTTTCACCCAAGCAAGAAAAGTTACAAATGGTAAATAGTACAACTTTTTTGGCCTTATATAGACCTAGCCCACCCAAACACGCCTCAAATAGGCGTGTTTAAACACGCCTAAATTGGGCGTGTTTAAACAAGCCTATTTTGGGCGTGTTCCATGACCCCATTTTCTGAAATATTTTCCAAACTACCCCTTTTTTCAAATTAATTTGTATTATTTATTTAAAATGCCATAGGTTAATAGTATTCAAATATTTATATGGGTCGAGTATGATTTTTTATTTCTTTATCTCATTTATTTTGGTGGAGTTTAAGAATTGAAGGAAGCTAGCCTTGGTCAAATTAGAATGGTGAATCAATCTCTTGTAAAGGCAACATAAGGTACCCATAACAGATTCCTAATGATTTTGATCCTTCACTTGATTCCATATTATGACTGGAGTTTTATAGCAGTATGTTACCCTTTCAAGTTTAGGATCCATAGGCTATCTCATTATTACAAAATTAATCAAGAGTTTACCTTAGTAGCTACACATAGCAACTGTTTTATTCTTACTACTCATACTAATTAAACCAACCTAGTAAACAAAATTGAAAATTTAATTTGTCAATTTGCAATTTGACATACTTGAGTGGAAGTGCAGAGTGCAAGATGGAACCAAGAAAAACCAAAATATCAACATATGCAAAAAAAAATTGAACAATTAATGCACTAATTATATATGTACCTGGATTATTAGGCAAATGAGGAGATGTTTGATTATTAATCTGATAGAACATATAATCATCATACTTAATAAGACAACTTGGAGCCAAAACCTGCCACCCTAGCTAGGTTTTCCCCACAACACTGAGGAACTTTGTCTAACATAGCCTCCAATCACTGGTTGCACTCATCATTAGTAAAGTCCCTACTGCACTACACCAACCCATACCTTCACCATTACTCAAATTGAACCCTCCCATAGAATACTACTTGTTGGTCTCCAGAATGGCTTCCCTTCTTAAACTTTGCATGTAATCCTCGACTTTCCAAAGCTCTTTTGGATTAGTTGTGTTCTTGGACTCCATAATTTGCCATGATGGGGTTATGTTAAGGTTTCCAAAAAAGTTATGGTTTGAGTATCTGTAAAGTCGACCAAATAGTGAGTGAGGTTAAAAATAAGTTTTGAGAGAGACTATATTAAATTAGAAAGTTTATGTTTGGCTTTTTGTTAAAACAATTTACCTTTTGGCTTTATAAAAATTAAACAATAAATAATTTCTTGTTGATGAGTCAAAAATTGAGAATGCAATAGTTGTACCATATCACAGCAGAGGATTTGTTAGGACAATTTTGAAGAATCTATGAGGCTGTAGTGGAGACACAAAACTGGCAAAAGGATCCTATGACATCACCCCTGCAATCATAGAGGCCATACACAGCATCAGCTGTGCCATTTCTTGTAGTAGTGTATGGTTGTATCCTTTGCTTGTGGCAACATCAGAAGAAAGCCACAAGAGGGTGTTGTGAAGGTTGGTTTGGTATGTTAGGGTTAGGGCTTGTTGTGGTTTTGAGTTGTGGCAGTCATCATTCATATAGTTTGGGGATTGTGCACTTGCCATGGTGAAGAGGGTCATGAAGCCAAGAAAACTCGGGATGGTAATAAGTGTTTTTGTTGCCATTGTTATTATGTAATGAAATGATAGGCATAGCAATATGTTATAGAAATAGTATAATTCAAGTCCCCAAGACTATGGAGGGTTGTGTGTGAGAGGAACTTAGAATATTAATACACATATGTTTGAGAGTCAATGGCCAATAAATTGAGCTGACTGAAGAAAAACACCATTTTGAATTAAAAATGAAATAGTTGAACAAGCCGATTATAGGATGATTGCACTTGTTTCTTCTAACATATTAGAATATTAAAGTGGTGCTTTCTGATGTCAACTGAAGTCAACTTAGAATATTATAGCACCACAAGTCAATGGCCAAGAAATTGAGCAATCTGAAGAAAACACCACTTTGAATTTAAAATTAAATAGTTTAAATAATCCAACTAATGGTGTCTGACTACTCTTGTTTCTCAAACATATTGAAATATTAATAGCTTGAAGTGGATGAATCTGCTGTTGATTTATTATGAAATATTATTGATTAGAAAACTCATCATTTTTGTTCTTCTTTTTACTCATACATCATGTTTGAAATCAATAAGTTGTTGGTTCAAGTAGTATTGAACTTGATCCATTTAAATAAGGTCTCGAATTTGAGACTTGTGGATGAAAAAAATGTAATTAGAAGGAGAAATCTCATTAAAGGTGATCAATCAAGTTCTCTGATAAAAATTAATCATTAATAAAACTGGTGGATATTTCACATATATCATAGTATAAAAAAAATATATTATGTTTCATATTAAGAGTATATTAGACTCGATTTTTTTATAATTTTTTTTTCTTAGAAGAAGAAGTTGGGCCAAACAATTTATAACAAACTCATAAAAAATAGGCAACCAATTTTCAATGAACAAAACTAAAAAAAAGTAGATTTTAATTTACACAACAAAATATATGAACTTTATTGACGGGTATGATAAAATACCATAAAACAATGTCATTTCTGCCAAATATTTTAACTGTCACAATTGCTTACATATTTTGGTAACAATAAACCACCACAAACTTATATTTTATTTACACTTGTCCTATTTTTTTATCTAGCAATGCTTAACTTTCCGACGATGAGGTGACTTGAGTTTTATTACTTAAATATAAAAGGGCTACATTGTAATTTTGGTACCCCTATTATTTATAATAAGTAATTTTGGTTTCCTTATTTTTAAATCAAGACATTTAGTCTCCCAAATTTTCAAAATAAGTAATTTCGGTTCTTCCGTCAATTCATCATTAGTTGATTATCTATTGCGTATTGGTGCTGACGTGACGCTTATGTAGATTATTGATATGACGCTTATATGACAAAAGATTAAACATACTAAAAAATAAAAAGGAATCGTTAGTTGACCATCCAAAATTAAACATTAACTTTGATATGAAGTATTGGTACTGGTGTAACACTTATGTATGATATTAACATCATGTGATAATAAATAAAATAAAATACTAAATTATTAAAACAGTTATTTTGTTTAATTAATTTTATAAACACTATTTTATATGTGTTCTTTGTAATAATTATTAACTTTTTTTCAAATTATAAAAATTTATAAATTAAAATAAAATATTTAATATTAATTTTTACATGTATCTGTTTTTATTATCAAATTTTATCTTAACATAAATTATTATATAAATTTTTTTTTCTTATTTTATTATAATTTTTAAAAAATCACATAAACTAATATATAGACTATTTAAAAAAATTATTTTATCTGATTTATACAAAACACGTTTATTTAAAATAATATTTATATAATAAAAAATTTAAAATTTATGAATTTTATAATTAAAATAATAATTTGTATTATTTATATATAAAAATAACTTTCCATAATTTTTATAAATGAAATAATAATATTTATATAAATATTTTACTTATTAATTTATGTAATATTAATTTATGTAGTTTTCTTGATTTCTATAGTTAGTATTAAAAAATCATCTTTTAAATAAATTTTTATATTTAAAAAGAAAATATTAGCATATAAGTTTCCTAAAAATTTAATATTAAAATTTTATTACTTTATATAATTAGAATAAAAATAATTTACATATGAATTGATGCAAATAGATTTATTTATGTAATTAAATTTAAAATAATACTAAAATCAATTTATAAAATAATTTATGTAAGTAATTCATATATTAATTTATAAAATTTAATTATAAATTGGAAAAATAAAATAAAAATATGTAAATTATCCAAAATAAAAATGTATAAAATTATATAAAATTAAATTAAAATATTTATATATTAATTTTCTTAAAATAATGTAAATTTTTAGAATTCAAAAAATAGTAACTTTTGACTAATGATACATAGAAAATAGTGTTTATAAAGCTCAACATTAACACCATCAACATTAACAACGCCTTTAACCCAAACTAATCTGGGTCGATGGTAGATGAACCCAATGATAAATATGAAGTTGAAAAAAATGATAAAAGCAAAGAAGGGGGAAAAGAGGGGGAAGATAAAGAAAAAAATGACTAAAAAATGATCATCTGGAACATAAAGATAAAAATAAATCTAACCCCCCACCAAGCTTATAGCTTTTCTCCATTTCGTCCTAAAACACATCGTCCGCCAATCTATATCTCACTTTATTAAGTGTTGTTTAACTATCTTTTCTCAAGTAAGTTTCGGTCTACCTCTACCTCTTTTTGTGTCGAGATCTTGATAACAAACTTTTGTTCTTATGAGAGCATCCAAGGGGATCATTTGCGTGCCCAAACCACCTCAATCTATGTTCCCTCATCTTTTCGCTCACTAGTACTACTGCTACCTTTCGTCGAATATTTTTATTTCTTATCTTATTCATCTTCGTATAACCATACATTCACCTTAACATTCTCATTTCTGCTACTCTTATTTTATGTTAATGTTGCCTATATGCTGGCCAACATTCAAATCCATATAACATTGTCGGTCTTATAGTTGTTCAATAGAATTTTCCTTTTAGCTTAAAGGAAATTTTGCAGTCACACAATAACCCATATGCATTCCGTCATTTCATTCACCCTGCTCTGATTCTATGATTTGCATCCTCATCAATCTCTCCACTTTTTTGCAAAATTGATCCTAGGTATCTAAAAGCATCTTTCTTAGGTACCTTTTGACCAAGTAGATGCTCGGGGTCTTGATCATCATCTCTTACCAGTGAAAACTCACATTTCATATACTCAATCTTGCTCTGACTTAACGTGAGTCCATTAGACTCCAAAGTACTTCTCCATAATTCAAGTTTCCTATTAAAAATGTCTTTGGTCTCATCAGTAAACACAATATCATTTGTAAAAAACATACACCATGACACTTCATCTTGATTATCTCTTGTTAGTTCATCCATCACTAAAGCAAAGAGATAAGGACTAAGAGTCGAACCTTAGTGTACACTTATCGTGATAGAAAAATAAATTGATGTTCCATTACAAGCTTTCACACATGTGGTAGCCACATCATACATATCTTTGATTGCATTTACATACTTTAATGGTACTTTTCTCTTCTCGAGAGCCCACCATAAAACTTTTCTTGAGACCCTATTGTATGCTTTCTCAAGATCTATGGACACCATATGTAAGTCTTTGTTATTTTCTCAATACCTTTCCATTAATTGTCGCATCAAGAAAATAACTTTCATGGTACATCTTCCTGGCATAAAAATCCAAATTGATTTACAGACCTTGGTCTCTCTCCTCAAGGGATGTTCAAATAACTCTCTCCCACAACTTCATAGTATGGCTCGTAAGCTTAATGCCTCTATAGTTAAAACAATTATGCATATCCCCCTTGCTTTGTGAATAGGTACAAACATACTTTTCCTCCAAGCATCAAACATCTTATTTGTTTGAAGAATCTTATTGAAAAGATTGGTTATCCATTTTATTGCGACACCCACAAGCCTCTTCATACTTCAATAGGGACGTCATCGGATCCTAAAGCTTTATTATTCTTCATCCTCTTTAAATCCTCATTAACTTCATGTGTATTAATTATGCACACAAATCTTCTAATCAGATCATCATAAGCGTCCTTCAAGTCCACCTCACTTTTATCATTATCCCCATTAAAAAGATTGTTAAAGTAGTTCATTCATCTTCCATTTACATCTTCATCTTATACCAAAAGTTTTTTATTTTCATCCTTGATGCATCTAACTTGGGTGAGGTCTTTACTCTTCTTATCCCTCATTTTTGCAAATTTGTATATACCTTTTTCACAATTCTTGCTCCCAATATTTTTATACAAATTGGTGAAAACCTTGCCTCTAGCTTCCCGCACTGCTTTATTTGCATTTTTTTCGCTAATCTAAACTTTTGTAAATTCTCATCATTGAGACTTTTATGCAAAAATCTAAAGCATTCCTTCTTTTGTTTAATTCGCTCCTACACCTCTCCATTCCACCACCATGTTTCCTTTGTAAGAAATTTGTTTCCTTTGCTTTCTCTTAGCACCTTCCTTCCCACATTTTGGATACACTTAGCCATCTTATTCCATATTTCATTTGTTTCTCCAATAGACTCCCACGATCCTTCACGCAACATGTTTTCCTTGAACTCTATTTGTTTTTTCTCCTTTAGCTTCCACCATCTTATCCTTGGGTTTTGAACCATCTTCCTCCTATTATGTACTTTGTTGAAATGAACCTCTAAAATTACCAGCTTATGTTGTGTAGCGACACATTCTCCATGGTAGACCTTGCAGTCGATACAAGAATTTATATCTTCTCTTCTAGCCATACAGAAATTAATTTGATTATGATTTTGGCCACTATGATAAGTGATAAGATGAGACTCCCTTTTTCGGAAAAAGGTGTTCGCTAGCATCAAATCGAAGGCTAGTGCAACGTTCAAGATATCTTCTCTAGTCTCCTTTCTCGTCCCATAGCAAAAACCTCTGAATTCTATTGAAATTTCCACTACTTTTACCAACATGACCATTTAGGTCTCCTACTAGGAAAATATTCTCCTCTCGTGGTATCCCTCTCAAAACCTCCTCCAAGTCTTCCAAAATTTAGTTCTTATCATTTGATTGTAGTTCAACTTGGGGTGCATACACATTGAGGATACTTAAAATTAAATCACCTACTACAAGCTTAATCAGCATAATCTTGTTGCCTTTCCTTTTGAGATCAATGACTTTATATATGAAACTTCTATCGATCATAATTCCAACACCATTTTGATTCTTGTTTATACTTGTATACCACAACATGAAACCGGTGACATCCACTTCCTTGGTCTTTTCTTCAACCCACTTTCGTTCTGGCAAAAACATTTGCTAACTCCCTCAGTTTACTCATTAAGGTTCCTATGTTTCAACTTCCCAATTGCATCCTCAATCCCTAGGCGGTGTTTACCTACCACGCTCACCCATTTGCGTGTCCAAGATCCAAAAAATACATGTGGCAGGTGATGTAGCATCTTAGCACACACGTCAACCCTCCGTGTCAACCCTAGTACAAAAGCACATACACTTAGGCCTAAGCAGTCAGGTTGTTGGGCCAATAGGCTATCTCTAACGTCTTATTATTCAAATATTAATCATAATGTTGTAACATTCCTATCAAGTGGCAGGTACTCAATTATCTACAAGGAACAAATTATCTATAAGGTATGCATTATCTATAAGACGTAATTATATGTAACTTACAATTATCTATTAATCATTATCTTTATGTTAATAATTATCTGCAAGGATTGTTACACCACTGTAAAAATCCCAACATACAAGGACCCGAGGCTCCCCCTTACTCTATAAGTACAAGGTTTCGTCTCACCCTTTCATAAACTTTCTTCTCCACTAACTCACGTACTTACTTGAGCATCCAAGTCTTTTGTTTTGTAGGTCCCCCTCTTGCCCTCTTAGCAAAGCAAACTCATTGTCTGACATACGAGATCTGGAGCTTACCTAGGCCACATGTGAGCTATTTCCAGATTTTGGTAAGTACATTTGGCACCAACAGTTGGGTAGTGGTAAAACTTACCCTACGGCCTCTCTTTTTCATTAATGGTTAGTACACGGCTAGCCTTAGACACGATACTCCTCTTGAAGGCTACATTCCTCCCTTGATAAACATTCAAGAAATAAATACCCTCCAACAACTCCAGACCCGCATAGCAAAGATGGAGCGACGTCACGAGGAGGAACTTCAAAAGCTGAAGGCTGACATGATCAGTTGGAGGCTCGAGTGAGATGCCCCAAGGAGACCAACACTCGGCTCGTACAATGAATGAGTGTACTCAAGGGGTATCACAACCCTGACACACCGTCAACACTCAAGACGCTCTTAGCTTATCACACATATATCATCCAGAAGGGTGGACGAGCAGTTGACACCCTTTTATCGACCACATCATGGAAGTAAACCTATCCCTAGGTTGGAAATCATTGAACCTAGAGCGGTATGATGGATTCAACGACCTAGATGAACATTTTGATGTTTTCCTCACCCAGGCAAACCTCTACACCAACAACAACGCAATCCTATGTCGTGTCTTCCCAATGTCCCTCAAAGGGGATCATTGACATGGTATGTGGGGCTTCCCCAAGGTCCATTGACTGCTTTGACACTCTTGTCAAATGCTTAAGCTCACAGTGTGTAACAAGCTTATCACGCCGTATAACTTCTACCGCATTGGCTAGTCTGCGACAGACGATGAGTCTCTTTGGAGATTCATGGATAGATTTGGATGAATAGTTGTCCAAATCTGAAACCTCAACCTAGAGGTGGAGTTGCACTTCATGCTATTAGTCCTAGAACCAGGTAAGTTCGCGGACAGCCCATGCAAAAAAAACCTGTTTTAGCAGGAACGACTTATGCGAATGAGCCAAGGGTTACATCCTGATGGAGAAGATGTCGAGGTTTAGGAACGAGGTTTGACAAGCCAGACAGAAGTGCGACAAGCAAGAAGGAGGTACCAAGATTGACCCACATAAGTTGGACAAACGACATAAGCCGGACATGCGCTAGTCTCTCCCGAGGGACCCAGGTATGAGCCTACACACCCCTGACCGCCAATTGCACCACTATGCTGGAAGAGGCTTTCAACATGGAGGTACCCGTAAAACTATCTCCACCACTACCTCCATCGCAATAGCTATCAAACACAAAAGACTATTGGGCCCTAAAAGACAAAATTGAAGAACTCTTACAGACTAGGTATTTATCTCAGTTCATGAAAAGAACCGACAATCACCTAACAGGAACCAGACCCGAGGGACACCAAGAGGATCAACCCAAAAATCAGGACGCCAATAGAAGAAAGGACAAAGGAAGGCCGAGGAACTACCAAGCAAGACGCGAACATCAAGCTCCACAAGAATAGGAAAATGAGCCCGCCCAACAAATCTGAGGTGTGATCAACACCATGGCGGGCGGACTTTCCTACAAAAGGCTATCCAGCTAGTCATGAAAGCAGCACCTCCACGCCATCCAAGACATCGACATCAACTGTGTCGACATTCCACCACCACAAAGTCTACTCTCATCACTTTGACATTTAAAGATTTCAAGGGGATTAACCCTGTTAACCAGGACGATCCCATGGTGGTCTCCATTGTGACCGCCAATTTCATGGTGTCCAAGGTCCTCATTGACCAAGGCAGCTCCACGGACATCCTGTACTGGAGAACATTCCAAAGGCTTGAAGTCTCGTCAGACACGGTCCATCCTCACTTTGGACCCCTCCTTGGATTTGTAGGAGAAAGGGTAGAGACTAGAGGATATATAGACCTCATGACCACCTTTGGTCAACGCCAACTCTCAAGGAGCTTCATGATCAGGTATTTAATTGTTGATGCATATACCTCTTACCTTGACAAGAGAGATAGTGACTGTTAAGGCAGAACAGAAACAAGCTTGACAATGCTATGCCAAAAGCCTGAAAGTTACACCATACCTCCTACCAGGGTGTCCGACAAACATCATCTCACAGTGGGTGGTACCAGCCAAGTCATAAACGTGGACGAAGGGTCTCTAATACAAACCATAACTATCTACGAAGCAAATCAAGATGGCGTATTTGACGTGGATCCAAGCGATGACACCATCGACAAAGGGCCAAAGCCTATCGAAGAACTTGTCAAGCTGCAGCTTGGACTCAAACCTGGGTACTACACACAACTTAGCAAGGAGCTCACTAGCCATGAGCACAAACAAATAACTGACGTTCTTCAAAAAAAAGTGGACCTTTTCACCTAGCAACCATCTGACATGCCAGACATTCACCCCAGTATCATATACCACAAGCTGCCCATCTGTCCTTAGGCCAAGCCGGTATCACAGAAGAAAAGGAAGATGGGAGACAAACGACGCAAAGTAGTCAGAGTAGAGGTGGATAAGCTACTCAAAGCCAAATTCATTAGGGAATTCAGGTATTCCCCCCGGCTCGCCAATGTCGTTATGGTCGAAAAAGCCAACGACAAATGGCGAATGTTCACTGATTACTCCAATCTTAACAAGGTGTGTCCAAAAGATGTGTACCATTTATCCAGCATCAATAGGCTGGTCAACGAGGGGTCTGGGTTCCATGTGCTGAGCTTCCTAGATGCATATTCTGGGTATAACCAAATTAGAATGCATGCCCCTAGCGAAAAGAAAACTACATTTGTCGCTAAAGATGTCAATTTTTGCTACTGGGTCATGCCCTTGGCCTAAAAAATGCAAGCACCATATACCAACAACTGATCGACCGGGTCTTCAAGCAGCAGATCAAAAGAAATGTCGAGGTATATGTTGACGACATAGTGTCAAATCTCAAAGTATAGCCCAAGACGTGGCAGACCTAGAGGAGGTTTTCAGAGAAATCCATAAATATGACATGTGCTTCAACTCGAAAAAATGTACTTTCGGGGTCGGCGGCGGCAAGTTCCTAGGTTTCCTGATCACACACCGAGGAATAGAAGCCAATCTCAACAAGTGCACAACTCTACTAGGGATGCATAGCCCTATCAACGTCGTAGAGGTCCAAAAACTGAACGGCATACTGGCATCTCTATCCAGGTTCCTCTCGAAGCTCACAGCAAAAATCAAAGTCATTCTACAATCTGCTTAGGAAAACTTAGCCCTTCCTGTGGGACGAAGCCTACAAACAAGCTTTTTTGGCCTTCAAGAAAACTATTGCCATGTCGCCCGTCCTGAGTCGACCTAGACCAGGAGCGCTACTACTCCTTTTATCTTTTTGTAGTTGACAAAGTCATTAGCTTGGCCCTCGTTAAAGAGGAAGGAAAATATCATCTCTTCTTCTTTTCTTTCATCTCTCTCACACGTTGTCTCTAATGTGTAGACAACGATATTATCTGTATGCAGTAGTAGTATATTATAAAAGCAAGTCCTTCTTCTTGTACGCATGTCGACAATTCTTTGGCCACGTGTTACTTTTCTATAGCGGCTCCTTATGCACTTTTTCTTCTTCCTTTTTTCCCTTCTTCACTGGTTATGGCTTTACACACCCCTCTGGCCTCCTATCTCTATCATGTTCCTTCTCTCTTTCCTTTTCTTTTTTCTGATATTTCTCCCTCACCAATTATTATTATCATTATTATTATTGTTAGATTCAAGTGATTGAAGAATCTGAAGAAGACAAGTTTTGATATTTGATTCATGCTTTGTAATTTTCATTTTGTTTGTAAAAGCTTGGTTCATTAAAAGGAATAACCTAAATAACCCTTTGCAGCTACTAATAAAATCAATCCAACATGCATTCATGCTTAGGTATAAAATAATAACATATGCATTTGATTAGAAATACATTGATGTGTTTTAAACATGCATAAAATGTTTTAAGACTGCAATAATCGATTACATAGGTAAATAATCGATTACATAAGCATTCTGCATAAACCTGTGTAGTATATAAGGTGATTTAATCGATTACCTATTAATCGTAATCGATTAAATAGGCTAGAGGCAAAAAAGTAAGTCTCACTGGAATAATCGATTACACAAGGATATAATCGATTACATAAGCCTTTTGCATAATCCTGTTCAGTCTTAGAGTGGTTTTAATCGATTACCATTTAATCGTAATCGATTAAATTGTGCTAGAGAGAAAACTGCACTCCACTGTAATAATCGATTAAAAGGGATTTAATCGATTACCTCTGCTTGTGTTTTTTCACTGGTGTTCTGGAATAATCGACTACGAGATGAGATAATCGATTATTATGTTCTTTCAAGATTTCCAGAATTACTAAGAACACTTTAATCGATTAAATAGTCGTTTTAATCGATTACCTGCATTAAAATAATCGATTACTTTAGCGAATTAATCGATTACAGTCTGTTATATCTGTTTTTTTTATAAATAGGCATACAGTGACTTTGACTTTAAGAGACAGATTTCGAAAGCACTCATTTCATACAAAAGTATTATTGTTCTCTGAGTGATAAAAGAGTTTTTACAGAGTCTTTTAAGTCTTGTTGTTCGTAGAAGTGAAAAACATGAAGATTGCATAGAAGAAGAAAGTGATTAGTGATCATTCATGCATTAGTTTGTTTCAAGATCATTCAAGAAGGCATTGCATTCATCACCAGGTTATCAATTTCGTTTGAAATCCTTTCAGCTGCAAAAGGAAGTTTAGGTGATATCCTTCTTGAACCTTATGCTTAACTCTTTGTGAATTTTAATTTTGTATTTTACTGTTTGTGTTGAATCTTTCCATGTAACAGTTTGGAATTCTTTAAAGCATAACTAGATAGGGTTTCTAGTGGGTAGAACTGAGTGGTGTGCTCAGGTTCTAAGTCTTTAGATAAATCTTGGGATTAGATTTAGAATTTTGCCTAGGGTGGGTGAAAGAGACTTGGCTGATTGCTTGTAAAGAATTGAATATTGTTAGTGGAACTCTAATCTGGTTTAGATTAGAAAACAACTGGATGTAGCCTCAAGTGGTTAGAGGTGAACTAGTATAAATTTGTGTGTAATGGTGTTTTGTTTTACATTACATTCAATTGCTTGTGGTATTGGTTTGTGAATCAATTCAGATTTTGTTTCAGCACAAGAGTTAAGTGATTGGAAAAGAGAAAATTGCTTATTAATAGTGTTTGTTTTAAAGATACGATCCATTGTTTATCTTCCGCTGAGTTTGAATTTCAAGAAAAGTTAAAAAGTTTTAAAAACCAATTCACCCCTCCCCTCTTGGTTTATTAGATTAGATATTCATTGTATTTTCAATTATTATTATTATTATTATTATTACAAATATATAAAATAATATTATATTTCAATGTAATAATTAAAATAAGATTTTTTTTAAAATTATATTTATAACTAATTTGCTAAATAAATTTTATTATTCACTCTCAAATTCATATTTAATTATTTTTATTATACATTATTTTGGGTATATTATTTTTTACACCAATAAATATATTCTTCCCTATATGAAGTTTCATGTCTTAATAAAGAAGACAAAAATTCCTCTCATTTTCTTTGCTGAAAACCATCATAGATGCTATTCTGATTTTTTCCATAATAGTAAGATCTTCATTTATATTTAAAACATGTATAAATTTACTTTAAAAATAATTTTATTTTGTAGCACATTAATGTTTTAATATTTTCAATATAAAATGTTCTCATTACATTAATTTTAATGATTGTAAATATAGGCAGATTTCTTTTATATTATTCTAATGTTTGATTTTGTCTCACA
>CM023944.1:15888812-15964625 GCA_013407115.1 Glycine latifolia | reverse complement strand
ATATATATATATATATATATATATATATATATATATATATATATATATACATGTGTTCCATTATTTTTAAGCAAATAATTATGTAGAACTCTTTTATAAAAAAAAATAAAAATGAGCACAATTCGTACGAATGCACGTGTAAAGTATGTTTAATTTTTCTTCTTCTTTCTTTTCCATATTATTACATATCATGTAAAAATTATTTAAGTAAAAAAATATTTTTTTAATATTCAATATTATTATAAAATAATATTTAAAAATTTACTGATAATTTTTATATATAATTTAATAAATACAAAAAATAAGATGTTTATAAACTTCTATATTATTGTACAATAATATTTTGTTAGTATTTTATTTTTATAATATTATTTTAATTAAGTACATACTAATATAATCGTTTCAGATTAATATATTCTTCTTTATTATTTTTTTTTATTTTTATTATATGTTATTTTGAGATATATTATTTTTTACTCCAATAAATATATTCTTTTTTATATGACGCTTCGCGTCTTAATAAAGAATAAAAAAATTCCTCTTATTTTAAATGCTAGACAACATCATAATTCTAATCTAAATTTTGTTGTAATAACATTATATATATATATATATATATATATATATATATATATATATGTTATTAATTTATATATTATTATAATTTATATATTATTTATATAAATTATATAAAAAATAATAAATTATAAGTTTCAATTATATTTCATATCTTATTTCAATTATAATTTAATATATACTTTTTCATTTAATATTTAAATTCTATATATAAAATGAGTTTAATGGTTATGAACTTATAATGTAAAAAGTAATTTTACTGTGTCATCCAATAACAAATCTTCACAGATAACATTTTAATTAAATGGTTATCAAGTCAACAAATTTTTATAATAATTTTGGCTGATGTCTACCAAAAATTCCTATTTGATGTTAGGAAAGAAACCCTAAATGACATTGACTAAAAAACAACTCCAGTCGATGTCAATAGAAAAATCCTAGTCGATGTTGACCAAAAATACTAGACAACATTGGCAAAAAAATTCCTAACTAACGTCGTTGAAAAAACACTAGCCAATGTTGACTAAAAAATAGCTTTGACCAATGTCAACCAAAAAATCATAATCGACGTCGATAAAAAAATCCTAACTGAGTTCAACAAGAAAAACTCTTCCCAACGTCAGCCAAAACAACATAGTCAGTGTCAGCCAAAAATAGCCTTGGCTCTCATCATACAAAAAAATCTTGATTGAAAAAACCTTGGTCGACTTTGGTGAAAAATAACTCATGTTGATGTCGGTCGTAAAAACCTTGGCCACCCCTTGTTGCAAGGGTTGAGTGAAAGAGAGGGTGACCAGTGAGAACATGAGTCAAAGTGAACATTGCCTAAAAAGGAATTTCAACTTCTTTATTTTCTGAGAGAATTTAAAATCCCATTATTTTAGTTAATCAAAATGATTCATAACAATATTAAAAATTCAATTTCCTTTCAAATATTCTATCCAAATAAGTTATTTTAGCATGAATCATTTGAAATTTCCTAAAATTAAAAAAAAATTCCCTTGTTGAATTGCTCCATCCAAACACTATTACATTTTTTCCCTTTGATTTTTCTTCACTTAAGAAGCTGACAGTTGAATTCAAAATGAAAAATTGAAAACTAAAACATGAATAATAATAATAAAATAAAACAACTAAGAAATATAAAACATAGAAGAGACGTTATATCTAGAATGAATCAATGGTGGTTTGAGATGGATGCACAAGTAAAAAGTATAGTCCCGGTGGATATTCTATTAGATAAAGTTAATTATCAAATTTGATTCAATCTATTTTAAAGTTTCATTCTCCTTAAGCTGGAGTTTTCTCACCGAGAAGAAAAATGTTATTTGCACAACTCTTCTACCATAGGAATATTAAATAATACACTCTTAAGTCTTAACCTCACTCTTTTTAACTGAGTTATAGTTTCTTTTAAGTGACACTTGTTAAATAAAAACAACTTGTAATTTTTTTTGTAGTCTTTAATAAATTTCAGTTAATAATGAAAAATGTATTAAAAAGAGTAGGTGAAATATTTTTTTACATATTTTTCTTTCGTTAAACGTCTCTCTGTCCTATGCTTTTTCAAATGCGAAATGTAAAACAACATCAAAATGATAAAAAATGTCTACACAATTTACCATATTCATTTTGCCTTTTTTTACTAAATAAGTAATAAAAAAACCATGTAACAATATAGAGTAATTTTAAAATTATTTAAATACCATGAATTATTTTCGTCACCTAGAATGATTGAAAACACCACCTTAAATAAAATTTTGTGCTTACTTTTTGTCGTGCAGCAGGAGACAATATTTTTATCGTGCTTTTTTACATAAATTATTTCTACAACAAATGTAAAAAATCACTAAGGATGCTATATATAAGACGAAAAGTAAGGTAGGGTTTTGTGTTATCTTAGTAGGAAAAAACAACTATGTATATAATTTTAAAACCACTCTCCTTTGATACATACTTTTTTTTTATTACTTGTTTCTTAAAAAGAATCATTCATTTCATCCAACAAAAACTTCCTCCTTTCTTGGGTTTCTTCAAAAATAAAGGAAAAAATTCCTGCATTAGTTAAAAAATATAAAGTTGCATACTCACAGTCTCAAGCAATGCAGCATGTTCACAACAATATTATCCCTTTGCACACATTCCATGCATGTTCCTCCACAAATGACACTAAACCCCAAATTCTTTCAACAAAATGACCCATCTATCCCTCACAACCTTTCATATTCCCATCCCCTCCAGATTGCGCCACGTAGCCCCACTTCAGACGTGGCAAAATCAAAACAGCAAATCCAAAACACAGTATCTCATTGGCACTCTTTGGTGCTGGTAAGAGCATCTTTAGTGCTAGATCTTAAGCTCAAGATCTGATCTTTATTAAATCTCCCAATAAAGGAAGTGAAGATATCTCCTATATGGAAAATGAGTTCTTGTAGAAAAATTCTCAAGATCTGCACATTGTTCAAAAAATAATAAATTTTTTTACTTTTTCTCCCTCCCTTAGATCTTAAAATGAGATCTATCACTAAAGAAAAAAATTAGAGAGATCTTCAATTCTATGTGGTTCTATGAGGACTATCAAAAAGTGGTCTAAGATCTCAATTTAAGATCTACCACTAAAGATACTCTAAGAGTTGGGAAGCGAGGGGTTCTGGAGAAGGCAATGGCGGGAGACAAAGTAGGGATAAAGGAAGCCAAGGTGATGGTCAAGGATGTATTCCTTCGGGTGGAAATAGCCATGAGAGTGGTGGCTATTGTGATGCCAATAATGATAGTGGTTGGGGACAAGGTCAGGGAAGAGGAAGTGACAATAATGGCCAAAGATGTGGTCAATGAAGGGGTGAAAATAGCCATGAGAGTGGGAGTAATGCAGATGGTGACTATAATGATAGTGGTTGGGGTCAAGATAATGAACAAGGAAGAGGGAGAGGAAGCCAAGGTAATGGCCAAGGACGTGGTCGTTGGGGTGGAAGTAACCATGGAGATGGTGACTATAGTGATGCCTATAATGGTAGTGGTTGGGGACAAGGCAATGATCAACAAAGAGGACGAGGAAGAGGAATGGGAGAGGAAGGAGAGGAGGCGACAGTAATGGCCAAGGATAAGGTGGCTGGGGTGGAAATAATTCAAATGAAGAAAGGTGAGATTGTTTTAAAGTTTGCTAAAACTATTCTTGATAACATTGATTTTGAACTCTAGAACATAATTGGAGTGTGTTCAAATTGATCCTTAAGTTATAAAATTACACCAAGGCATGTGTTTTATTGAACAATATGTGAATTTATTGTAGGAACAGGGATGAAGATAACAAAGGAAATGACAGTTAGGGATTAAGTAATGCTGGATCTGGAAATGAGAACTCAGGATAGGGGAAGAATGCAACTCCCTCTACTGATGGGAATGAATGGGGAGGAACAGGTGGTAGAAGTTGGTAACTAATTTAACTGCAAGTGATTCCCAGTGGTTGTTAACAGTTGCCCAAACATAATATTTTGTTAACAGTTGCATCACACATTTAGGGACATATTTTAACAATATCTCTTTATGTTAATCTTTTTCCCCTCCCCTGTTCAATTGGGGAAAATTATTATCACACAACTTTATCTTTTATTTTACTTTCATCCGTTGTTTTTTTCTTCTCCATTTCCTGGTTTGTAGTTACGCAAACATAATATTTGCAATATACTATCCGTTGCATCACACATTTAGGAACATATTTTTACAATTTCTCTTTATCTTAATCTTTCTCCCCTCCCCTGTTCAATTGGGGGAAAATTATTTTCACACAATCCGTTGTTTTTTTCTTCTCCATTTCCTAGTTTGCAATTACGCAAACATAATATTTGCAATATATTGTCATACATTAGGCATTACATCTAGGGACATATTTTAACAATTTCTCTTTATGTTTAATCTTTCTCCCCTACCTGTTCAATTAGGATAATTATTACCATACAACTTTATCTTCTAGTTTATTTTCATCCGTTTTTTTCCCCAATTCTTATTTTATCTATTATTTTATCTTTATTTTTTTTTTATCAATATCTCTTCCTTTTTTTTCCACTCATGCCTAAATAGAGTTTGTTACCAAAAGCTCGTCACAAAGAGAAGTAGAGGTAGACCAAAACTTATATGTGAAAAGGTAATTAAACAAGACTTAATGGAGTAAGATATAAATTGACAGAATGTGTGTCTTAGGACGAAATGGAGAAAAACTATAAGCTTGACAGATGGTTAGACCCGTTATTATCTCTATGTTCCATATTGATCCCTTTTTAGTTTCTTTTCTCTTCATTTTTTCCCTCCTTCTTTCACTTCTCTTTTCTTTTCTTTTGTTTTATTTCTTTTTTTTTTCAAATTTTTCATATCTATCATTAAATTCATCTATCACCGACCCCAATTAACTTGGGTTAAAGGTGATGTTGATGCCTAAATAGAGGATAAATATTATAATTGCCCCATCCTTTGTTTTGCCTTGGTGGGAAGAGAAATGTTAATAATACTTTTTAATACAAATTTATTATTACATTTTTTATTATTAGCTGAAAATTGTTAAAAATTATAAAATTTTATAGGATTCTCTTTTTTTATCAATGAACTCTACTTATAGTTTAATGCTTTTCAATAAATTTAAGTGAATAAAAGATATTTTAGTAGTGTGCTAGTAGCACTCTTGGGGAAGGAAATTCTCCTCCACCTCCACCTAAATGTTTGTTACGTGAGATACAATGAATCATAGGGTTAAGAGTGAAATTGACGCTCAAATGAGATTTGGTTCAGCTTCTTTCATTGATGTGAGTTGAACTTGTATTTTCACTGAGTTCTTAATACTACAGAAATATATTTCCCTTTATTGCTGTTAATTGTTGATGAATGGAAATATTTTAATTTTTTGATTTCTGTGAAAATTGAATAAAATTCATTTTGACTGTATTACATAGAGACTGGATTAGTTTCCCTAATATTGGTGTTCCCTTCGGTGAATCACCAAAAATTCTCAAACTTTTCCTTCAGTTTCACTTTGTCTTTTAACTTATTTTAAATGTCACTATATTATATATGTTTCATTTTTTAATTATTTTTACATATGTATAAATATTTAGAATCATTTTTATTTGTTTTATTTTTTTCAATTTAAAAAAATTATATTTTCTTTTGGTTACCATGCTATTGACTCAATTAGCTTTAATGATAATTAATCTATGTCGATAAGACTTTATTTAAGGAGATCTTTAAATTTTTTCAATAACTATATTTTAATAAACATCTTTGAATATTATGAATACTTTAAATTCATAAAATTTGTCAATACTTGCTTAATGATTACCCATATATATTTTAGATGGGTGGCAAAAGGATTAGTATAATATCCGTGACCGGCCCATTGCCACTCGTACACCAGACAAATCATGTGAAATCATGAGTGATGTCAACAACATATTTTTAATATAATTTTTATTATTTTAAAGTTAATTAAGACTTATAAAATCACGTGAGATGTCGATGAACTAAGAAATAAGATTTACATAAATTTAAGAATTTAAAAAAAAAATTAATTGATAGCATGAAATATGTTAAAAAATACGTTGTTAATATTTCACTTGGAGTCAATAGTAGCCATTCGCTCGCACTAGCAATTGACATCATTCAGGTCGTACGTGTGGCCCATGTTCAGAGTCATTATTGAACACATTCATTTTTTATCATTATTTTTTAACTTCTTAAAATGTTCTCAACTTATATTATTGAAGCGAGAGAATCTTTATTTCCATTTTAGTTAATTTTGTTGTGGTATATAACCCGTAAGCCGTGACGTTAGCAATGAATATTCATATCGAATGTTTGTTTTATTCATTTTTTGTTCAAACATTCAACGTTGTCTTCTGTCGTGTACTATTGAAGTTGCATATCCATCACTCACTACATCTAAAACATGATGTTATCTATATTTTTTTATCCTTAGTTAGATATGACAGTTGTCTATCATTTCATTAACTCATAAAATATTTTCGTTTGCTGTTCGTGATTTTTGTTAATCTAACAGAATTTTACAAACAAAAAAAAATCAAACACAAATTCTCAATATACATATGTGAATGTAATAAGACCTTAAATCAATGTGCCAACCTATGTCTTACACAATGTTATCTATATAGTATCAAATAAGATTTGTCATGCAATAATAATGTTAAGTGCTATGCTACATTCCATATTTGTCTTATCACACCTTCCTAGAATTGTGTTCTCACTTCTTTTCAACCCTCACATTTTTCTAACTGTCACTTGCTATTGCCCTTTGGATACTTTTTAGTTTCCTTTTATTCAGTTGAAGTGGCAAAGCCCCAGACGGGTCTTCATGCAAATTGTACACTAACATAGTTGACTGTAGCTTTGACTCAAGTTGGTTTTCTTGTGTGAACCCAGAAAGGTGGGAAGAGTCACACTCACATTCTTGTACTTGACGTTTTTCTTTAAGGAAAGAGTGGTGTTTCTCATTTATTTTTCCACTACCACCCCCACCTTTATTGTTTTAATGTGATGCTGTTTGTGGTTTGATGTTACAGTTACTCTTGTGTTATAAAAAAGAGATCTTGAAGCATGGTGAAATCTGTGGAGGGTTTGTGTTAGCTGACTGAGCCCAAAGATGGGGTTTGAACCATTGAATTGGTATTGCCAGCCAGCAGAAAACAGCATTTGGGGTAAAGCAGTGGATAGTGCTTTTGGGTCCTATACACCTTGTGCAATTAATACTCTTGTTATCTCCATATCCAATTTGGTTCTTGTGGGTTTGTGCTTATATAGAATTTGGCATATAGCTTGCAATGCTAAAGCTCAGAGGTTTTGTTTAAGTTCAAATTGCTATAATTATCTTCTGGGAATGATGGCTGCTTACTGTACTGCTCAACCTTTGTTGAGATTGTTAACCAGAAGTTCAGCTTTCAACCTGAATGGGCAAACCGATTTTGCTCCATTTGAGGTAAGTGTGTCATGCATACTATATACTCCAATGAGGTCCCTTTGCATGAATGCACAGTATCTTCTGTCACTCAAAGCTGATATTGGATGATGGCTTCAGCTCATTTAGTGATCCTTAGGAGTTAGATGCTAAGCTGCAATAACAAAATGTGTACAATTTGGTCGGAATATGCAATTTTAACAACTTTTTTCTTCTGTGGTTTTGCAGATAACGGCTCTGATTGTTGAAACACTTACTTGGAGCTCAATGATAACTCTCATCCTCTTGGAAACAAAGGTTTATATCAGACAATTTAGATGGATGGTGCGCTTTGGAGTTATATACGTTTTGGTGGGAGATATTGTAATGCTTAACCTTCTTCTGTCAGTGAAAGATTACTGCAGCAGGTTAGCTTTCAATTTTAAGCCTAAAACCTTGTCTTTTGACTTTTTGGTCAATAATGCATTGTATTTCATACAGTTTTTTCTCATATTCTAAGAAGTAATACAAACAGAAAAGCTTTTATTGCTTTGGTAGCATCATGTGTTTTTCTTTTTTTCTGAAATAATTTACTTTTAATGAGGTGGACATACCCAGTGAAATATGTATGTTAACATAAGCTTGTTCAGTATATTGACATTAGTGAAGGATCTGGGAAGGAAATTAAGGAATTACGGGTTACCAGTTTGAGATTAGTATGCATGGAAATTCAATTGAATTTTTTAATTTACAAAGGATTTTCTTTTTTCAAAATAAAATAAATAATGTCAGTTGTTTGTGTAAATTTTATGACTTTCAGTGTGTCATGATCAGGATAAGCATCTAATGTCATAGAAGAGGAAATGGATTTTGGACTTTTCTTTGAAATGAATGAGAAGAAAATAAAAATTATACTTCATTCTTGATGGTTTATGCAGAAACATACCTAAGCTTTGATTTATTTTGTCCAGATCTGCTCTGCTTCTGTACATTAGCAGTTTCATCTGCCAGGTGAATTTCTGATTTCCTCTTTTAATGAAGTTCAAAATAACCTTCAATATACATACACATGTATGTTGATTTCAATTCTAGACTGAAATATTAAGAAGAGTTCTGTTTTATTAATGCTAGCTACCTGGTTCATATTCTATGCATAATTATTGGCCTTGGCCAATAATGATTATATGCATTATCTAACCGCCTTTTAGAAAACTTGATGCAATTCAGCCTGAATTTGTACTAGTTTGTTTGTGCTTAGAAATATACGGACCCAATTTGTAGTTTAAAATCTAGCAAATACAGTGTTTGTATATTTGGGTTTGAAAACGGTAGCTTTGGCTCCTAGCAAAGGCAGGTTAGAGGGAAATGGAAATGAAGGTGTTGCTTTAACAAGTTACATGTGAAACATTTCATACGTTGTGCTAAGTATGATCCTGCAGTAGTATGATATGCAAGTATCAACTTGTAAGCTAATGCAGATTGGGATGGAAGAGTGATTAGTGCGTTATAGTTTTGTTATTTAGGCCACCATGTAACTCAGATACATCACAACGAACTTATTGTGGCTACTTTTCTGATGTAGGTGTTGTTTGGTACCTTACTTTTTGTTTACATTCCTGATTTGGTTCCTTATTCTGGCCATACAACAATGCAAGCTGAGCTACCTGACCATGGTGAATATGAACCTCTTTGTGGAGATGATCAAGTTTGCCCTGAGAGGAATGCCAATTTATTCTCTAGTGAGTAGCATTAATAATTCAGAGCTTTACAATTTGCAGTGTATTTTTTGGTTGTTTTCCTTTTTTGTGCAATTAGGTAGTCTCTATCTTTGTAAGTCTATTTACTAGTGATGTTTTCTCCATTCTGTATAGGAATATGTTTCGGATGGATAACTCCACTCATGAAGCAAGGCTACAGAAAACCCATAACTGAAAAGGATGTTTGGAAGCTTGATGAATGGGATCGAACAGAGATATTAACTGAAAAGTTTGTATAGTTTCTCCATGCTTGCTGTATGGTTTTGTATGAAATACTTGCATCCTGTATACATAATTTAAACTACTTTTTGGTTACTGCAGGTTCCAAAAGTGTTGGATGTTAGAATTTCAGAGCTCTAACCCATGGCTTTTAAGAGCATTGAACAGTAGTCTGGGGAAAAGGTGCCTACTGACAGCTTTTTTATGATACTTTTGTCTTTCCTTAGCTGTTTAATCTTTATATGGACTCTACAAAGATGAACATATGATGGTCTCATTTTAAATTTGATTTGGTTTCAATGTGTTGTTAGGTTTTGGATGGGAGGCATCTTTAAGGTGAACATTTTTTAACCCCCCGTTTTGATCTTTAACTTAATTACTTCAAATTTCAAATGAATCAGTAAACATTTTCTCATTACAAGTTACTTCTAATTGCACATTGAGAGGTTTATTTTGTCACTACAATTTAAACTTAAAAGGTTTTTTAAATTGATAAATCAAAATTAGCTAAGCTTAAGTCATTAGCTTTACCAAATGAAAGAATAACAAATGGTACTGGTCAAGGACCAGCAATGCCAAAAGCTTAAGAAGTTAGGTGAAGGCCTAGGAATGGTTTTATAAATCTGAAACACTCGCAAAAGCTCTTTGGTCATTAGAATAGTCAATGTACATGGCTGCAGCCTGTTTTGCATTTTATAGTAACCAGTAATCTAATTAGAGTTTAACTCATCATGTGCGAATACTTGCTTTGTATATAGAATTATATTCTATGTATAGTTTGCCAAAAATTGTACATCAAAAGGCATACAATAAATTTGTGAAGTTTTACGTGTGCTGACTTCTGTGGAATTTGAGAATTTTTAATGATCTTTGCAGATTGGTAATGATCTTTCTCAGTTTGTGGGACCTATTTTGCTGAATCATCTCTTAGATGTAAGTTTCTTTTTCCTTCAAACCAAAGTGGATTGATGTGAAGAGAAAAAAAAAGAGTGCGAAGAAGCACAATCATATTGTGATAAAACCAACAACACATGCATACACGGAATAGACATGTAAATAAAAGAATGGCACACAACAATTAAAATTTGTCGATTCACATGCCTATTTGTTTTGTGATCATATCATCCTTCATTATGGAGAAAAACACTGTGTACAAAAAAACAATGAAGATTGTGTATGATTTCAAACTCAGACCATAATGTATTGTCGCAAACAGTACAAATTTCCTGGTTCAGAGGTATTTGATTGCAAATAAAACATTATTGCAACCAAGTCACTTTAGCCAAATCTAATCTTGACCATTCATGTAAGATTAAATGGTCAAAATTAGTTCTAATCACAATCTTACCTCCTTCATATATACAAGTTGCCCTTTTAAAATGATAATTTTGTTATTATTCATTTCTACAAGTATGTTTATGGCTTGTTCTAGCTACATTATCATTTGACTTATGCTGAATGACAGTCAATGCAAAGAGGAGATCCATCTTGGATTGGTTACATCTACGCCTTCTCAATATTTGTTGGAGTGGTATGGCTACTGTCTCTTATAATTTAAAGACCTTTGGTACAATGTAAAACATGTTTTAAGGGTTCTACAGTATATGAGTGGCATTAGTACATACTTTTTCAAATAATCAAATGACGTGCTATAATTTCAGACCAAAAGATCAATTATCATTACTTTCTCATGCCAGTTTTTATTTTCATATAAAAATAATTTATCAAAAAATCATATTATCACTCTTGTTTTTTCTATAGCCACATTTTTCCAATAGAACAAACTAGGATTAGAACTTTCCCTGAATAAGGGACTTGTACGAATATCTTTAATGCGTGAAGAATGATAGAGGAGTATATTTTTTTTTCTCACAATGCATAGAGTTTGTTTTTGTTGGATTAAACTTCAATAATAATAAATTAGATATGTGAAGAGTCATGTCCCTAGGTGAAGAAGTTACTCAAGTGAAGAGTCATGTCTTTAAGTTTATGTTAGTAGATAATTTATTAGACATGAATGTTTTTAAATTGCTCCCACTTGCTATTACTTATAAATAGCATCTCATGTAAAAGGCAAAAGTGTGACTTGGCAGACCATTATCTAAATACATCAGAAGTATTCTACCAGAGAGATTATTGTGTGTTTGTGAGAGTGCACCAGTGTGTGTGAGGACCTGTGATACCACAAATTAGAATCAGAGCTTGAGAAAATGGAGAGTGGGCCAAGTAGTAGTCTGCCACTACCTCGCCTTACAAAGGCTAATTACGAAAACTGGAGTATCTAGATGAAAGCTCTTTTGGGATCCCATGATAGTTGGGAAGTTGTCCATGGTGGTTTCGAGGAACCAACATCCACAATAGGATATACGGCGGCGCAGAACAAGACATTGAAGGAGACGAGGTTGAAAGACAAAGGGGCGTTATACATGTTATTCCGAGTTGTTGATGATTCCGGGTTTGAGAAGATCGTTAGTGCAACAACTTCAAAGGAGGTGTGGGACATTCTTGCAAATGTCTACAAGGGAGCCGATCGAGTTAGACAGGTTCGACTTCAAACTCTCCGTGGAGAGTTGGAAGGAATGAAAATGAAGGAAGGAGAAGGGGTATCCTGTTTCATCACCCGGGTCCAGACCGTGGTAAATCAACTAAACAGAAATGGAGAGGTGTTATCCGATGATGCCAGAGTGGTGGAGAAAATTCTGAGGTCTCTCACTGACGACTTCGAGAGTGTTATATGTGCGATTGAGGAGTCAAAGGACCTAGCAACGCTCACCATTGACGAACTTGCTGGTTCCTTGGAGGCGCATGAACAAAGAAAGAAAAAGAAGAAAGAAGAGTCACTGGAGCAAGCACTCCAGACAAAAGCTTCAATCAAGGACGAAAAGGTACTCTATTCTCAAAACTTTCGAGGTAGAGGGCGTGGCTATGGAGATCGAGGAGATGGTCGCAGTAGTAGAGGCCACGGTCAAGAACGAAGGAATAAGGAGCAGGCTGAATCAAGTCGGAAGAATTGGCGAGGCCGAGGTCGTGGAAGAGGCCGACATTCAAATCAATCAAATGTAGAATGTTTTAAATGCGGAAAGTAGGGACATTACTCGACAGATTGCAACTCGGACAGATGTTACAACTGTGGTCGAGTCGAACATTTTGCAAAGGATTGCCGAGATGAAAGAAGAAATGAAACTTCAAACCTTGTTACAGAAGGAAAAGTAAGAGATGGAGGAATTCTGATGATGACTAGAAGTGAAGTCAACCAGGGATCCGAGATGGAATGGTATCTAGACACTGGTGCAAGCAATCATATGTGTGGGCATAAGCATTTGTTCAGTAATCTGAGACAAATAGAAGTCGGACATGTTTCGTTTGGAGATGCTTCAAGGGTTGATGTCAAAGGCCGAGGTACGATTTGTTTCTTGCAAAAAGATGGACGAATTGGGCGCATCCAAGATGTCTATTACGTGCCCGATCTAAAAAGTAATATTCTTAGTGTGGGACAACTGATGGAGAATGGATACTCGGTTCTCATGACAGACCGAGTTCTCTTCTTGAAGGATAAACAATGATGTTTGATAGTTCGAGTTCAGATGGAGAAAAATAGAATGTTCAAACTAATGTTGAGGAGTGTGCAGGTCGGCTGTTTGCAAGCCGAGATGAGTGATGAAGTATCCTTATGGCATCGCCGATTTGGGCATCTTCACTACGGAGGCCTGGCCGAGATGATGAACAAGAATATGGTGAAAGGGTTGCCGAGTTTGAACTGTGAAAAGAGATTTTGTGAAGAATGTGTGCTAAGCAAGCATGCTAGGAGTCGATTTCAAAAGACGGCCAAATACAGATCTCAACAACCACTAGAACTAATTCATACCGACTTGTGTGGACCCATCTCTCTTGGGTCTTTCAGTGGAAAGAGGTATTTTGTCTCGTTTATAGACGATTTTAGTCGTAAAACTTGGGTGTATTTGCTGGAAGAAAAATCCAAAGTGCTTGAAGTATTCAAGAGTTTTAAGATGATGATAGAAAATGCAACTGGAAGGCGAATCAAGTCGATCCGTTCTGACCGAGGTGGGGAGTACACATCAATAGCATTTAAAAGGTATTGCAAGGAGCATGGGATAAGAAGGTTCTTAACTGCACCGTACTCACCAAAGCAAAATGGAGTGGCTGAGAGAAAAAACCGTACCATTCTTGACATGGTAAGGTCAATGTTGAAAACGAAGAAAATGCCTAAGGAGTTTTGGGGGGAGGTCGTACTGTGTGCTGTATATGTGCAGAATCGCTGTCCGCATTCCAGTCTGAATGGAAAAACCCCACAGGAAGCATGGACAGGTCAGAAGCCATCAGTAGGCCATTTCAGAGTCTTCGGGAGTGGCGCTTATGCACACGTCCCTGATCAGCAAAGAACCAAGTTGGAAGACAAGAGTAGGAAATTTATTTTCATTGGATATGACGAAAAGACAAAGGGATACAAGTTGTTGGATCCCGGCACCAAGAAAGTAATGATAAGCCGAGATGTGAAAGTTAATGAAGAAGATGAATGGAACTGGAGCACTTCATCCGAGGTCATCTCAGATCCCGGACAGACGCTTACTCGACAAGAAGAGAAGGAAGGAGGATCACCAAGTTGGATCCTGGCAAGAAGTGAGACATCTGATGAAGACGAGATGAGACAACTCCGAATGAGGAGTTTGCAGGAGTTGTATGATTCAACCAACGAAGCTCACCTTGTTTGTTTGTTGACAGATTCTGAAGAAATAACATTTGAAGAGGCAATCCGAGATGAGAAATGGCAAATCACCATGGATGAAGAAATCAAGGCCATTGAACGGAATGATACTTGGGAGTTGACCGAGATCCGGGTAGATAATAAGTCAGCAATCGAGTTAGCTAAGAACCCGGTCAATCACGAAAGGAGCAAGCATATCGACATTAGATTCCACTTCATTCGAGATCAAGTAAAAGGAAAGAAGGTGGAGTTACTTCATGTGGCAAGCCGAGATCAAGTCGGAGATGTTTTCACGAAGCCATTACCGACATTGCTGCTGGAAAATTGTAAGAAGATGTTGGGGATGAAAGACGGAAGAAATATTTAAAGTTTATGGGGGGATTTTGTTGGATTAAACTTTAATAATAATAAATTAGATATGTGAAGAGTCATGTCCCTAGGTGAAGAAGTTACTCAAGTGAAGAGTCATATCTTTAAGTTTACATTAGTAGATAATTTATTAGACATGAATATTTTTAAATTGCTCCCACTTGCTATTACTTATAAATAGCATCTCGTGTAAAAGGCCAAAGTGTGGCTTGGCAGACCATTATCTAAATACATCAGAAGTATTCTACCAGAGAGATTGTTGTGTGTTTGTGTGAGTGCCCATTATCTAAATACATCAGAAGTATTCTACCAGAGAGATTGTTGTGTGTTTGTGTGAGTGCACCAGTGTGTGTGAGGACCTGTGATACCACAGTTTTTAATATCATAGCTGTTTTTTACTTTTGATAGCATTTATTAACATGAAGAAAATAAGAATTAACGAGTCGTTCAACTCTTTTCAGGCAGTTGGTGTTCTTTGTGAGGCACAGTATTTCCAGAATGTTATGCGTGTTGGTTTTCGGCTTAGATCAACTTTGGTATGGTATCTCTTTCTCTTAAGAGTCCAACTACCTATTCCTCCAATCTAGACAGCCCTAAATACACATTTTTATCCTAATTTATTTTATTATTTTATTTATCAACACAATTATATGATCTGACCAAGTCTAATTATATATAGGTGGCTGCTATATTTAGAAAATCTTTAAGGCTAACTAACGATGGTCGAAAGAAGTTCCCATCTGGGAGGCTTATGAATATGATAACAACAGATGCCAATGCATTACAGGTTCATTTGCTACTTAGTATTTATGTCTATTGTCTTCTTATATACTGAAACTTTATTATTATGAATTAGAGTGTAAAAACGCTCCCATGGTATAAATCTTATTGCTAATGTACCTTTGCAATGTGTAGCAAATATGTCAACAACTTCATGGACTATGGTCAGCACCATTCCGTATAACTGTAGCTATGGTTCTCCTATACCAGCAACTAGGTGTTGCTTCACTTATTGGATCATTATTGCTAGTTCTCATTATCCCACTGCAGGCAAGTTTTGTCTCTTCTTTTATACCTCAGACATGTGTATTATGGTTTTTGCGGTCTGAAAGACAAATATTAGGAAAGGACCCTGAGGGAATCCTTGTCCTGCAGCACTTGATATCTTTCTAATCTTTGTATAGTACATTATGGTACATAAATAATATGATTCCTATTGGTGAGAAAGCTAAAACTCAAATAATTTTAATAGAGAGCAAATGTTAGAGAGTTGTGAAATTAGTATAAAATGAAACTTATATATTTGGTTTCTTGTTCCTTTTCTAAACAATAACTGTTCTCTTTTATTTTATAGGTTTTGATCTAATGAAAAAAATAATAATAATAATTTTATTTTTTTGAGAGCAGACATTTGTGATTAGCAAAATGCGAAAACTGACAAAGGAAGGACTGCAACAGACAGACAAAAGGGTTGGTCTCATGAATGAAATTCTGGCTGCCATGGATACCGTAAAGTATGAATACATTAAAAAAATGTCCACTTACAACATTTGAACTTAGTTTGTGTTTTAACAGTTTTTCTGATATGCTGATATGATTCAGATGTTATGCATGGGAAGCAAGCTTTCAATCTAGAATTCTAAGCATACGAGATAACGAGCTATCATGGTTCCGCAAAGCCCAGCTGCTATATGCTGTATGAGCCTTGACATAATTTTAGAATTTAATGTTACTCTATTGTTTCCATTATCCAGTCTCTGATTCATGGTGACAATTAATGGATTTAAGATTAATCATCTTTCTGTATCAAGAGCATTGGGTTAGTCATTTACACTAATTGGATTATTTATATACTCCATGTAAAAGTAGCAAAAGATTGATGGATTACATGGTCGATAAGTACATTCAAATTTAATATGCATTAATCTGTTAGTATAAATTGTTTTAAAGGAAAAGGTCACCTGGTATCATGTCAGAAAATGACTTTCTAAGATGATAAATCTTCATTGTTATGTTGCTAGACTTTCCTTGGGTAATAATATTTGAATTGTCCGTTGACATTGTTGTTGACTTAAGCTATATCAAGGATGATTTTTGAAGGCATATATGTTAGTGTTTCTTAAGCTTGTAATATGTAGCAATACATGCTATTAATGCCTACATTTGGGGCTAATTCCAAGGATATTCTGTCACCATTCATGAAATTCCAAGCTTGTAAATCTTGGGATCTCACACCAAAATAAAAAAAATTGTTTATATGTGTGACAAACACTTTTGTCTATCAGTTTGTGTTATTTTGGAGATATATTCATCTATTATTCATACAACATGTACAATCACTTATTTCTATTCTATATATGCATGTAGCACATGACTAAACATGTTCTTAAAATTCTTGTAAGCATTCCTATAACATACAAATTCTCCTAGATTTGAAAATTCATATATTTTTTCCCAACTACTTGTCTTCTGTTGCAGCTTAACAGTTTTATACTAAACAGCATCCCCGTTCTTGTGACGGTGACCTCATTTGGAATGTTCACTTTACTGGGTGGAGAATTGACACCTGCAAGGGCATTTACCTCATTATCTCTGTTTTCAGTTTTGCGCTTTCCTTTAAATATGCTACCAAACTTACTAAGTCAGGTTGTTGTCATCCCTTGTCACGTTCTGTTAACACTTACTTTATTTGGCGATGTCAAATCGTTCCTTACTTATTGTTTTTTCTGACAGGTAGCAAATGCAAATGTCTCATTGCAACGTTTGGAGGAACTCTTCTTAGATGAGGAGCGAAACTTAAAACAAAATCCACCTATTGAACTGGGACTTCCAGCCATCTCTATTGAGAATGGATACTTTTCATGGGATCCTAAGGTGAATTTGTCTAAGATCCTTCTGTGCGCAGCTACAATTTTTTTAAAGCTGTAGTTTTCAAAATTAACAGGCACAGATATGTTTACAATACAAGACAAATCTGGGTCAACTGGAATAATGATATTCATATTCCTTGTAGGTTTTACATTACCATGCTGTTGCTTTTGTTGAATGAGATGCTATAGTTTTCATTTTTTTGGATACATTTTATAATTTCTATGTTAGTGACTCACTTCACTTTATGTATGAAAATTGTATTCAATACACAGGAGGAGAAGCCGACATTATCAAATATCAATGTGGAAATACCAGTTGGCAGCTTAGTTGCAATCATTGGCGGTACTGGAGAAGGCAAAACGTCACTTATTTCAGCAATGATTGGAGAGCTACCTCCTTTAGCCGATGGAAATGCTACAATCAGAGGCACTGTTGCTTATGTTCCTCAGATTTCATGGATTTACAATGCCACAGTGAGTTGCAGCTTGCTTATGATTCAATTTTTATCTTTTTTTTATAAGAAAACCAAATTTACTTGAAAAAATACCACCATTTATCATTCTAAATGCTTTCTTTTCTCAGGTTCGTGAAAACATATTATTTGGATCAAAATTTGAATATGAACGATATCGGAAGGTCATTGATATGACTGCTTTACAGCATGATCTCAACTTATTACCTGTAAGATTGTTAATAAAATGTCATCTTGCTTCTCTAAACTAATGGGAATTTGCCTTTTATAATCATCTCATTTATATCTTTTCAGGGACGTGATTATACAGAGATTGGAGAAAGAGGAGTCAATATTAGTGGTGGACAAAAGCAAAGAGTTTCCATAGCTAGGGCTGTATACTCAAATTCAGATGTATATATATTTGATGATCCTTTGAGTGCTCTTGATGCTCATATTGCTCAAGAGGTATCTTTCTTATTTCTTATCTAGTTCTAGAACACAAGTCCTTGTTATGGTATAAGTATCATCTATAGAGGCTAGGGTACATTGGTTCAGATTCATATACTATTTCCATCCTTAACATTTAACAAGTATCATTTATCTTGATTCAAATTCTCAATATTATATCAGCAAGAATCAAATCCAACTTATTTTTATTATTAATTAAGAACCTAATACAAGGGATGGCTGCTCATGGATTTTCCTTTCTTTTCTTTAGTATAAATGTTTGAATTTAAGATATCACCATTAATGGTTGACCATTTTAAAAAATTGAAAATATCATAGTTCATATAGTCTGAGTTGCAATTACCTTTAGGTTTTCAGGAACTGTATAAAGGAAGGGCTGCAAGGAAAAACCAGGGTTCTTGTCACCAACCAGCTACATTTTCTCCCTCAGGTGGATAAAATCATTCTGGTTAGTGAAGGAATCATTAAGGAGCAGGGAACCTTTGAGGAGTTATCAAAAAGTGGGCCTCTATTTCAGAAACTAATGGAAAATGCAGGGAAAATGGAACATGCAGATAACGATGAAGATAGAGAAAGCCATGGCATGGCTAACGATTTACCCTTGAATAATGAAGCAATTGTGGAATTACCAAGTGATGCAAGCTATGAGAAAAAAGGAAAATTACGAAAATCAGTACTTATTAAGAAAGAAGAGCGGGAGACAGGTGTGGTTAGTTGGAAAGTTGTAACGCGGTAAGATTGCCATGGAACCTCAGAAAAAAATGAATCTCTTTGCTTTGAGTTATTGTTATTAGAAAGTATTAATAAGATGATTTTGATTGTCAAATGATCAGGATTAGGAACACATGGTATTCCCTGCATTAAAAATGACAAAATGTTGATTTTTTTTCTCTTTTCTTTTCCTTTTGGCCTTGTTGGCACTTAATTTCTGCTTGAATTAAATTAGATGCTCTAGTTTGGTTATGACTTTTGATTATTTACAGGTACAAATCTGCACTGGGTGGACTGTGGGTAGTTTCCATACTCTTTGCTTGCTATACATTGACAGAAGTTCTTCGAATTTCAAGTAGCACATGGTTAAGTGTGTGGACATCTCAAGATTCCACTGCAGATTATGATCCGGCATATTTTCTTTTGATATATGCACTTTTCTCATTTGGACAGGTCATTGTGCAATCAGTCTCTATTTAATTTTCTGCTTGGTAATTTGCATCTTTCAACTTACTTGTAAGGAATTGGCATTATTTGAGAAAATGTTCATCCTTCAACAAGCTATCTGACTTACCATAGGGTAACTCTCTGTACATTTATTAGCTTTTGGGAAAATGAAATTAATATTTTCTTTGCTGCATTCAGGTATCTGTGGCACTTGCAAACTCTTATTGGTTGATCATTTCAAGTCTTCGTGCTGCCAAAAATTTGCACGATGCAATGCTAGATAAAATCCTCCGGGCTCCTATGGTATTCTTCCAAACTAATCCAGTTGGCCGCATAATTAATAGGTTTGCAAAAGATACGGGAGATATAGATACCAATGTTTTTAATTTGGTGAACATGTTTTTGGGGCAAGTCTGGCAACTACTTTCGACATTTGTTCTTATAGGCACTGTGAGCACCATTTCCCTGTGGGCTATAATGCCACTTCTGATCTTCTTTTATGCAGCTTATCTATATTACCAGGTATGCTCCATATCTTGTCCTTAGTTTTAGAGTTGTCTAATTAAATTATGCACATGCCAAGTTGGTTTTATCTACTTTTTCATTATGGGTTCTCTTGAAATTTGGATAACTGGAAAGAAAGGGGTTTCTTTTTTATTTGCATAGAGAGATAGATGAATGGTAACTAAATAATGGACAAGTACAAACATTATATGGGCATTATATATTTTTCAGAACAATTTACATTGAGATATAGGATTTTCTTTTGGTCAAAGTCCAGGTTAGGAGCCTTTTCCCATCAATTGGCTGATCAGGATTAACCATAAATCCCTTTGATTGGAAGTTTTAGTATTCTGTTGCACTATATACTACCAGGGAAATATTTCAGATATCTGAAGGTTGAAGTCCTTTTACATCCCCTGAAAAATTTCTTCATGATGCATAGTTTATAGTCTCCAAACTTCATTATTGAATCACAGTAACATTATCTCAGCAATGAATGCCTGATTCATATGCATCCTACTTCCAACTATTTTCTCTGTTTTTTACAATATTGCAATTATATGTTAAAATTCTATAAAGAAATTAATTTCTAAATAAACATGGAATAACTAGTGCAAACTGCAAAGTATAAATTACTAACCACCATAACGAATGTGTCAAAATGGTGTTCAAGTGAAGGTGTGCCAATAGAAAACACCCTTCTGGAAAGAAACACCACAAAAAAGTTTATTATTTTTTAGTTGACACTGTTGTCATGGTTTGAGGAATTGATCTTTTCTATTCACTTCTTGCCTGGCAGAGCACAGCTCGAGAGGTAAAGCGCATGGATTCCATTACAAGATCTCCTGTTTATGCACATTTTGGTGAATCACTGAATGGTTTGTCAAGCATTCGTGCTTATAAAGCATATGACAGAATGGCACACATTAATGGAAAATTCATGGATAACAACATCAGATTTACTCTTGTGAATATTAGCTCAAATCGTTGGCTCACCACAAGGCTAGAAACATTAGGAGGCCTCATGATTTGGTTGATAGCAACATCTGCTGTCTTGCAGAATGCAAGAGCTGCAAACCAGGCAATGTTTGCATCTACAATGGGTTTACTTCTCAGTTATACTTTGAACATTACAAATCTCTTGAGTGGTGTCCTCAGACAAGCAAGTAGAGCTGAAAACAGTTTAAATTCTGTTGAGCGTGTCGACACATACATAAATTTAGAAACTGAGGCTCCTGGTGTAATTGAGACAAACCGTCCACCACCAGGATGGCCAACATCAGGATCAATTGAGTTTGAGGATGTTGTTCTGAGATACCGGCCAGAACTTCCTCCAGTGCTGCATGGATTGTCCTTTACAGTACCTCCAACTGAGAAGATAGGGGTAGTTGGAAGAACTGGGGCAGGAAAATCTAGCATGCTTAACGCATTATTCCGGATTGTGGAACTACAGAAAGGAAAAATCAGTATTGATGGTTGTAATATTTCTACATTCGGACTAGAAGATGTTCGAAAAGTTCTTACTATCATACCACAATCTCCAGTTCTTTTCTCTGGTATGTTCCATGAACAGAACTCTTGTTCTATGCTAGAATTAGACAACCAAATATGAGTTTGATTTTAATCCACTATTAGCAATGTTTTTATATTGTGATTGAAATCCACAATTTCAGACCACAATGGTAGGTATTGTTGTACCAAGATGTCATGAGTGGAAAGGTATATACACTATCATCCAATCATGTATTAGCATCTTATTGGAAAATAAAGACTTTTAAATGGTTGTTGGCAGTGGATCAATAGGGAAAAGGGTGTCAACATAGTTGGGAAGGTTTTCTCTATTGTGTTGGCCTCAACTCCTCTTTCAAAAAAAAAAATTACAATATGTGGCAATAAGTGATTGGATGATAGTGTAAATAACTTTGACAGTGGATCAAAATTAAATCCATGAATTGTTTATATTCTAACTCCTAAATAAACCTGGTTATTGGTACCTTCATTGTGTATCATAAACATGAATTGTTTATTTTGGTACCTTCAAATTAGAATTAAAATTTGAAGAATTATTTGCATTAGAAAACTGTCAGTCAGAAAGTGTTACCTTTCTTGACCATGTGAGATTATAGGGGTTAAGACATTATTATTAACATTGAAATATCTTAAATTTTCCTTTAGTTGTGAATAAACATTGTTTATTAGCTTCAGTAAAACTTCTCCCTTCTTAAAATCATCACTCTTTCTCTTAGGAACTGTTCGTTTCAATCTTGATCCATTTAATGAACACAACGATGCTGACCTATGGCAAGCTTTAGAAAGTGCACATTTGAAGGATGTAATAAGAAGAAATCCATTTGGTCTAGATGCTCAGGTAGGTACACCGATTATGGTATAATTTTATCAGTACCTTTATATGATTGGTTTTCCCTACAGAGCTTTTTTGAATTATCAATTGCAAAGATGAAATATGACAAGGTAATCTCTTGCACTGAATAAAGGTTTCAGAGGGAGGAGACAATTTCAGTGTTGGACAGAGGCAACTGCTAAGTCTAGCTAGAGCATTGCTACGAAGATCAAAGGTTCTTGTCCTGGATGAAGCTACTGCTGCTGTAGATGTTAGAACTGATGCCCTTATACAGAAAACTATCAGACAAGAATTTCAGTCCTGCACAATGCTCATTATTGCACACAGACTAAATACAATCATTGACTGCAATCGGATTCTGCTGCTCGATGCTGGCCGAGTATGTCCAAGTACCATTAGTTACAGATATTTAATTCCTACATGCATAAGTTATTACGGCCCTATAAGAACAAGAGAAACAATGTAGATATGAATTGGACAAACTATATTCTTCCTCACTATTCATGACACTTGTTTTTTAATTTGGTCCCCATACAAAAAAATTTCAAATTTAGTTCTCATTTTGAATGCTGTCCTCACTGTCTACTGTTGTTTTAACAATTTGATATTGGCATGGAGTTATGATAAGTATAAAAACCAAATTGAACATGATTGAATAGTGGACTGTAATAAAATAAATTTGATCCCTACTACTTACACATGAAACCTATCTTTAATTTGGTCCCTACAGTCCTATAATACACTTCACTGCATTACAAGTCCAAATTATTATAGGCAGATCAAAGTGCAGACAATTATATATATAGAGAGACTAAATTGAAAAATTTTAGTATAAGTACCAACATGGAAATGACTCTCATTTAAGAATTAAAATATACATATATAGGAGACATATTCACACTCAAGTTTATTAGATCTTATTATGAATGGTTAAGATTAAAACACGAAGTCATTTAACTTTAATTGTAATCATCCATGTATGGTTCTACCGCCCATATTTTCTCCTCTCCCATATATATATATATATATATATATATGAGCGAGTAGAAAATTTGGGGATTCTCTTTTCACAAAGTCAACATTGATGATTCAATATTAAGATTCATCTTCCTCTATACATTCCAGGTCCTTGAATATAGTTCTCCAAAGGAACTTTTACAAAATGAAGGAACAGCTTTCTACAAGATGGTTCAAAGTACTGGACCTGAAAATGCTCAGTATTTATGTAGCCTAGTATTTGGAAAGGCAGAGAATAACTCAAATGAATATAACAAGGAGTTGGAAAACCATGTGAGACAATTAGCTTCTTCTCACTGGACTGCTGCTACTCAGTTTGCCATAGTTGCTACCCTTTCTTCATTAAACCATCACCTTCAAAAGCCAAGTAGTGAAGACAATAAAGATATCCTTGATAAAACAAAGGATGCAGTTATAACACTTCAAGAAGTTCTAGTGGGGAAGCATGATGAAGACATAGAAGAGACACTGTATAAATACCATATTCCTACAGATAGATGGTGGTCTACTCTCTATAAAGTTATTGAAGGTAAACACACATAACATAAGAATGATATTTTATAAATAAATAAATAAATCCTGATTGGCATGATATGTCATTTTTCTTGGCAAGTACTCGTGTTTCCTTTTCATATAATTCATGGAATTTGAGTTGGGATCAATCACTTATAAGACATGTTTGGATAAAATTTTCAATAAGTACTATTTCTATAGAAGCTAAAATGAATCAAATTTTCCGTTTAAGTTAAAATCAATTTATGCACTTTTACTTTTAAGAAAAGTTTTCTTCTCTAACTTCTTCAAAAGGTAAGGTGCATAAGTTAATTTTAACTTATAGAAGAGTTTAATTTATTTTATTTTTTATTGTCTTCTCTTATAAGTGAGAAGTTTGTTCAAACAAGGTCAGACTATTTAACAAAGATTAAATATTTTCAGTTCCACACCCAAGTAAAAAGTATTTGTTGGTACAACAATCCATCCATCAAACCAATAGAAAATGGTACCTGTAATCATAAAATACAATAACTGAATTAATAAGACGTGATAAGTTTAACAGTAATGTTTCTGCAATTAATTTTGTCAAAAATAATGTAATAATAGTCCATTATATATAGTCAAGTTATACTTATTGGTTTATTTCAAACTATTATGTTTTGCCTCTAAATTTGCTGATTCTATATTTAAATTTTTCACCAGGTCTTGCTCTCTTGAAGAGGTTGCCTCCAGACAACATTCAACAACTAGAACTTGATTTTGAAGGGAGATCTTTTGACTAACATACATCTTGAGGTGTAGAGAGGAGTTTGCAATTGCAATTAAATCTCAGAGGAATCACAATATAACAAGATTCTTTAGAATTTTTTCCCTCTTTGCTACACCATTTTCCTCTGTGTATGTTTTAACACTTTCTCTGATGCTAATAGGGTTACCGAGTAATCCATATTCAATATTAATTATTTTAGCTTCCGCGGGGCTAGGTTATTTTAAATTTTACATATTATTTTAAATATCTATGCAATCAATTTGAGAAAATAATTTTAGGTTCATACTCATCATAAATTATAAATTCAATCTTATCATCAATAAAATTATAAACCACAAACTCACAAGACAGATTTTTAACATTGAAAATCCCTCAAAGTAAGGGGTAAAAATCACAAGTCGTCCATACCTAAAAAACAAACTGCATTCTTATCAATAAAGGGCACAAAAGAAACTCCAACAAAATGAAAATCTAGCACAATGCTTTTAAAATGAGAAAGAGGTGCCAAGATAAAAAAAAAATACCAAAAATAGACATGTATTGTAAACATGTGTTTTCTCTCTCCAAACCTGTAACACCCTTATTTTGCAAAAGGTCTTTTTGGCCATTTTTGAAATTAGCAAGTAAATAAAAACTTGAATTATCAAAAACTTTCTTCAAATACATAAAAATATGTTTCTCTTTTTCAACACTTGTAAGTAAAATCACCTCACATAAAATTTTTTAAACGAAACTTATTTCATTATCTCATCATAAAAGAAATGAAATGTCCATCAACTGAAAATCATTCTTAAATATACTTCTCATTTTATACAAATGTTTGATTCTCATAAAAAAAATTAAATTACAAAAGGTTTCCTTCAAATAACCTTTAGTTTCATCCTTAAACAACTTTACTCACTAAAAATAAATTCACATTTACATCTTTGAAAGAAAAATATGAAACATCTGAGTCACGTATAGATGAAAAATACCCTATAAAGTAAAGGTATAGTCTACTCTCTTTCATACAAGAAAAGACCAAGACTTAGAGCGGTGACACCATAAATAGAAACACCTAGTTGAACCCACAAGGAATCTTTGGAAGAATCTTCTTCTTTCTCTTGAAACATCCATCCACACCGATAGCTCTTGTCGTGGCCTCTCTTTTCCATCTCCTTTAACTCATATGGTGCATCCAATCTTCCCTAAAAAAGAAAATGTAAGGAGTAAGTCTTCCTGCTTCTCAAAACTACACACAAAATGACAAAAAGTCACACACCACCTATTAACCACAGCAGTGTGGTTGTCTAACGGGTCTCACTCATAACCCTAAACGTTTTTATAACTAACTATTTGAATCATTTCACACTGGTCAGCTGCCACTGGAACTTCCAAAACTCAATCGTGTTACAACAGTTAAGTTAGAATGTTGTTGGGAGTACACCTTTCCACAATGGTACAACGTTAGACTCTCACCAATGAATAATTGCTCGTAATTAGTCAGGGTTGCCAAGCTGGCTCTGTGACCTAGTCACTACTTGGCACCACATCCCTAAGGACGATAACACCTTTTGATCATTTTCCAAGTACCAATTTGAGGTCATCCAACCTCTGAGGATTGACTCCTCAACAATTGTCCCCATTAAGATTGTCCTTTCTTTGTCATTGTTGGGTTTCACTGCACTAGGTGTTGGACAACGACGAATTGGCACACGAGCTTGACATCTCATATCTAGCTCCACAATCACATCATTTCGAGGACATTTGCCTCCCTCACCACACTAGGTGAACAAACATTGTCATTCGACCTCCATTTTATGAGCTTTAATGTTCTCACAGTCAGAACATCCCATGTGACTCTTTTTATCTCGTACTTTTCATATCTTTCCATGTACTTGCGCTTATGTGTGTGTGTGTATGTATTATGATCACATGAATTTAAATCACACAATCATTCACGACGTATAACAATTTCATTAAGTTTTATGCATACCTCACCCTCTTAAGTCTTATGATCGTTCATACTTACCATTATTCCTCCATGCAGGGGTTTTAACCAACGCACAAATAAAGAGTTCAATTATGTCAGAATTATTATTGATACTCTCAGTCCATCACTCATGTATTTCCATAGTTTCTTTAGGGTTTGTTTACTGTTTATCATCTAAAATATCAATAGCACTAGAACTGAGTTCTAGTCATCACATGTCCTCACACTTGAGTCCATGTAATTAGATCAACAAACATACACGATACAATTCTGCAATTAATCTATCACACAAAGCAATCGCACACACAAACAATTATAGTGCCTGAAGTTCACACTTCTCCTAGTATCCAATACAGTTAATAAAAATTAAAGACAACACATTCTCAATATATAGTCACCTGAATTCACACTTCTCTAGCAAGTTATCAAACTCGAGAGTCTACATAGACTCATGAGAGCTCCATAGACTCAACTTGTAGACTTGTAAGAGTCTACTTCATATAAAATAAAATAAAAATACCTATAAATAACTTACCAATTAAATATTTCAACAACATGATAAATCATAAAAGTTAACCATAAATTTCATAATACTTAAATAACAAAGTCAAATAATACATCACTACTAGATAATAACTTGCAAATGTGATAATAGTAGTAGAGCATACCCATTGAGGGTTTGATGTTGTTGGAGAACAAGGGTGTGATGTTTTTAGAGGTGAGGATTTTTTGATTCAGGAACAATACACCAAATGAAGTTATGTTGAACCCATAGCACATAGAAAACAACCCAAAATGACACGGATTTTGGTCTAACTTTTTTTAACTTTCTAGCTCATTGACTTGGTGATAAACTTGAGAGTCTACTGAGTTTACCTAGAGTCTACTAAGAAAAGATATTGCACACAAGTCAACTCACAAAGGGTAAGTGGACTCGTAAACTTGTAAGAGTTGACGAGTTAACTCGAGAGTTTGATAACCATGTTCTCAAGTCTTTCAATTAGGTATAAGATAGTAAACATTCATCAACATGTCATAGAGCAACAAGCATCTCAATTTATTATAGCAGAGATTTTCAAGAAACTCAATGTTTTTCCTAGGGACCAAAAACAACCTTAATAATATAAAAAAGGGAAATAATAAGGATTAATTTGAATCAATAAATAACTTTGTTAATTGTCATACCTTAATTTTGTTCGAGTTCAAAAAAAAGAAAAAAAATAATTAAATAAAATAAAGGGAACAATAAAAAGGGAAAGGGGAAGGGAAGTATGTGCATTAATGATGGAGGAGGCACAGATCCTAAGAGAAGAGAATGGACCAATCAAGTTGTGTCATTTAGCAACACCTTCAAAGAAGAGAAAGGGTCTCTCAGGTATCCTCATTTCTTCCATTTCCTCTTTTCCTTTCTCCCTTCTTCCTTTCTTCTCTTCTCCTCTTTCATTTTTTATTTTTCTCTTCTGTTGTTTGCTTTTTTTCATCTCGTCGGTGGGCTCCTTGGCTGTCGGCAAGGCCTTGCGAGTCACTTTCACACCATCACCTCGACCTCCGACCATCTTTTGGTGGCTCAAGGTTGCGTGGGTTGTTCCTCCTTCATCTTCTTTTAATTGCATTTTGTTTGCGATTTTTTTACCATCTCCGGCGAGGCCCCACCCGTGCTGTCGCCATTGTCGTGTGACTGCCGCCACCACCACTGTGACCCTGGGGTCGGTCGCACCACTAGGCCCTTCGCTGGTGGCGTTAGAGGCCTTTGCCCCCTTTCGTGGGTTGATCACTCAATTCTTTTTTTTCTCCTCAAAAATTACATATTACTTGAGATCCCTTCAAGGTCCAATGTCTTAAGTGATTCTCTTTGTTTTTTCTCAAAATTCAAGGTCGTTTCAAGGTCCAATGCCTTAACGACTCTTTTTCATGCAATTGAAACAAATCTTCCGAAAAAAATAAAATCAGTCCAACATGTAAGTTGTTTTTTACCCAAAGAACTATGTAAGTCTGATTTTCTCATTGGACTTAGGGATAAGTAGGAGCAAGGGCCTTGTAGACCTGAAAAAGAAAAAAACTAAAAAAGCAAAAGATCCCCTCTTTTTTTTTTAAATAAAAATTTTCTTTCTTTTCAAAATTAAACAAAAACAAAAATAATTCATGTTCTCAAGGGAAGTTAAATAATTAAGAAGTCACTTTATTTTTATTACACGTGATTAAAATTTGTCATCTTCATGAAGAATGTGTGTGGTACTAATACCTTCCCTGTGTGTAAAGAACTCTCGAATATTTTTTCTCAAATCGTAGACCATCACTTATCTTTATGATTTTCTCGATGTTTTCCTTAAATAAACGTTGGTGGCGACTCCCCTAATTTTTCTTATTTGGAAAACACTCTTTATCTTTTTTTTTTTATCACCGTCCCGTTGTGACCACCAAGTTGCGACACATATATATAAATATAAATATTATGTTTCCATTAGGAGCATTTCGTGGATCACTTACATGGATAATTGGAAGCAAAAATATGGATGACTCAAATCCGGGTAAGATAATTTGAAATGATATTAAAACCAAACCAAATTAAAAGGAAATTAATAAATATTTTTTCAATTATCATTTATGTACAATTAAATAATAAATTATTTTCATTAGATTAAATTTTCAATTGTGTTTGTTAATCAAAGTATACAAATTAGCATTTATATATTATCCAATCAAGAATTTTAAATACAAATTTAAAAGAAAATTAACTACTATATTCTTAATTAGCATTTTTTTATAATTAATTAATGTTTTATTTGAATTGGTGAACAATTTATTATAAATTACCCATCACTCATTTCAAGTTAGTTCTCTCGTTCATTATTTTCTCTCTCGGTAAATTTCAACATTTTTGTCTCATTTCTCTTTGAATTTTCTTGATCTGAATCTGCATCTTTTTTATTTCACAAAAACATACTAATTTTATTTTCTTTTATGTGCAGATACATATTTGAGTTGAGTTGGGAAAGAGATTCTTTAGGTAGGGAATTTTATAATATATTTTTTTCTCCTTTCTCTTGATGAATTTTTCTTACATGAATTTGCATCAATTTATCTCACCACAGCATACTTTTTTGTGTGCAGATACACACTTGATTGAGAAAGAGGATTATTAGGTGGTGAAAGAAATTTGGGTTGTCACCTTTATTTTTTAAATTAAGTAACTAACCTAATTTCTTAGATGTATTTCTTCAGAGAATCAGTGTTACGTATCCCTCTGTAGAGGAAACAAGTCGTGTCCATATTCCCCTTTGAAAGTTAAATATTGTTTACTAGCTTCAAAAAATAAAATAAATTGAAGAGAAAATTTTGATGCTTTGATCTAAATAGAGAAGGAAAAAGGTAGGCGAAAAGAAAAATATATTAATTTTTAATGTGTTTCTTTTTCTTCTTCTTCATTAGAATATTTTTTATGTCTTCTTATGTGTTCTCTTATTAACAAAGAAGTGAAAATTTGTCTTTCTTCTTATGTGCTTTAAGTTTTTCTTACATATTCGTTTTGGTGATAAGAGAAAATGTGGGAACAATATTGACAATTACATGTAGATTTACGTTGAAATAAAATTTTACTCAAAATTTTCTTTTCTTATGTTTTACATATTTTTTCTTCTTTATCTATTTTGTTATCTTTTTTAATGTATTTTTTTATCTCATCAACTCTCATTTCGCTTTTCTTCATATTAATCAATATTATTTATTTCATGTATTTTTTTTATTAAATCATGTAACAAAATTTTATTTTCCATTTGAAATTTCATAATCATTTTCTGTGTGTCAAAATCCTTAATCTACACTGATTGTTTTTGTCCTGCTAATTTCAATTTGAAATCATTTTTTATGTCACAAATAAATCTGCTCTCTTTTTCTTTCTTTATTTTTCTTATATTTTCAATGAAAAAAATTCTAGCAAATTTTGAATAAATGGTAAATTAAAATTTAAAAGATCTTTCATGTAGTTATTTTTTTTATTTAGTCATTGGTTGGTTGAATAATTGAATTTCTTAATGATAATTTAATTTCCTTGAAGTAAACTAAGAATAGATAATTTTTGTTTATATTTTTAATGATAATATAAGTTTCTTAAAGTTATTAAATATATAAGGAAATCAGATAGAGTGACAATGGTGAGCTTGAGATCCTGAATAATGGACTTTTTTTTATGAAATGAATAATGAAATCTATGCATTTAAACTTGATTTATATTTTAATTAATTTGCTCTTTGAGAGACTAGGTAAGTAGGGCGAAAAGGGGGAGCAGAGCAAAACAAATTTGTTAGATTCAGGATGTATCGTACCTTTTTTATAACATAAATTGCTCTATAAAATGTAATTCAAAATTAATTTTAAAAATTGAAAATTGAAATATTAATTAACAGTTTACATTAAATTAACCATTAACATTAATTGACAGTCTATATTTGAATGATCCTTTAACATGATTTTTTAGTAATACATGTCCTTAATCTTCAAATTAATATGAAATAAACCCTTTTCATTAATATCTACAAACAAAATCATCATTGTTTTCATAAATTGCAAGGAACCTAAGAATGATCCTAAAATATAATTATTTTTTGGTCTTGCAGTCAAAGGACGATTTTTATGATTACAAAGTGATTATAACTGTAGATAGATAATTATTTCCTTTGGTTTTTGTAAATGTATGTATGTTTACACTTGCATACTATTGCAATACAACATTATTATGTAATGTACAAAATTAAATATATTGAATTATCATATTACCGTAAACGTTAGATACATATGAACTAATCTTAATGACCTCCTTTTTAATTTATAGATCGATCCAATCAAAGAAAATAATTTACAAATTCATATATAAATTTTCAAATAGTTCAAAAACTTACTTAATAAACAACATAAGGATAACTCAATACTAAAAAGATTAACATAACGTATATAATTGCAAGTACTGGCACCTTGATTCACATTCTATTTCTTTTAATTACAAAATAGATACCCTCAAATTAAGAATTAGATGTTACTGTTTTATCTAAAAAAAGAATTAGATGTTAATGTCTTGAAAGATACAAAAATTATACCAACAAATCTTTGATTCAAGTGGTCTTAGATTTGATCTGTTTAAACAAGTTTTTATATTTGAGTGTTATGAATGAAAAAAATGAGATTGAGAGAAGATTCCACTAATGGTGGTCAATGAGATTCTTAAGTGAGGATTATTAATTAACAAAATTAGTTGATACTTCACACCAATATTGTTAACAAAAAATATACAAAATTATTTTTAAAAATTATTTCTTTAATAATTTTTCTATATAAATTAATTTTTTTAACTTGATCAATATATTTAAAGGAATTTAAATTCAATTAAATATATTGAAATACTTTTGTACAAGTGAATTACATATTATGATGAAAATTACGTAAAATAAATTATGCTATATATTAATGATAGAGTAAAGTGAAAAGTAATGAAACAAAAAGAAGATAACTTATCAGGTTTATATATTATATTTTTTTTTAAAATTTGAAAATTCAATTATTATGATCGGTAAAATAAAACATTGTTCAGCTTCTTAAGATATAAAATAATTATATAAATATTTTGTTAATGGGTGAGACGTATTTATAGAAGAGAATAGTGTAAACTAATTTAATAAGAAAAGAAAAACAGTCACTAACTCTATATATATTGATGCTTTGTTTTATAATTACAGCTAATTATTTATTTTGATTTAAAATTAAAAATGGTTATAAAAATGAAGTGATTATCTTAACTGATTTTATAATTTTGACCGAAAATATTTTGATATGGTTAAAATTGATTTAACTTTTATATATATATAATTTTATATCATAAAACGTTAATATGTATTTTGATATGGTTAAAATTGATTGTAGACTATTATTGACTCTCTAAGATATTAGAATTTCTTTAAAATTTCAATGTGAATAATTTCTAATAACTAATAACTCTTTCCTTTTGCGATGACAATAGAAAAGAGTATTTCCTTGAACATGTTTTTTTAATGTATTTTCTTTAACATGTTTTTCACTATGACAAACTAAAATAGATTTATGTTTCATGTCTTATTATTTTTATAAAAATATTTATTTTTTTTATTCTTTTCAAGTTTTAATTTTTAAAAGAATATAAATATTACTCTCCTAAGAATAGTTTGTTCCATGCATTGCAGTAGAACATGCACTAGATATTTATATTTAAATTTGGCATATGCACTTTTATATAAGGTGATGTTTATATCTTTTATATCAAAATATCCTTTTTTTTAATATAAAAGTATAAAAAGTTATATTTTTAAACTATTATATAATGTATTTATATTACCATAATCCATATTTGTATTCATCAATCACACAAGTAATTAAACTTTAACAAAGTCATTGAGATGATTAATTTTTCTATAATCATTTGCGTTATTTATATTTATTTGTTTCATGAGTATTCATACAAGAGTAAATCCATTTGGATGATTTTTATTTTTTTTATAATCCTTGATTTTTTATGTCAAGAGACTCTTAGATATTTCTATGTATTTTTAATATATACAACTTTTATATAATGATTTTTAAATTTTAATATCAAAATATTTAATAATTTAACAGTATAAAAACTATATTTTTAAATTATTATATATTCTATTTATATATGTAAATTGCACGGATAATCATATTAAAGGTAATCGATTTGAGTGATAATTCTTTTTTTATAATCATAAGTTTTTGGATAATCAATAATGAAAAAAAACCAAAAAATGTAACAAATTTTTAGATGTGCTCATAACGTTTTGCTCTTAGTCATATAAATTTGAACATTTAATCATGGTAAAAAAATTTGAATAAACATTATCATATTTTTAGCAAGATGCTTATGCTTATTTTTATAATTAATTAAATAAATAAAATTTAAATAAAAATAGTCAAATTCTCTTTTTATCCATTACACGGGTTAAAAAAGTAGTTTATTAGGTACTTAAAGTTCTCTATCTATTTGGAAATGTTTAGAAGAATTTTTTGAAAAAACTGTGTGAGGATAAATTAGTGAATATAATACTTAAATTATAATTTTTAACTAAATTTTAATTTATGGTAGAAATTTATATATATATTAAAAGGAAACAAAAATCTTGTGAAACAACAGAATACTAAAATGCAAATTTTTGTATATATAAACATACACGACTTCACCTATAAAGATTAACAAAAATACACAACTTATAAAATATTTATATACTAATAAAAATATATTGAAAGTCATATTTCCAACATTTTTCATTTATAATTTTTTCAATCCCCTAACTTATTTTCCCTAAAATAAATTATTCAATTTGACGTAAAAAAAGTATTCAACTTCTCCTTCAATAAATCCAAATTTTTTTAAAAAATCATTTAATTCTTAAACAGCACTTGTAGACAGTAGTCCAACTCTGTTTTTAATGATAAAGCTTGGGAGTTAAACGACGTAGTGTTATTAGGGCTTTTATTCTATAGCCTTGAAGATGGTGAATTGAGGACAGGAACAAAATCAAATTGAGCATTTTTCTTTTTCCTCTGTTCTTCAGATTGGAAGGTACATTTCAGTTTCTCATCTTTATTTTCTAATTGCCTTCCTTCCTTTGGTTATGCTTGTGTGTGTAAAGTCAAAATCTCTACCTTTTGATCTAACTAAGACATCTTTTTAGCACCAAGATAATCAGCTTTTGTTTGATTTAAAATACTGTAGTTGTTTTTCAAGTCCCAATTTGATTACTTCCCCTTTTTATTTATTTATGTATATATTTTTACTCTTGTTTTTTTTTTTCTTCATTTTATTTTGTTGTTGTTTCTTTCTGTATATGATGTTTTTTTGTCTAGCTGTGGCGTTGTTGATGTCTGCTCTGCTAGCTTGAATTTTTCCAACCTTTTGGATTTATTTGTCAATGACCATTCATTTTTCACTGGTTTTCTTAATATTGTCTATCTTTCCACTTGAAATGTTCTTTGAAACATTGGCAAAAACTCATGGGTGCTAGAAATATGTCTCGGAGACGCCTGATTTTGTATTCTTATGGTGGCTTTAGTTTTGAGATAGAGTCTGTGAGATGTGATAATATTTCTTTGTGTTTCATGCTTTCTATATTAGGCTTGTCATGAAATACGCATTAGTTTGTGACTGCACACCAATCCTTCAATTCAACTTGATGTTGTTTTGTTTCATGTACTGCCTTTTTAATTCAAAGCTGACAATGGTTATTGTGCTTCTTAGTTCCAACTAGTTATAGAATGGTTATTCTTGTGTGAAAGCATATATTAGTTGTCTAGTTTGTTTGTATTGCGTGATAAACTGATCCATTGAAAAATTATGCTAATTTGCCTGAATCTGTTCAAAATGGTTTTTGAAAAAGGAGGGATCATGTTCAATTGGTTAACTAGCAGTAGGATTATGGGTTTAGTTCATTTCTGAAGAAAGGAATATGAGAAGTGGGAGGTAATGACAGTAGAGGATGGATGTAGCTAAAATAAATCCTCTCCTTTTTTTCCCTTCTAACCACTTTTGAATGCCCACGCATCTACACCATAGATGTGCAGTTGTGCATGCACTCATTGTTTCTGTTACTGCTTGAGATCAGTTGGAGAGAGAAAGAAACGAGTTTGGGGCCCTCAATATAAGAACTGATGGTCTCCTTTAACTTATTTTTTTCTGTCCTATGGTTCCATGTGACAGCTGCAAATCCAAATTTCTAGCATTTAGAGGGTGTACATGTGTTCCCCTATTGATGTACTTGAGTTTGGTAAGATACTTTTGTTTTGATGAGCTATTCTCTTATAGTTTGCATCAGACAATTTGTTAGGCTTTATGTCATCTTGCCTGCTTTTCTTGTGTTTGGCAAATGCCTGTGCAGCATGCCTGATTTTTAATTCTCTGTTGTATTATGCTTATTTGAAGCTTAAAATATTCTGTTGCATGGATTGTGATTCGTATTGTATTGGCATTACAGTTTGTACATGAATATTTCCAGTTATATCTACCTTGCAAACTTGCCCCTTTAGTAACCTTGGGATATAGAGGAGGATTTGAATGTTGCTGCTTCTGCAACTGTTTCACTTCAAATGAAGGCAGACTTATTGATTATTTCATTGGTCTACTCCACTTGAAACTCAGACAGTGGTCATGTCCCCCATTAAAGCTATTTTATTGCAATGAGTTTTAGAGTCGCTGCTATTGCCTCTATTCCTTGGTAGAAATCGCTGTGAGGGCATGTATGTTCTAAACTTGTTGATCATTTCTGGATGAACACAAGGGATTACAAATTTAAATTTGGTATTGAAACAGTTCAGTGGCCATGTCAAAAATACCTCACATCAAAGCAGGGGACGTAAGCACTACAAAAGATATATTTGTTTCAGCTGTTCGCTTTGCCGTGTCTATTGAGGGACCATGTTTTCCATTTGGAGATGAGCTGCGAATCTCTGCTCAAGAGCAAATTGACTACATGCTAGGAGAAGATGGAGATACTACTATCATCATGGCTGATGATGAAGTACAGTCAGTGCTAAGAATGGGTGTTTATAAAATCATTCATTCATTTGAAATGGATTTGTCTTCCTTGCTTTTGGGCACTACCCTTGAGCTTGAGGGGGTGTATGATAGGATAATGAAAAGGGTATCTGATCTTGAATGGATGTGTAATGTACTCCCAAAGATGGATTTAATGAAGAATTTTGTTTCCAACTGGTCTGCAATCTCAAATAAAATTTTGGGGATCATTGAAGACAAGAAGCTTGACCATGTCATGTGGGGGCTGAAAGTGAAATTGATAGAAGTAGCATGTAAAGTTTTGGAAGCAGTTGGTTATGGTAGTGTGATTCTTCCAGCTCCATGTCGGGTGCAATTGCTAAAGACCTGGTTTCCATATGTTCGGAAGATGAAGCCTTTACTGGATTCAAAAGCCATTGAGGAAACTGGTTTTCCTTACAAAATGGATGAAGATTTGTGTCAGGCCATTGAGGGAGCAATTGTGTCACTGATATTGACGTTGCCATCAAATGATCAAGCAGACATTTTGGCAGATTGGATCAAAAGCCGGGAAGTTGGATATCCTGACTTGAGCGAGGCTTTTGAGGTATGGTGCTATCGAACCAAATCTGCCAAAAGGAGATTAGTCGAAGGTTTAGATGGCCAAAGTGATGCTGCTGTCAGCCCTTGAGTTTGGTTCTGAATTACTAACCTTTGTCCTTTTCTTTTTTAAAACTTATTTTTGGATAAATTTAGCTTCAATTGTAAGATCAAAGTTATCATGGATGATGGAGGTGTTGATTCCTTTTCTGACTTACGCCGAATGAATTGAGGTACTCAATCCGTCCACTTTTTATTGATTTAATTGTGCCTAGACAACTATCTGTTGAAAGGCACATACTATACGCATATCTGAACATTAACATTTGGCTATTAAACTTCTAGTGACTCGCCAATCATTTTACATTGGATGCACAAGGTAGTTTGGGATCAACATTTTTCATTTATTAATATTATTCGTTGTCTCACAAGGAATATATTTAAACTTTCCTTGTATGTGTTTTTTTATGGTAAAAGGTTCCTTTCCTGGTGATACAAACCCTTTTCGAGTATGGGAGAACTCCAGAGAAATTTGGAGGAGGAAGGAAAATAGAAAACTAAACTCAATTCATTCTTCACCAACTTTCCAGCAGGTTGTGTATATATAGCAGCATCACCAAGCTGCTATGCACACACACTAACAACAAGCTAAAATAGATTCCTAACAAACTCATTCTAGATATTTTTCCTATTATTATTTCCCATATATAATTACAAAGACTAATAACAATCCGAGTGGGCCTGTCAATAATAATTGGGCCGTAACACCAAGCTTTGAGGGTGTGCTTCATACACTATATCATTTTCTCATACACCATTAAATTTTTAGAAAATACCGTAAATGACCTTGGCTGTTTCTTCCTTATTTTAGTTGTTGGCTTCCATACCTGTACTCATTTTTGGTTTTGATTTTGCATTTTGGTTTTTTGAGTTGTGCATTGGTGGTTTTGCTTTCGAGGTGGTAGTTGGGTGGTGATTTAACATAGCGGTTCGTCGGAGTGGAGTAGTCGGTGGCGTCGTGGTGGCTGCAACGAGGTGAATTTATTTTTGTTTCATACGGATTCAACAATCCGTATGGATTATACGGATTACCGAATCCGTATGGATTAGGCAATCCATAAGAATGTAATCCGTATGCGTCTTACGGATTAGGTGATTCGTAAGAACCATACGGATTAAGCAATTTGTAAGACCCATATGGATTGCCTAATCCGTATGGTTCTAATGGATTGCCTAATCCGTATAGCTAAAAAACTGATTTTTTTTAAAGAATCTTTAATTTTAATAAAATATATTTGATTAAAATTGATTTTAAGTAAAAAAAATTATTCGTAATAAATTGGATAGTTGTAATTCTTGTGGATGAATACAATAGGTTAGATATTTGATTGTCTATGTAAATGGTGTTATTGAAATTTGAATGTTTTGTTAAAATTATTTATTATTATTCAATAATGAACACTTTATTGAATTTAGTTTGATATTGTTTTATTGATGTTGATACAAAAGTTTATTGAATTTGTTTTATGTCATGAATTTAATGTTAATAATCATTATTATTATTCGGATGTTTATGCTAATGATTAATTTTAATTTTAATTTGTTAGGATGGACAATGATGAGTGGATGTATGACTGTATTATGTCTGAAAAAATTAATATGAATGAAGACATTGGAACGGACCCTGATGCGTTTGAAAACAATAATTGTTTAATTGATTGTTCTGCAGCGTTCAAAACGTCTGAGGTATTTATATGATTTTAAATGTAGTTAAAGTTGTTAAATGATTGAATTAAGAAGATTGAAGATGAATTATCTATTTGTGTAGGTGTTTGAATCCCGTGATGCTGTATTGAAATGAGCTCGTACTATTGCAAATGATAATGGTTTTGTAGCTGTCATAATGAGGAATGACATGTCAACTGGAAAGATAGGAAGAACATCATTTGTGTTAATTGGTTGTGAAAGGAATGGAAAGTACAGAGCATGAAAAAAAGGTTTGACACCTTCAACGACTAGCATTAGAAAATGTGATTGTCCTTTTAAGCTGCGGGGAAAACCAGTCCCGGGAGGTCAAAGGTGGATGGTGAAGCTAATATGTGGCAATTATAATCATGTTTTGGCTAAGTCATTCTGTGGACACCCATATGTTGGTCGACTAACTGGGGAGGAGAAGATCATTGTTGCTGATATGACAAGGTTGATGGTGAAACCAAAAAATATTCTTCTAACTTTGAAGGAACACAATGTCAATATTGTCACAAGTTTGAAGCAAGTATACAATGCAAGATATGCATACCGGACACGTACAAGAGGCAGTAATACTGAAATGCAACAACTAATGAAACTTCTTGAACGCGACATGTATATTCATTAGCATAGATTGAAGGATGGAAATGTTGTGCGTGACTTATTTTGGGCACATCCAGATGCTGTAAATTAAGCATTGCATATCATATAGTGTTATTGATAAACATTACATACAAAACAAACAGGTACAGACTTCCTTTACTTGATATTGTTGGTGTAACACTTATTGGGATAACATTTTCAGTCGCATTTGCCTATTTAGAGGCAGAGCGTCTAAATAATGTTGAGTAGACCCTTGAACGCTTTAGATGGATGTTTCTTAAAAGTGAATTTTTCTCAGAGGTCATTGTTACCGATAGAAATTTAGCCTTAATGAGTGCTGTGAAAACTGTTTTTTCCAAAGTCCACCAATTTATTGTGTTAGTTTTACATTGACAAGAATGTGAAGGTAAAATGTAAATCTTATATTCGACAGAAAAACGCATGGGACTATGTCATTGAAGCATGGGGAGTGTTGTTGATTGTGCTACTGAGAAGCAATATGACAATTGTCTTATGAATTTTGATGTTGCATGTTCACTATAGCCTAAATTTGTTGATTATGTGAAAGACACATGGTTATAGCATGGACAAATAAAGTCATGCATTTTGGAAATACTACTACTAACAGGTAATTTTGATGTCTAACCATTGGCGTAATTATGGTTTGAGTAACTTTAATGTCTTTGAAATTAATTGATCATATTTTAAACTATAGGGTTGAGTCTGCTCATTGGACATTAAAGCGGCTACTACAAAATAGTCTTGGAGATTTATTCAGTGTTTGAGATGCCATGAATAATATGATCATCTTACAACATACTGAACTCAAGGCATCTTTGGAAAGAAGCACACATGTGGTAGACATGTTTTTAAAGTTACATTATACAAGAGACTTATTGGCATGGTGTCTAGGTATGTGTTGAACCAAATTGCTGCTGAGTTTGAGCGAGTCCATTATGTGGGCAAAAAACCCCTCTTGTTGTGGATGTGTACTGAGAACTACGCATGGTTTGTCTTGTGCATGTTGTAACGCCTGACCACTTGAAGGATCAATGACTGTCCCCACATATCAACAGAAGACTTTCCAGCGTGCTTTGTCCTCACTCACACACTTCCTAAGAAACTTCCTAGGAGGTCACCCATCCTAGAATTGCTCCAAGTCAAGCATGCTTAACTGTGGAATTCTTAAGTTATGGGCTATCAAAAAGTAGATGCACTTTGTTGGTATAGGTAATACCTATTATTTTCTTTTAAGTTATCCTCAACTGTACAGTCCTATACCTGCACAGCCCCTGGATCCCTCTTGTTCGGGTGTGTATTCTATTCATTCATGTACCCCTCTCACTGGAAACCTGCTAGGAGCCGCTCCTTGTCCGTGCCTTATTGCACCACCGATCATTCCCCGCCCTTGTCAGCGCTCAGGATGTTACATGCCTACTAGCTTCCGCTTGGTTCGTCCTCAAACCACACCGTACTGGTAGAGAGGTCATGCTCTGATACCACTTGTAATGCCCGACCACTTACAGGATCAATGACTGTCCCCACATACCAACACAAGACTTTTTCAGCGTGCTTTGTCCTCACTCACACACTTCCTGAGAAACTTCCTAGGAGGTCACCCATCCCAGAATTGCTCCAAGTCAAGCATGCTTAACTGTGGAGTTCTTAAATTATGGGCTACCGAAAAGTAGATGCACCTTGTTGGTATAGGTATTACCTATTATTTCCTTTTAAGTTATCCTCAACTGTACAGTCCTATACCTGCACAGCCTCTGGATCCCTCTTGTTCGGGTATGTATTTGATTCATTCATGTACCCCTCCCGCTGGAAGCCTGCCAGGAGCCGCTCCTTGTCTGTGCCTCATTGCACCGACGATCACTCCCCGCCCTCGTCAGCGTCCGAGATGTTACACATGTGAGCTAGCTAAGTATATTATTGGGAGCATTCCCATTAACATCATTCATATGTTTTGGCGAAGGTTAAATTTTTCAGACAAAGGTTTGCATGAATCTAACATCAGCATAACTGAAGAGATGGAAGTCATATCCAATCATTTTCAAAACCTTGACATGTGTGGTAAAGTGACATTAAAAACTAATCTTAAAAAAATTGTGTTCCCTGATTTAGATTCCATGTGCCCCCTTTCCCCTGAAAAGGTAATAACTAAAGGTGCTCAAAAGAAAAACATTACAAAGCACCAAAGGTCAACGAGAAGGGACCGTCTTACTTTGAGTATGTTGATGATCTACATTCTGTACAAAATAGTTGCTCCACTAAAAAATAGTCCAGTTCGTCATCTGATGTTGTAACGAAGAACACGATCGTTCCTATGCTCGATCAATTTAATCCATTAATGCATAAATTCATTTTGAACATCACTGATGTCAAAGCTGATGGTAACTGCAGGTATCATGTAATTGTTGCCTTATTAGGTTATGGTGAAGATTCTTGGTCTTTGGTACGCAATCATTTGTTCAAAGAACTTGCACAATGGTTTAAGGAATATATAGCCTTGTTTGGGGGGATACATAGATTTGAATCCTTAAAGTGGTCCCTACTAGTTGATGGATTGTTCAAGGCAAAACATCGTTGTCTCAAATACTGATTTCATTTAGCTTGAAATCAAATTGCAGCCAACATTTTTGATTAATTTTTTTACTTACAGGTAACGATGGATAAGTGGATGGATATTATTGATATGGGTCATGTAATTGCATCAAGGTTTAACGTCATTGTTGTGTCTCTTTCACTCAAGCACAGTATGTCGTTTTTCCCTCTAAGAAGCCAACCTCCTAGATCCCTAAGTTCATCGCATTCTGTGCATTGGTCATGTGTTTGGTAACCATGTTTTTCAGGTATGACATTAACTATCTAAGTTTAGGAAATGTGTTAAATATGTCAAAGTCATAATTTTTGTGATTTTGTGATTCAAACAGATACGTTTGCGAGACAATTGTCCTTTGTCATCGACAACGTTCTTGTGGGCCACTCATTGTACCACTGAAGCTCAACATTGGCCCAATCATTACATTGATCGAATGCAAATGTATACTAAATCCATGAAGTTGCACACACAACATGTTGATCTAGGAGATGTGTAGAAATTCATAAAACTTGAATCATTGTCTAATTTGATATATGCATGAATATTTAATGATAAACTCGCATAATTGCTAGTGTTGTCAAAACAAAAGTACAATAATGATGAATACGGTTTCCAATACATAAATATGTGATAATGGTCTTCAACCTCACCCACCTGAATGCCTCCTCTATGTATCTCTTGGTCGTCTAGCTCGTGTATAAACAATGTTGTCATAAGTGACACCACAGGCTAGATGAAGAAGTTACTTAATCGTGGTGTATGCATCTGTGCCCTCTGTAACCATCCTCATGTCAATCATATACTGCAATCTCTCAACTATTCGTTCGCACATAGCCTGACATAATGAAATGTTGGAAATATAAACATTGCATTAGCCACATTAAAAATGTCAAATTAAAATGATAGTTTACAATCACGCATATGTACCACAGCATGCGCTGATGTCTAAGATGCAAGAGATGAGGATGATGGTAAATCTGACACCACATTTGTCTGAGGATGGTGCATAGCTAGTGGATCATGTGCAGCATGACCTACTATAAGCATCTGTGTATGCGCCTCCTCAACCTGTGGCGGGTACATGAAGGGGAGAGAAGTACGATAGAACAACTCCATATATGCAGCAACACATTGACCTGGATATTGAACCAAGTCTCTGGTTGCTACAAGGTACTTCGAGAAGTGGACCTATCTGTCGTCAACATCTTCAATGGAGGGGACTTCCATGTAGTTTTGGAATATGCTGAACATATCCAAACTGTCTAAGTACCCGTTCTGGTAAATACCTAACAATGTGAGGACCCCACATTATGAAGCCAGAAAATAAACTAATAATCTCAAAATCCTCGTGTGCACGATGCTCCCTGTAACACCCCAGATTATAAGTTGCTAATCTGGATGTTTATGTGTGTGTTGTGGTGGTTAATTACATGTTTTATTGTATATATAATGATTGTTGTTTGAGTACCTTTGCCTTGGTATGTGTGTTAGTGGTTGATACTGTCTGTGTTGACCAACGGTTACTGTGTTTACACGAAGGGCAAACCTGCCCTGTCAGTTGAGTACTTAAGGGCAGGAGTGTGCAGCGGAAGCGTGCTCTTCCTTCTTCTACCTTTACGTTTTCTCTGTTCTCTCTCTCAAAAACTCACCCAGAAAACCTCTTGTTCTCGACCCCCCTGTGTTACCTTCAACCCATGAGAACCACCGTCGCTGCCACGATATGCCGACACCAAGAAGGACCTTATGGTCGGAACAGACGCTTAGGACACCATGTCGTGAATATCGTGAACGAACTCCTAGTTAGGTAAGGGAGTTCATTATGTTTGAAAATAGTTTTAGGTAACATGGTTGAGGACCAGAGAGTCCAACCATGGCGATGATGCATGTCTGTGTGCGTGTTGTTTTCTAGAAAGCTATGTTTGTTTTATTGAATGGAATGGGGTACGCTTTGTGTTCATTGGTTGTTCTTTTTTTGTGTTGATGTTGATGATGTTCTGGTGTGGTATTCTGGAAAGGGGAAGTTGATGTTGTAAGAACTCCCCGTGCATGTGTATGAAGTTGGCATTTTGATGCCGAGAAGTTCCTAAGACACTTTGTAGAAGTGTACGTGAGGGTGATGAGTAACGGGAAGGATTGACCGAGTTATATATGTGTGTGTGTCAGACCCTTGTGATGTCGGTTATCGGGAAAGGTTGGTCGAGTTATATATATGTGTGTGTCAGACCCTTGTGATGTCGGCTACCGGGAAGGGTTGGCCGAGTTGTATATATGTGTGTCAAACCTTTGTTGTGGGTTGGCCGAGTTGGACGGTTTACGTAGCATGCATTTGTGCATGTAGAACGTGACAGTCCTTGTTGGCGGACGTTGGCATATCGAGTTCCCTAACTTGAATGAGCTCGTACTTCCTCGGGAAGTGAGCCACCGGGTCCTTTACTCAGTTGGGCGATTCTCCTTAAAATTAAGTTCAAGCCCTCGAATCCTTGATTGCCTTTGTCCGACTTCAACCGACCTTGTCCGACCTTGTTCGGATTCATACCTTAAGTTATTATATCCAGGCGCCAACCTGGACACCTAATACTTCACACTGGTTCACTTGTTTGTAGTGTTTGTGGATGACGTATGTGACTACGTTGAGGTCAGCCTATGTGATGGTTTGAGATGTTTTGTACCTTGATAGAGCCATGGTGAGAGGCTACGTATAGACACCTGAGATGCCAGGACCGGGTGGCGAACCTTGCAAGGACCACGGTCAGTACATCGATGAGCCCATACTGGGGCGGCCCTTGTTTGGGACGGTATGTATGTAACATGGGAAGGTATGGAGATCCTAGCCAAGATGGGATGTTCCTGTGCCGGGCCATACGTTGATGATGCCCCATGAGAGACATACAACATTTGCAACCCGTGTTGGGGCGGCCATCATTTGGGGCGGTATGTATGTAGCATGGGAGGGTATGAAGATCCTAGGCAGGACGGGATGTTCCTGTGCCAGGCCATACGTTGATGGTGCCCATGAGGGACATACTTCATTTGCATGACGGAAATAAGATGATTGACTGTAATAGTATGAAAAGTACTGAGGGGCCACGTTTGTAGGGAGATGAGTCCTGTGCACGACAGAGTGACCCCGACGTCAACTACAGCTATCATTTGGACCATGGATTTGGCCTATTTCCGGGATGGTACCACATTGCATGCTGAGAGTTGAGTTAGGAGCATGCATCATGCAAGGCATTTTAAGCTGATTTGTGAAATGTTTCTGGATGAGTGTTTATGTTGGTTGCGTGTGGATATATCTGAACTTGTGGTGATATTGTGACGCTTGAATTGTCTTCCTTAATTGATGTTATCTTTGATTGTTATTTTATATGATGAACTCACTCTTGCTTTGTTGTGCCATGTGGTTTGGTACTTGTGATGATCGCGAACCCGGTTCGTGTGAGCAAACGAACAGTAGTAGGTGATCGGAAAGATAACAACTTTTAGTGGGAGCCGCCGAGTTGTCGAGATGTCGATGTGATGAATCCCGGGCAACGGTTATGTTTCGCTGATTATACCCCTGGTTTTGATGTTCACACCCATGTTTTGCTAGTTGCACCCCTGATGTTAGTGTTTGTTTTTTTTGTTTCCCTTGTAAAACACTTGTACATTGTAAACATGGATAATTATACCTACAACTAAGCCACACTTGATATATATGTGTGTGTGTGTGTGTGCGTGTGTGCAATTGGGATGTTTATACATGTCTTGTTTACGATCATGATAAGTATGTACTCATGAAAAAAAAAAAACAAAATCTCCACTGCTTTCATAATCAAATTAAAGTGATCTTCAGCTAAACCGTGTTTCATGAGGTGGTTAGGAGATAATGATATAGTAGCGACGTGGCGGGTCGTTACACTCCCTATACGGTGTCCTACATATATCATCAAGTGCCAACGTATCTATATGTTTACGATAAGTTGTCACTGGTAAGGCCTTGACAGCCTTCCAACGGCAGGCACAAGGTTGCCTCTCCTGATAGTGATTGTCTGCAAAACCATTTCCTATAGTGGAAAAAATGCTCATATATCCAGCACTACAAATTGAAAAAGCTATAAAGTCAGCAATACATCACACATAACAGACACACACAATGTTGTTTATCAAATACACAAATGAATAAATGTCATTACCTGTTACAAAGTAATGTATCCAGCCAAATGTTTCCCATGGTGCTTACATGCGTAATTCAAATTCTCATACAGTGCACTAGAGCAGCCGCACCCCAAGAAAATCCCGCAGATTGGTCCATATTGCGAAAAGCTTCTAAGAATACCACACCTATATATGTGGCACTCTTGTTAGTAAACAATGTGCAGCCAACAAGATGTAGCAAATATGCTCTGGCTGCCAATATCCACTGCCTGGACTAACACTTTATGTCGTATAACTCTCGCAGCCAATGCAGTCTAACATAAGCCCCATGACATTGCATTGTCTCAGCTTCAACTTCTTCGACGGTTACCTCTAGCAATTCAACCAACAAGGTGATCGCCTCGCTGATATCAATCTATTCATACGAGTGGAACACTCCCATAACAGGGATATGCAAGAGCGATGTAACACCCTAAAATTTCGATAACTAAAAAAAAAAATATGGTTGAAATGTTATATGAATTATCATTGTGCAACTACTTGATGTGAATGTTAGGTTATGTGAAGTTTGTTTGATCTATGTTTGAATTGTTTGTGTGAAATGTTAATTAGAAATAATTAGAAAACATTACAAAAATGTTTGAAGGAAAATGACCATATTACCCTTTCCCTTGATGCGAAAATTACCATATTACCCTAGAAGTCGAAATTACAAAAATGCCCTTAAAGATTAAATCAAATTACAATAATACCCCTAGATATTTTGATGAGATATTTTGAAGCAGAAATTACAATCATACCCTTGGAATAAGTGACAAATTACTATAATACCCTTGAGGTTTAAAATTACCAAAATACCCTTAGATATTTTGGTGAGATATTTTGACATAAAAATTACAATCATACCCCTGGCGTAAGTGACAATTTACCAAAATACCCTTAGATATTTTGTGAAAACTTGATGAAATTACAGAAATGCCCCTAGGATGGCAAATTACCAAAATATCCTTAGAAACAGACAAACATCACAAGAAAACTAGAAGTACCTACTGGCCGAAAATTTATGATTAGGTACGCCAGAAGATAAGTCTCTAAATTTTACTAATGAATATAATAAGTGCAAGCAAATAAACTTTACAGTAAAAATGAAGAAAAATCGCATGAATATCTAAAGTTATCATGAGCTATAGTTTTGGACCATGTGATGATATGATGAAGAAAATTATCACATGAGAAACACCTGTGATGGTTGTACAAGAAGGATAGGATAGAAGCAAATGGATCTAAGTGGCAAGTTTAGAAATGCTTAGAATAAATTTAGTTATGATTAGTGAATTTAAGGAAGAAACAAATCCTAGCGTGTGTAGGATGTTGGTTAGGAGCTCAAGATCACCTAAGTAAATAACTGAAAACTATATGATGTACACTTGGTTTAAATTAAAAGAAACAAAAAACATAAGCCATAACATATATGTGAGAATTGGAACTAATTTATTTGGTTATGGAAGTGCAAATCATGTGTCTGTGCATGTGTACTTCCTAGAAATGGTATACATAATCTATTTGTACAGCCATGTGTAAAGCAAAGAATAATCTAGCTCATCCAAGAAGCATTCTATGTTGCATGACCAGCCATGAAAAAAGTGAATAAGAAATATCAAGCTTGCAAGGAAGCATTCCACGTGCATTTTGGGCAAATGAAAGGAATCTTTGCTTTTGAATGCATTAAATGCATGGAAATGAAATATCTCAACAGCATGATTACTTAGTTACATGAATTGAACCAAGGACTAACTAGCTTTCCATTCCAACTAAATTTTCTTCTATAAATACCTACTTGCTTTAGAAAAATCTGCACACCAATGCTAGTTCTCTCAACCTCACGTTCACTTTCTTATATCCTTTCAATTTGCTTTCATCTTTCTTTCTTCTTCTTGACTTAACACCGTAGCCTTCACCAAGTTTACATATAATTTCTTCATTCAAAATATTCTATTAAAAGATAGCAATTTTACTCCTCAAGCTCTTGAATCATTTCAGCCAAATACTTTGGTAAGTATTGCTATTAAAATTCGTATGGTTTTAAGCTGAAATTTTGACTGTTTTTAGAATTTCACATCTCCCTATGTACTTAGCCAAATGAGGTATTTGACCATTCCTTTTAAAGCTTGGGATGCCCTGTATGTTTTCCTAAAATATGGGACCAAACTAAGTAGTGAATCGTGCCCAGAAATTATTTTAGCTCAAGCTCTCCAAACTGTCCACACCCAAATAGATTCTTCCATCCGTTTTGAAAAATTTATTTCTCTCTCATTTATTACTTAAATAAGGTGTATGATATATGGAATTAAAGATCTAGATGTTAAATATAACATATAAAAAATTCAACTAAATCTAGATTGTGTACTGCTTGAAGTCACGAAAACACTAAGAGATGTCAATATGGAAACTGGAGCTCGCTGGCAGGTTTGGAGTCTAGTTTTAAAAATGTTAGAGCTAGAGTTGTAGAAATCCAAATAAGGAATGTGATACCTTGTTAGAAATCTTAGGAAGTCTAGTTTAACATACTAAAAGATGGGAACTTAATAACTTGTATATTAGCACAAACTATAGGAAGAACCGAATCATGTATGGTGAGAAATCTATACTAAATTATTTTCAATTTGGTATATAGCGCTCTGTGTTTGGACCAAGGCATGAGAACTTAAGAGAGCTCAAAAGAACGCTACAAGGGGGCTATCAGAGGGATTGAGATTTTTGGTAAGGGGAGTTTATTTCTTTGTTATAGTTTTGACACCATAGTTGGGGGCCAGGCAGTCCAACTATGAGGATAACTGCCTGTCCCTGCTGTGTGCTGGCTTTCAAGAAAAACTACAGTTTTAACTAATGGGGATGCGATGTATTTATGATTGATGTGTGTTTGTTCCTGTGTGTGCTCGTTTTCAAGAAAAACTATGTTTTCAACTAATAGGATGTGATATAATTGTTACTGATGTGTGTTAGTTCCTATGTGTGCTCGTTTTCAAGAAAAATTATGTTTTAAACTAATGGGGATGCGATGTATTTATGATTTATGTGCGTTTGTTCCTATGTGTGCTCGTTTTTAAGAAAAACTATATTTTTAACTAATGGGATGCGATGAATTTGTTAATTGATGGATAAAACTGTGAATGATGTTGCTGTTATAATTGATTGGATTTTTGGGAAAAGTCTTAATTACAGAGGAGACTCTGCCCCAAATTTTATAATATGTTTTCCTATTTAATTATTTATTCAATTTTTAAATGGGCATAAGAGTCTATTTTCTATATTGTAGTCCTCCTCTTTAATTTAGAATTTTCCTAAAAATATTAGTCTTATGGTATGATGAATTGTGAATGTATGAAATTTGGATTGTCTAAAGACCTGAGAAATGTGAATCTTAGGCATATGTATTATGTATAGATGACAAATGTGATTGCTTGTGATGTCATTGATGATATTGAAATTGAGATGATGTGATGTTGATGTTAATAATGACATTGATGAGAGATAATGTTGATGTGAACAATGTCATTGTGTGATGTGGATACACATGGGTGCATGACGGGTTACCCTTTCGAGGAAGGATGTGTTCCTAGCCAGGTCATGCATTAATGGTGCCAATGGTTGTATGCGGTATATGTCTATGTGGGGTACACTGACCGGTTGGATAACCTTGCGAGGGTGGGTTTATGAATTTTAAGCGTCCCATGAGAGAAAGGGATTGTTTAAAATTCTGGTCCCTATCTATCCATGGTCAGTGTATTGGTGATGTTGTATATGTACATGGGGGTGCATGACTGGATAACCTTGCGAGGGAGGGTTTACGAATTTTAAGCATCCCAAGAGAGAACTTGATTGTTTAAAATTTCGATCCCTAGCTATCCATGGTCAGTGTATTGATGGTGCCCATATTTCATACTTCATATTTGCATGGATGGAAATAGAATGGTGGCAGTAAGTACTGGGGGTACTAGGGGGTATATCACTCAATTTGGAACTCCCTTGAGACTCAGGGTTGATCACCATGGGGGGGGGAGCGACCTGTGCACGACAGGGTGACCTCGACGAGCTACTGCATCATTTACCTAGAGAGGCTATTTCCATGAGGATGGTACCACATTGCATTCTGAGAGTTGAGTCAGGTGCATGCATCATTCATAATATGATTGTTTGATTTGTGAAATGAATTGGATGATTGGTGTGTTGAGTGTGTATTGGACTGATGAATTTTTGGTAATAATTGTGGTTGTTATTGTTGTTTCCTTTCTAATTAGTGTTATCTGATGCTTGTTGGTTTTGTTAAATAAACTCACCCTTGCAATTTTTGTACCGTATGGTTGGTACCTGTGATGATCACGAACCTTTGATCGTGGGAGCAGACGATCAGTAGTTGGTGATATTGGAGAGAGATTTCTTTCGTTGGAGCTGCCAAGCCAATGTGACAATGTTGGAATTTGTTTTGGGGAGAGAGTTATGTTTTGTTATAAACTCTTTCTTGGTTGGTTCCTGGTTTCTCTTTGATCGAACATGTAATCTCAAGCTTAGATTTATATGTAAAGAAAAAAAAAGAATTATGTTTTGACATATGAATGATATGTATATGTTTAATATATTTATATATATGTATTTACTTATGTAAGTGTGTATTTTTTATGACTGTATTATCGCGAAAAATTTACTCTCATTTTCATAATCAAATTAATGGAGTTTTCATTAAAAATTGAAATCACATGTTTAGAGTGGTGATATCGTAGCGACGAGGTGGGTCGTTACAAGCGATGCCACGTCATCCAATGTAATTGTCAGTTCCCTCTCAGGCAGATTGAAGTTGCTGGTCTCAGGGTATCTCTCCACAAATGAAGACAACAATCCCCTGTCTCCTGTCTCCACCAAGGTTACAATTAATGAACTTAGGCCTGTAGTAGCCACTAAGTCTTCAATCCCAGCTACCGGCTTATCAAATTTAACCACCTTACGTCTATGGGTAGCCAACTTTAACTCTGGACGTTCCTGCAATAAAGACATATTGATTTACAATGATTGATAATCAATAATAATACTTATGTACTATGCAGCTCATCATATTCATACCTCTCATGCCCAGACTCTAACTGCCACATGATCTGCGTACCCAGTCAACACCAAATAGTCTTCCAGCCCTCCGAGAAATGATTTTGACTCAGCACCTACATCCTCTGTCGCAAGTACATTACTCTCCACATGTGGTTCTTCAACAGGCCGATCCTCAGCAACAAAAACATGTGCCCTTTGTCGACGAACGGATGTCGTCGACCTACATCGCTCAAGGCTTCATCTTCGTTACCTCGTTCAACATCTCTTCCAACAGCCCGACGCAAACCAATAGTCTTCACCATAATCTGTACATCATTTGTTTACATGTTACTCTATCACTTCAAACCAAACCACACCAACAACAACACTTAAGAGTTCAAAATGTTACACAGGTTCCATATTATGAACACGCTCAACAACTTTGATTGACATACATACATATATTACAGATTATAAAACTCCAGCATAATTCTTAAACATTGCATTGTCCAAAACCACATGTCAATAAACAATTGTAATTTGACTTATGATGTTAAGAACTGTAAAAAAATACATCAAACACCATGTAGACATTCACATACTATTTTATTTCATTACCTAATTATATTGAATTTAATTAACAAAGAAATTTTTTTCAAAATAAAGCACATACGGATTGGGCAATCCGTATGGGACTCATGGTTTGTATAATTCATAAGCTTCATACGGATTAGGCAATCTGTATGACACTTATGGATTACACAATCCGTTAGGGCCACATGGATTACACAATCCGTTAGGGTCATACGGATTCTCAAATCCGTCCTCAATGCTGTTTTACACAGCACGACCACCACCACTAACCATGCCTCTTCAAAATGGAAACACTCACCAGGGCCACGAAACACAGAAAATGAACACCACGAAAGCAAATGTATTCACGGACGAGCTCAACGTTCCAATGCAGCGGAGAAATAAACCAATCCAAGCGAGGAGCGGAAGAAGCGAAAGCGGAACGGTGCAGAAGAAGAAGAAAGGTGAATTATTAAAATATTAGAACTATTATTTAAAGGGCATTATCAGAAATTCACTATTTTAAACACGGTGTATGAGAAAAACTAATGGTGTAGGAAGCTTAACCCCTAACTTTGTCATGATAAGGGTATGGATACACTGGGCAAATTTAAATAAATAATACAAATTAAATAAATATTTTGAAATTTGGGGCAGTTTTGAAAATATTTTGAAATCTGGGACACTCAAACACGCCTAAATTGGGCGTGTTTAAACACGCCTAAATTAGGCGTGTTTGAGTGCTATATAACCCCAAAAAATTTCACTTTTTATCATTTGTACTATTTCACCGTCTCTCTAAAATTTTGTAGCGTTCTCTCTAAAAGATTAATTCTGCAACGAAGTTCTACCAACAAGTAAGTGAATCTAATAATTTTTCATTTTATTTAATATGTTATATTATTGAATTAGATGTTAGGTTCGTAGGAAATTGTTAGTGACGTAGATGTTAGGTTCGTAGGAAATTGTTAGCGACACAGATGTTAGGTTCGTAGAAAATTGTTAGGGTGAACAATTTAGGGTTTAAGGTGTTTGGTTTATGGGTTTAGGATTAAGGGTTTAGGGTTTATGGTTTAGGGTTTATGGGGTTTAGGTTAATGGTTTAGTGTTTAAGGTGGGTGGATTAGGGTTTAGGGTTTATGGGGTTTAGGTTAATGGTTTAGTGTTTAGGGTGTGTGGATTAGGGTTTATGGTTGATGGAGTTTGGGTTAATGGTTTAGTGTTTATGGTGTTTGGATTAGGGTTTAGGGCTAAGGGGTTGGGGTTTAGGGGTTTTTTTAGGGTTTATGATTGAGTGTTTAGGGGATTAGGTGTGTGGTTTATTGTTTAGGGTTGATTGTTTATGTTATTCTGTTTAGGGTTTAGGGTTTATGTGTTTGGTTTAGGGTTTAGGATGTAGGGTTTCAGGTTGAGGGTGTTTGTTAAATGGTTCATTGTTTAGGGTTTATGGTGTTTGTTTTATGGGTTTAGGCTTAAGGGGTTGGGGTTCATGGTGTTTAGGGTTTAGGGTTAGTGTTGAAGGGTTTTAGGTTAATGGATTAGTGTTTAGGGTGTTTGGATTAGGGTTAAGGGGTTGTGGTTTATGGTGTTTGTTTTAGGATTTATGTTTGAGTGTTGAGGGTTTAGGGTGTGCGGTTTATGGTTTAAGGTTGATTGGTGATGGTATTTTGTTTAGGGCGTAAGGTTTATGTGTAGGGTTTAGGGTTTAGGGTGTAGGGTTTAGGGTTTAGGGTGTAGGGTATCAGGTTTATGGTGTTTGTTTTGTGGTTCATTGTGTAGGTTTTGGGGTGTTTGTTTTATGGTTCATTGTATAGGGTTTAGGGTGTTAGGTTTAATTAATTTGATAGGATAATTATTTGTAATGTTTTATGAACCGGAGATAATTTTTTTAAATGTAAATTTTCATTTATTTTTTTTAAGATACTTATTAGATGGTTGATTCATCTTCGACTGTTTCTTCACGCTCTGGATCGGATCATGAGGGTGAGCCCATGGATCTGACGACCCATGTTATCCCTACCCCGTATAAGTGGGGTGTTTTGCATAGGCGTACTCAGCGCACCCACATTTCATAAGCTATGTGGAATGAGGACACAACTCGACTGTTGAAGACTCGTCGAGGTAAAGTAACGGCGGGGCCACCTCACGATGATATACCCGACATTGTTGGTGATATGTTGAGAAATGCTGGCTTTCTACATGTCGCACGCATGTGACATATTCAGGTATGCAAGTAGGAAATAAGTAAACAATTTTTTTTATATAACTGTACATATGAATTAATTAGTTTTTTTTTAGATTGATCATGCGCTTATTAGTGCTCTGGTTGAGCGGTGGAGACCAGAGACCCATACCTTCCATATGACGCAGGGAGAGATGACCATCACGTTGGAAGACGTGGCTGGTATTTTAGGATTGCCCATCGAGGGCAAAGTCGTTACAGGAGTCATCGTAGGCGACTAAGAGACCATCATTGAGGAGGTTTTTGGGCATGAACCTCAGGAAGATACCGAGCTTAAAAATGGATATTTGCGCCTATCTTTCTTTGATAGACATTTTGTGCACTGGGGTGAGGTAGTTCCTGATTTGGTCGCCGTGATGAGCTTTACGAAGGCGCACATTGCACACCTTATTGGAGCATGGCTGCTGAGCGACAGATTCGGGGGGAGCATGATCGCAGCGCGTTACGTCCCATTGCTTGCTGGGGGCTTCGAGGATATTGGAGGATACAGCTGGGGCTCTGCGGTCCTTGCACATTTGTTTAGACAAATGTGCAAGTGTACTGATCCACGTAGAAGTGACATTGGTGGGTGTCATATGCTACTTCAGGTGTGGGCGTGACTGAGATTCTCACCAATTGCTCCAGCTATTCCGCAGCCTACTCACCCGGAGTGCCATTTCGGTCACCGGTATGTAGCGAGTATATTTTGTTTTTTAACGATTCTTGGAATTCAGTCTTATAGTATTCTAATGTCAGTTATTTTGAAATAAGGTTTAATGCTTTAGGCCGGTTTCGAGCACACGAGCTGCTCTGGTAAAGGATGAGATTGGAAACCCTCAGTCGGGATGAGGTATGTTTAGTTATTTTTAAGTGTTCTTAACTTTGCATTTGTGGTCCATGTCATTACATAACTGTGTGTTTATTTGGTCTGTGCAGGTGGTTTGGCTACCATATGGAGAGTACGACTTTCTTGGTTGGTGCATCTGAGCAGCAACTGTTGGATTAAGAGGGAGCTACTTCAGGAATAAGAAGAAATTCACTCAAGATTTGGTTTTGAGCTTTCAACATGCAAAGGACAACTTGAAGACAATTTAGGATTAAATTGTGTAAGAGAAAAGCAATTCTGGTGATCCAAGTGCATTGCATTCATTCAATACATATTCAACTTAATTAAGTCAACAAAAATCACAAGGCATTATCAATTCAACTAAGGTTTTAAAATAATTCAAAGGTTTTTAAGAAAAAGCATTTCTCACTGTAATAATCGATTACAGTAATGGTTTAATCGATTATTTTGTTCTTCATTAAATCTGGAAAACCTTCAGGAACACTTTAATCGATTACCATGTCGAATTAATCGATTATTTGACCTATGCTTTCATATAAACTGCCTTGGTGAACTCTTTTAATCGATTATGATGAAGTTGTAATTGATTACATGCTTACATCTGATTTTAACATTGAACTGCCATAATCGATTACCACATGTAGTAATCGATTACGTAGCCTTTGAAGAAACATAAGTTTTACTAAAATAATCGATTACCCAAGATTGTAATCGATTACACCTTGCTTTGGAAAAAATTGTGTTGTACTGTCTTAATCGATTACCAGGATTTGTAATCGATTATCCAAGCTTTATGAAAATACACTTTGACTGGTTTAATCGATTACCAGGTTCTGTAATCGATTAAACAAGCTTTATGAAAATTACGCTTTGACTGTAATAATCGATTACAGCTCGAGATAATCGATTATTTTGATTGTTATTCAAACCCAGAAAAACTATGAACAGATTAATCGATTATAATGGAAATGTAATCGATTACCAAGGTAATTTAATCGATTATTAGCACATTTTAATCGATTACTGACGGTTAAAATTTTCTGTTATAAATAGAACCCTTGCTCAGCTATTTTTGTAACCTTGTGGAACAATACCCATTCGAATTTTCTGAGCTAAAACAGTCTTGTGAGCATTCTTAATTCTTTTCTGAGGGTTTGATTTAGTCAAGCTTCATGTTGCATTGATCATGTGAAATTAAGTCACTCTTGAAGCATGAAACCATTTCAAGATTAAGGAAAGTTGTGTTTCTTGTGTTTTAAAGATTCAACCTGTTCTGGTAACTTCATTTGCATTACATACATTGGATCATCAGGTTGTTTCTCTCCTTAATCTGATTGTAATTTTCATTTTGATTATTGTTTTGTAATTTGCTATTGTAATTGAGTTCTTACTTGTATCTAGAGATAGGGTTTCTCTAGGGGTTGTGCTGAGTAGTGTTCTCAGTGGGTTTGTCTCTAAGAATCTAATAGTGTTTTAGATTTCTGAACTTTATCTAGGGTTGATAAAGAGAGGCTGTGTAATTGCTTGTAAGAACAGAAATTAAATAATGGAACTTCAACCTAGTGTTGGTTGAAAGAAACTGGATGTAGCTTCATGGTTTTGAAGTGAACCAGTATAAATTGCTTGAGTGTTGTTTTCTGAATCTATTCTCCTCATATTAATTGTCTCTTGATTCATTTGCTTATCTTGAAAAGTCAGTTTTGATCCATTGAATTTTAAAGGGCTGAGCTACTTGATTGAATAAGGTTTCTTGGTTTAGAAAAGTGATAAAGATCCTTTAAAACTCTAATTTTGATTAAAGAATTTTTGATTTACCAAGGTCTAACCAATTCACCCTCCCTCTTGGTTAAGTGTGAAGTATTCATATCATTTTCAGCAATGACTGTTGTGGATGGCAACTACTTCTGTTATATGCTTACACACAGTTGAGTATTTACAGCCGGATAGATGCATGCGCCAATTTGGGAGGGATCAGCCAATCCCACGTACTCCCAGGAAGTTGAAGGGTGTGCATGACCTTTTCTTGCACGGTAAACGTAAAGATAACTGGGTCCGCAAGCTGAGACCATTTATTAGACGCTGCGAGGTTAGGCACCAGCACATTGACCTTCCACCTCTGGTTCAAGGCTTCATGTCACCAAACCATGAGTACATGGTTTGGTACAGGGAAAATGGGAAGCGGTACATCTCGAAGATGGCTGCCAAGGCTGGTCGTGGTGTATGTTTTGCTGACATTAACATTTTTTCTATTTATGTTTATTATGATAATAACATGATTCACACTAATGTTTATATATTTTATTTTATAGTTGGATGGGCTGGAGATGCTGTACTTCGCGCTTGGTCATGAGCAGTGGTCGGGCTACAGCCGCGAGTGGGCACAGGATGACGTCGGTCGCATAATGTCTATCTTCAGAGAGAGTTGTCGCTTAGAGGAGGTAGGGCTACATGCACCCGAAACCCAGCTTCAGGAGGAGCCACAAGTGTCTGTTGGCGTTGCCCGTCGAAGACAGGAGGGATGTGGGCTAGAGCGTTGACAAAAACAGATGCACCATGTTCTTGAGCCCATTACAGCTCCCAGTCCTTGCACTTCGGGTTGGGTTAGGCCTCCTATTATAGCATCGACATACGGCAGTCAACCCTTGTATTACGAGTCCACTCAGTAGGGGGTACGGGGTGTGAGGGATTCAGTACGCAAAGTCATACGCCTCCACCGCCTGCCTCGCAGATGCAGCCTGTATATATGGCTACTGCAATGGTGATGGCATTAGCAGATGTTGGGACCAGTAGTGACGTAGCTCCTGCCGAGTGGACTGGTGCCGACATTGACGAGATGCTCTCGTAGCTTGATTATTCTGCAGGAGGTTGTGGGGGTTGGCCATCAGATGTACCATATGACACCCCAGCTGCTGAGCATCCCCGACCCTCATCTCCAGAGCAGGCCACTCCATGTCCACCTCCCTATGTAGAACCTAATGAGGCAGGCCCTTCTCATCCAGACCCTTCTCCACGACCATGTAGACGGAGGCTACCTAATCGTCAGGCGCGTCATTATCAGTGGCCACCATAGTCTTAGTTTTGTGCCTTTGTGTTTTTTAATTTTAATTTGTAATAGATTTTATTTGTTAAGTTACATTTGTTTCAAACATTTGTTTGTAAAAGTTTTCTTAATCAGTCGACATATTAACAATTACTAACACCGTGAATAACAGTAATTGATATCAGAGGCAAACAGTAACAATTGAAGATAAACAAACTTCATAAAACCTACTTAATACAATTAATCATTCAATTTCGGTATCTGGTTTGTTAAAAATAGCTAAAATCTCAATTGGACAAAAACGTTTCCAGTAGTTGGATTCTGCCAACATCTTTAACATGTCTTCATCGCTTATCAACTCTTTTATGTCATATTCGATTGTCTTGTCTGAATAAGCATAATGGGCTGGCTGTCGAACAAACAATTTTCTAACCACCTGTGAGTTGTGAATTCCATAAGGGGGAACCCCAACAGGCACAGCTTGCTTGATGACATCCATTGGTGTTTCAATGTTGCATCCTGAAGGAATTTCAAACCTTATTGGATTTGTTCCAGTGAATGAATAACCCACAAAATCTTGTCATGGTATGTTCCACTTGCCGTTGTAATATAGCATTGCATCATGTGTAGGGACGATGGTGGATCGAAGTTGGTTCAGTATACCATCGGTTGTTCTGTTGATGGTACATAATATTTCTATAGGGCCAATACTTAACATTTGGTCATGGCACATTAACATTGTGCAAACATCATCATCATTTGTGACTTGCAGAGAATGAAAAAAATATTGCTGACTTGCATGTAGGGATGGTTGTTGGTAATAGATTTCATCAACAAAATGATCATTAGTTACCAGAAGGGTGTTGTGCATCCTACTCTTGAGTGTCTAAAAAGAACACTCATTAGGCACTCGCATTGGTATTGGAGTAGGACATTGAAAAGAAACACCAGTTTCGTTGTGTTTCACTGATCCATTTGGAAAAATGAATGCTAATTTGAAGTTACCAATGGTCTGACTGCTTGTTTCTCCTAAGAATTCCATAGTATTCAGATTGAATTTCGATTGTGGAAGTATGTTGTGTGGGAGTGGGAGTGTCTGGCTTATATAGAGGCGTGTTCAGTGATGCTCTATTTGGGCGTGTTCAGTCACGTCCTACTTGGGCGTGTTCAGCCACGCCCTATTTGTTAGGCGTGTTCAATCACGCCCTATTTTTTCAGCGTGTTTAGTCATGCCCTAGTTGTTAGGTGTGTTTAGTCACGCCCTAGTTGTTAGGTGTGTTCAGTCATGCCCTATTTGTCAGGCGTGTTCATCCATGCCCTATTTGTTGGGCATGTTCAGCCACACCATATTTGTTGGATGTGTTCAACCACGCCCTATTTGTTGGGCGTGTTCAGCCACGACCTATTTGTTAGGCGTGTTCAGTGACACCCTATTTGTTAGGCGTGTTCAGTCACACCATTTTTTGGCCCTCATTGACTACCCATAAAGTTCCCCTGTTTGGTTTAGGGTTTTCTCCCTAGGGTGTTTATTTTAGTTGGTAGGGTTTAGGGTTACAGATGTTTGGTTTATGGATTATGTTTTTGTCTTTAGGGTTTAAGGTGTTTGGTTTAGGGTTTAGGATGTTTGGTTTGTGATTTAGGGTTTAGGGTGCAACAACGCCAGAGCCCCAATTTCGTCCACCTAATTTGTTATTTACTTTTACATTTTTTAAAACATTATCCACTTATGCGTAATCACATGCAAAACATGATGAGTAATATCAGGTCTCTCAACCAAACACAGGGGTAAGACAACATATTTATAAATGAAATACAGTAACATAACATTAATTAAAAAAACATAATTACAAAATCATGAAGTTCCACCACGAGTAGGACAATTTCTTCGATTATGTCCAACTTGCCTACTATAAGTGAAGCAATAACATCAACATCAAGCTGTTTGTAACCCTGTGTAATATGGTCATTCAAGCAATTGTGTTTTCCACCCCATCTTGAAACAACCCACTTCTCACCGTACGTTGGTTTAATTACCCTAACCCTCCAAGGGCAACCATCGTTCTTTCGAACACTTCATGCAAAACTTGTTAGGCTTGCCCTCAACCACAATTTCTTCTTGATGCTCCTTCACGAGGTTCCGCTTAATTGCAATTTGTGCGTCCCTTTTGGAGGCAAATTCCTGTTTAACAAAAAAATCGTCCCCTATTTGCCATGGACCTTGCACTAAACCCGAACCTGAAGCAGAATCGGTAAAAGATTCTTCTTCACTTGGATGATTCCAATCAATAAATGTGTAATGTGGAATTCCATCCCAAAAAGGAATGACCTCAGCACCTAAACATATCAAGCAAAGAAAATACTATAGCATAAATATATACATATATGACTACATTCTCATTGATTTCAGTCATCTAACATACCTTCAACAGGCTCTTCTGCTTGAGTAGATCCAACATCCGCATGATGACGCATTTGAGACGACCCCACACCAGTATCTTCTTGGAATTCAGTCGCATGCACACCAGCATCCTCATCATTATCCGACGCACTAGCATCCTCCAGAAGAAGACAATCTTCCATTGCAATATTTTCATCATCATCATCCTCGTCATCGTCATCCATAACCCAAGTTGGGTCATGTTCAACTTCCACAGACACATTTCCACCTGGAGCAGCATATGATGATGCATTATGTGCAGAATTAAAGGCGACTGACCTTATGGGTAAAACAACATCCTCTGCTGCGGTAAAATCCACGTACAACTCCATAAATTCTTTCGTTGCCTGCTTGAAATATTCTTCCATTAGCAAATCTATGTCTTCATCATCCATAACTTGAAAACCCATGTATTGTCCATGTTGCCATAATCTTCCCGTCAGCACAGTGATACTTTGGTTGACTTGCAGACCTAATTTTTGTCGTATCTTCTGATGTAATTCACCCAGTATTGAGCTTCGCTTGATACGTGTCTGCCTTTTCTCCCCTTCAAAAACAACACCCCGTCGCCCTTCAACTTTCCTTCCATTAAAAAATAACAGAACCCGAGTGCACTCCTCACCACTTGAACTCATTTCTTGCCGTCAACAAAAACAAAAACTTTAAATATCAAAAATACAATAATTGAAGATTTAGAACCTATGAATAAATGGGTCATGAGAAGCACTTTTTATAGGATTTGGGGGGGTGGAACACGCCTAAATTAGGTGTGTTTAAACACGCCCAATTTAGGTGTGTTCCACTGCCCCAAATTTCAAAATAGTTTCAAAATTGCACCAAATTTCAAAATATTTATTTAATTTGTATTATTTATTTAAATTTGTCGGATACACTGTTAACATCTCTTTATGCACCCATGAGCCTTGAAAACTGGAAATCCTTTTTAACATAATTGAACCATTCTGGAATCTCCTTTTTTGGCATCTTGACATCTAATCTCTTCATCTCTTTACGCACCTGTCACAAATCCCACAAACAAGAAACAAAATTATAATGATCTATTGTAAGCTATGTTTATGTTCTATTATTATAGACTTGGTTATTTTCTTTTGTTAGGAATGAAACAAAATGGAAGGAAGGAATGGAAATGAAATTGTGGAACTACACCAAAAAATATTTCTTAATGACTAAGATATTTATTTGATCTTTTTGTTTTACTTATTAGAGAATATTTCATGGTTATGTAAATATATATAAGCAAAATTAGTGCTGGTAAACCTGAGATCATAACATGTTTGATGTCTTGGGAGTTAAGGAATGACATTCACTTGCATCTACTTTCTGAACACTTGACCACAATTCTGGAGTTGTCAACTTAATAGATTCTTTAATATGTGATTGGGGAGACACAAAATATGTTGAGTAAACTTAAAACATTATTGGGTTTAATTAGTAATTTTTAGGAGAAAGAAAGGTCAAGAGTCAACAATAATGGTAGTTTATGGCTATGAATGACTATAATGGGTTTTGATTGTAGTTTATGGGTATGAACGACTATAATGGATTTTGATGGTGGCTTAAGGCTATTAATAGGATTTAAGTCTTTTAAATTGTTAAAGGGCATATTATAGTCTATAAATAGATTATTGTAATGTTTGACAAAAGAGAAGAAGAGAGAAAAAGAGAAGAGGAGAGAGGAGAGAAAAAGAAAAAGAGAAAAAGAAAGAAGTTAAATAAAGTTTTTTTTTATAGAAATTGTTTTCGCCACAAGCTTTTCCGGCATAAATTTTTTCAATTCTACAAGATATGCTCCCCGATACATTTTAAGTATTTCAAGTTTGGAAAATTGTAAACAATTGGGTGAACATCTTCGTCTGATAGATCAACGTCCTGGAAATGCAATTTCTCTAGTTTTGGGCACGTTGAATGGCTTCCTTCACACCTTCTAAATGACTCTTAATGTCCACGACATTCTCCAATTATTAATGTGACAAAATTTGGCAACAAAAATAAGCCACTTGGTAAATGTTGGAGTCTCACACATTATCTTATCTCAAGATAGTTAAGCCTAGTCAACTTATTAATGGATTTTGGAAGCTCCATGGTAGTTATTTTTTACATTTTAATCTTTAATGTCTTATCAATCATTCCCTCGATCTTTGGGAAGTATGTGTTGGAAGGAGGATATTTGAGAAAGTAAAGGTTTTATGAAAGATTTGGAGGAAGAGAACACTTTTATAACTACACAACTCTTTTCTTTTTGGCTTAGTACAAGATGGTGGATATGACCCCTATTTATACCAGTGACACCTCCTTAACTAATGGCTAAGATTGTGCCAACACAACTCTTAACTAGTGGCTATAATTCATTCTCTATAATTCTCCATAATTTTCTTAGCCTAGATATTTCCATGGTAGTTTCTAGGTTAAACTATTCTAGATATTTCTATGGAACAATCTAGAGTGGATTACTCTAGAATTTGGACTACACATTTCTTGGATATTCTAGATATTGGGCCATTTAACAATTAAGCCCAATAGATCAAAAAATTAAATTAAGTTTAATATTCACTACTACAAAAACACTTTTTTAGGACGGTTGTTTGACCCATTCAAAGATGGTTCTTGAACCGTCTTTGTAGCGAGCGACCTTGAAAATCTTACCTTTCAAAGACGGTTATTGGACCGTTTTCGTAGGAAGGATTCTAAGACGGTTGCTTCAGAACCGTCTTAGAATGTCACAATTTTAAGACGGTTTTAAGATATAACCGTCTTAGAATGTCACCATTCTAAGTCGGTTTTAAAAGTAAAACCGTCTTAGAATAGTTACATTCTAAGACGGTTTTCAGAAGAACCGTCTTAGAAATAATCTATTTTTAAAAAAAAAAAAAAATTTAATCTAAGACGGTTTTTCAAAATAACCGTCTTAGTTTAAATTTTTTTTTATGAATAGTTTTTCTTTTCAATAATCAATTTATTATTTTAAAAACTCTTAAACATTAAATAAAAACAAGGCTATTTTTATAAATAACAAAGTTGAGTACATAAAACTTCAATTAGTTGGGTAAAACAAATAAAATAATGTCACATGAATAAGGGTATTTAACAAACTTAAAGATGGAATAAATCAACCAGGTGAATCTCAGCAATGTATCTTTTCTACTACCTTGTTTTTCTTATATAACCGCTGTTTCAACCTGTCCACTTGTACTCTACATACTGCTCAATCTCATTTCACTCTTACGTTACACCCCATTTTTATTTTTGGTAATCATAACAAGGGAGATAAGACAAACAATATTTTTTTGGTGGGTATAAGATAAACACAACTTATTGGGTTTAATCTTAATTTACAGGATTATTTTTTGAATTAAGAGGATATGATAGCATAATTATTTTCATCTTATTTTACTGAATCAAGAAACACAAGCATTGTATTTTTGCATTCCAGATGCATCAATTTAGCCATATGAATCAATTGGATTTTGGTCAAATACTCAGATACAACTATTGTGAGGAAAGCAGGGGGGCAGAGAGAGATTAAAAGAAAAGTCATTATGCATGAAAAGTGACAGTATATGATTGCAAATTTAATTCTCTTTGGTTCAATTCGACAAGCTTCACAATTCACAGTCAAGTATATAATAAGCTCTCATCCGATTAAACTACTTATCCAAACACACCCTAAATCAATTGAACGGATTTAAAAACCAAGTAGAACAACACAATATTGAAACTAATACAGTACACTAGCCATGCCATTAATGCTAAAACACATTGGCAGCAATCATGTGTTTTGAGTTAGTTAAAAAGAAGAACTGAATGAATGACTGACTGACTTGGAATTATAGCCACTTCCAGCTAGTTGCAGGACCTCAGGAGCCATCCTGCAGGCATGAGAAAGGTAATGACAACATAGAGCATGTTATGCTGTGAAAATTCAAAAGAACATGCGCAGATATGAAGCTAGGAATACCTATATTAAACTCCAAGCATCAGTACTTACTTTGCAAACAGCTTTAAGGGCAATTGCTTCCTCTGACCAAGCATCAGTACTTACTTTGCAAACTGCAAGAGAATCCAAGCATGCAGTTGTTACAAGGCACCTTTCCAAATTTAAAAGGGCAAGCTTCTGTAACCCTGGAATGAACCAAGACAATGTTGAAAAAAATGAGACAGATGAATATGAAATGATGAAATTTGAAATTTCCTTTTAACTGGTAAGCTGAGGCACCCATATTGGCACTGGGATGTTACAATAATAAATGGAAAGGCATGATACCTTTCAGAAAAATGATGCCACCAGGAATAAAGAGAAAGGTATACTATTTTCTCTTATTTCCCCACATAAGTTAATTTTTATTATTTTCTTTCTCCTAACTTTCTGTGAAGAAAACCAAAGATAATTTTCAAGTTAAACATAAAGAGATACAATGTTTTTGGATGTAGTGTCATACTATGCCTGTAGTACACTAAGATTATAATTGGGATTTGCTTGAACTGTTTTGAGTGTTTTTGGATGAGGTCTTTGGTACTAGTCTGTGGAAACCAAGCAGGAAGACAATGAAATCTACCTTCCAGTCATCAATCCTATACCAGTTTCCCTTGTTAAGTTTTCCAAACCTCCCACTCTGCATGTACAGAACACCACAAAAAAGAAATGAGAAAACTTGATAAGAATAGTTCACAATGCATACAAGCCTTTCATGGTTTTATATATTAGTAGGGATTAAAATCAATTATGGTGTATAATCATGCTAAATCCATATTCATAAGATTCATATCACATTAAGCACATGATGGGAAAGTACTAGAAATTAAACATGGAACCGCAGAATCTAGGGAATGCTTCCATAATACTTATTTTATCATTGAGTATACAAATTATATATTGAAAAGCAAGGTGGTTTAATAGCTGGGAAGGCAATGCCATTGACTTTTTTACTAAATATGCCTAAAACATGGTAGAAAGCAAGAAATTCAGTGATTCTCTATCCTGAATAAGAACCAGGGGATTAAATCATGCCACATAAGTGCATAGCTGCATACCCAATTTAGTAAAATGCTGGCTAGGTGACTCTATCTGCAGTTCTTTTTTCTATTTCCGGTATTAATTATGTAATCTACCCAAAGAATAAATGGTAATGCGCGTTAACTTTAACTACATCTATTTCAAGCTAAAATTTAAAAACTGAAGAAAAGTTCACTTACCTTAATGAATAATATATATTAAAATTGGTGATATTTAAGGACATCTCCAAAATTGAAAACACTGTTTAGAGTAACTTCACGCTATAAATTAAATAAAATCTTGCATGTTATGGAACTTCTACTTTCCCTGGTGGGCGATGACAATAAGAAATTAGCTTACAAGGTTAATACGTATATAAAAAGTATTTCACTTGCAATTGCAAAGGGCTTTTCTTCCCTATTCATTGCGCTTTTGTAGCGGACATGCTAATCAAAAGTCTAATATTCCCTATGATAAATTTCGATAGGGATTCCTATCCATAGGAAATCACCAGCTTTTGCCACCATTGTCATGTGGATCAAAAGTTGTCATGTTACTCATTGTAAAATTCAAATCACCAGATATGGAGTAAAGTATGCTTGAAAACCAATGGTTTATATATCCAGAATATACCGTTCTATTGTAAGAGGGGGGGATAAAAAAGAAATCATACAACACAAGTAGCAAATACCTTAGTACGGCGTCTTTTTTCTTTCATCTCTAAAATGAGCAAAGGCATGAGGATCAAAATCAAGAACATGCATAACCTGAAAAGTGTCAAATACCATCACTTCTATACACAAAAACTAAACAAACCTCATGTATCAGAGTAGCTGAAAGCAAAGTCTCTGGCTCAGCTATTAAATGACAAGGAGCAACATTAACATGTCCTGCACACGCACACAAACAAAAAGGCACTTTTAGGAGCAACATTATCAAATTCTGTTATAATAAAAATAAATAATGTGATTTTAAAAACTATTTTTTTGTTAAAATAAATAACATAACATGAAAAGAAATGATAAATGAAAATGTATCTTAAAATATTGATGGTAAAAGAAATGGGTTCAAACACAACTTCAAATAACATATAAAAAATATTATGAGTTAGGAAAAAAATACTTAGCAAACAGATCTAATTTAATTAAATAAATTATAGTCTAGTTAAAAAATTAATTAAATAAATTAAAAGGCAGTTAAATTTTTTTAAAAACTCTTACTTGACTTCCTTCTTTGCAAGTAACTGCTATTATATTTCATTCTATGAAAGCTTTACTAGTTACTAGTTCATTTCCTTTTTATTTGGAACTATTTAAGGGAAAGAATAGTTATAGTTAGTAAATATTGTAAAAATTGAAAGTGGAAAATCAATGATGATTCAAAATGGTAAAGTGACCGAATCCACTTGGTGGCTCCATTGATTTTATATAGTTACCCGTGAAAGTTCTTCCACTCTAAGACCTATGTAATTAAATTAAATAATAGCAATGGTGGAGTAAGGAAAAGTATGGGAACCTCCTCTTTGAACTTACCTTCTTTGTCCTCATAGCTTGACAAAGCAGTAACCTCCACCTTCATTTGAAGATTCATTAATCATATATCATAATATACACATAAACAATTGGCACATGAAAAGGTGAGATAGATGGCTCTTACATTAAAAAATTCACGAAGAGGAGTATGTTGATGGGCTTGGTAAGAACTAATGATGAAGAACTACAAGAAACCACATTAAAGAGGAGAAAAAAAAACTCAAATTTAATGGGAATTACACCTTCTAAATATCTTCTCTTAGAATAGGCTCCAAATTTTCAAGTGGGGTCTGCATAGATAGCCAGAAACATGATAAAACATTGAATAGCAGGAAATCACAAAAGTGTACATTCTCAAGAAAGGACCAGGATTGTAGACCTTTGTTTTATCATGCATAAACAGAGAATAGAAAGAAGAGTGATAAGCCAAAACCTGTTCTGCTGACTAACCCTTGCCACATCTTGCTTGAACCTCCTACAGTAAAGTAAAGAAATTGGCATCAGTTCCAAACGAGGAGCTTGCCTACAAATATTAAAGACATGTTTTTTTAATCATTCGGCCCTTTATTTTTATTTTATTTCTTATGTTTTAAAATCCATATTAAAAATGATAAAATCAATAAAATGGTGTAAAATCTTTCAAAAGTATTTTTATTAGATGGTAATCAATAGAGAAGATGCTATTCTAGATATGGAAAAAAAATCTGGAAAGAAAGTATTTTTATTAGATGCCATTACATACGGGAAAAAAATCTGGAAAAAAATTGGACCTGCTGCGTGGGTAAAAGGGAAGGTCTCTGATTTTGGAGAATTTGTTGTCGGCGTCGTTTCCGCTTTCTTCCTTCCCAACCCCAAATCGATCAAATTCTAATGCCAACAACGCGACCCAGGACTCAGTCCGCAACAACTGATGATTGTGCTTGTGCTACGCCTTGCCTTGCCTTTGGCTTTGGCTTTTCTCAACAATTCTTTTTTCACTTTCCTTCCTCCACGCTCACTGTGTTCCTCTGCTTTGCTCAAACTCTTGTTCAATTGCAGCCACACATGGAAGGAGGAAACTCCACTACATGCACAACATACATCAACAAGGACAACAAAGATTATATGCTAAACATTATCATAAACACTTAGAGCCATTACTAAGTTTGTACCTGAGACCATATAGACCAAAGTCCAGTTCTAATGGTCGATATACGAGACTGTAGCACAGGATATACAACTGTTGCAGCTATTCCAATCACAGCACTTATTCCTCTTGACTTGGCCATGATTTTCACTCACAACTTTCTCAGCTTTGTGTGGCACTTAATGCTATTATTAAGTGACCAAATTTCTCAACTCTCCCACCCCTCCATCAACCACGCGCCCCTCCGCAAACCCCAAACCCTATCGTTATCCCTCACCTCACCACCCTCGGTTGGACTCAAACCCTCATTTCTCCACTCCTTCTTCTCCCAGATCTCCCAGCGGCGGCGCCTCCCATTACCCCTGTCACAAGGAGCTTGACCACCTCGATGGACACGCGAGAGGGTTGGAGAAGGGGTTTGGGGTTTGGGTATGTGAGGACCAGAGGAGACGAACGACCACGAGGGAGAATGAAAAGTTTAAATGAACGGGCGCACTTGAGAGAGAGAATGAAAACTTGAAAAATAAAAAGAAAGCGAGAGAGAATGAAAAGATGCGTACGTGAATCCCTATATTCAAGGACGGTTACACAAGACCGTTTTTGAAATGCCGTGATTTCCTGATTTCAAGGACGGTTATAGGGAAGACCGTTTTCGAAAACAAGCTTTAAAGACGATTTTGATATAACCGTTTTTAAAATATTGTAATTATTTACAATACTGCCACCGCTTCAATTTTTAAAACGGTTTTGTTACAACCGTCTTTAAATGCGCGTCCTGGAAAACACATTTTGTAGTAGTGATTCAACACCTCCCCCTTAAACTTGATTTTGTAACTCCAAGCAATCTTCTCATCTTGACAAGGTCTTCATTCTTGAGTGGCTTGGTGAAGATATCTGCAGCTTGTTCTTGAGACTTCGCGGACTTTATATGCACCTTCTTTCTTGCAATGCATTCCCTTATATAATGATAGTGTGTATCAATGTGCTTGCTTCTGTCATGGAAGACCTGATTCTTTGTTAATGCTATTGCAGATTTGTTGTCAACATAAATATTTGTTGGCTCCTCTTGTTGCATTTTCAACTCCTTCAGCAAATTCCTGAGCCAAATAGCATGGCAGACACACGATCTTGCTGCGACATACTCGACTTCACAAGTAGACAGAGTAACAATAGGTTGTTTCTTCGACATCCATGTGAAAGTAGTATCTCCCATGAAAAACACAAATCCAATGGTGCTTTTTCTATCATCCATGTTTCTAGCCCAATCGCTATCACTATATCCAACAAGTTTATATTCATTAGAGGATGAGTAAAACAAGCCAAAGTCAATAGTACCTTTAATGTAGTGAAGGATTCTCTTTGCAGCTTTCAAGTGTGTGGTAGTTGGAGACTCCATGTAGCCACTAACGAATCCAACAACAAAAAGGATGTCAGGTTTGGTGCATGTCAAGTAGCGCAAACTTCCAACTAAGCTTTTGAAGAAAGTAGGATCAACATCCTCTCCTTCACTATACTTGGACAACTTATCTCCACATTCTATTGGGTTGTTGATAGGCTTGCAATCGTCCATCTTGAATTTCTTCAGTATCTCCCTTGCATAACCTTCTTGAGTGATGAAAATGCCTTCTTCTTTCTACTTGATTTCAATGCCAAAATAGTATGCCATCTGTCCAATGTCAGTCATCTCAAACTCATTCTTCATCGCTTTCTTGAAATCTTCGAACATCCTTGGATTATTTCCTGTGAAGATTAGATCATCCACGTTACAAGCACAGGATCAAAATATCTCCATCTTTGAGCTTAACATAAAGTGCATGCTCATAAGGGCATTTGATGAAATCGTTCTCTTGGAAGTACTTGTATATTCGACTATTCCAAGCTCTTGGTGCTTGCTTTAGCCCATAGAGTGCCTTCTTCAGCTTCAATACCTTATCTTCTTATCCTTTGACTTCATACCCTGCTGGTTGCTCAATGTATACTTCTTCTTCAAGTACTCCATTCAAAAATGATGACTTTACATCCATTTGGTGTATGCTCCACTTGTTTTGAGCTGCCAAAGAAATAATTAGTCTAATAGTTTCTAAGCGAGCAGCAGGAGCAAATACCTCGTCATAATCGATTCTTCCTTGTTGACTATAGCCTTTTGTCGCCAATCGCGCTTTGTATCTTTCAACTTCTCCCATAGCATTCTTTTTAGCATTGTAGACCCACTTCACACCAATTGCCTTATGCCCTTTTGGAAGTGAGGTTAACTCCCACGTTTTATTCTTCTCAATCGCCTTGATTTCTTCGTCCATTGCTTCTCTCCACTTCTTGTTTTGGACAGTTTCTTGAAAACCCACTGGCTCACAATCAGCAAAGAGACAAAACAAAGTGAGATTACCTTGATTCTCCGTTACCTCATAAAGTTCTTGCAAGCTCCTGAAGCGTGGTACTTTTTCGCTTGAACCTCCAGCTGAAAATGGTTCTTCTTGTTGACTTGTGATTGGTGAAGTTGGGGGAGTAATAGTCACTTGTCTTTCTTGCTTCATCTTTAGTTACTTCATTTCTTCATCCTCCATCAAGTTGGGAAGTAAGTTGTAGTTTTCATCTTGTAGACCCCAATTCCATTCTTCTTCTTCATTGAACTCCACATCACGACTAATGATGGTCTTTTTATTATTCGGATTATAAAGTTATAGCCTTTAGAATTAGAATCATACCCGATGAAGATGAGCTTCTCACTTTTGTCGTCAAGCTTTGACCTCTTCTCATCATGGATGTGTGCGTAGGCTATGCTTCCAAACACTTTTAGGTTGGAGATCCCAGACTTTCTTCCACTCCATGCTTCTTGTGGTGACTTTCCCCACACGCTTCTTGGTGGTGAACGATTTAAAAGGTAGATAGCAGTTGCTACGACTTCAACCCAAAACTCCTTTGGCATCTTCTTACTCTTGAGCATACTCCTTACCATGTTGAGAATGGTTCTATTCTTTCTTTCAGCTACTCCATTTTGTTGTGGGCTTCTAGGGACGATTAAAGGCCTTCGGATTCCATTATGATCATAAAATTCTTGGAATTCTTTGGAAGTGAACTCTCCACCTCTATCAGATCTCAAGGCTTTGATCTCGTGTCCACTTTTTTTCTCCACACTTGCCTTGAACTTCTTGAAGACTCCAAACACCTCCGATTTTTGCTTTAGGAAATACACCCACGTCTTCCTTGAAAAAATCATCTATGAAGAGAAGAAAGTAATTACTCTTACCGAGTGAGCTTGGCTTTAATGGTCCACAAACGTCTGTATGTATAAGCTCGAGCGGCTTGTTGGCTCTTAACAAAGACTCCTTCGGAAAGCTCTTTCGATATTGTTTCCCAAGCAAGCATCCTTCACATAGCTGGTCAGGTTGACTGATGGAATGCAATCCTCTCACCATTTCCTTCTTGTATAGAAGCTCAAGACCATCAAAGTTAAGGTGTCCAAATCGCAGATGCCACAACCAGGATGCATCCTTATAGCAAGCTTTGAGACACTTTGCAATGTCTTGTTGAATATTTAGCTCTATTTCTGGTCATTGACACTTTAGTGATCAAGTTATTTTTATTATCTCTTAAAGAAAGAGTATTATTCTTTAAGTGAACATCGTACCCTTTCTCCAAGAGTTGTCCCAAACTCAAAATATTGTTCTTCATATTGGGCACATAGTAAACATTAGAGATGAATTTGTGCCTACCATCCTTTAATCGGATAAGAATTTTACCTTTTCCTTTCACTGGTGTCTTTGATTCATCTCCAAATGAGACATTTCCATTCACCGATTCGTCAAGTTCCACGAACATGTCTGTCTTCCCGCACATGTGATTGCTTGCTCTAGAGTCTAAATACCATGTATTGTCTTGTTCTCGTACGTTGTCCTTGCGTACCATCAACAGAGTGCCATCTTCGTGATTCTTCTCCTCCACATAGTTTGCCTTCTCCTCAATCCTTTTTATAGGGATTCTACATTCGGAAGCATAATGACCAAACATTTGACAGTTGTAGCACTTGACTTGAGACTTGTCATGTCTTGGTTGCGAGCTACCTCTTCCACGACCTCTTGTTGAGCTCTTTCTTCTATCTTCATTGGCATAGTTGTTACAGAAGCCTACTCTTCCATGTTCATGACCTCTTCCTCAACCACAATATCCTCCTTGTCCTCTTGTGTTGCCAAAGTCTTCTTCCTTTTCTCTAGAGTTGACTTGTGTCTTGAGTAATTGTTCACCAACCCCTTGCTTCTTCTTTTGCTTTTCCTCGTATGCTTGTAAAGAGCCCAAGAGTTGCTCTATTGTCATAGCTTCTAAATCTTTTGTTTCTTCTATGACGGTGACAATATGATCAAATTTTGAATCTAAAGATTGCAAAATCTTCTCCATAATTTTTACGTCATCTATCTTTTCTCCATTTCTTTTTAATTGATTAGTCACCGTCAAGACTCTAGAAAAATAATCTGATATACTTTCGGCATCTTTCATGTGTAAAGTTTCAAACTCACTTCTTAGAGTTTGGAGACGTACCTTCTTGACTGGCTCAACACCCTTGTAAGAAGTTTGTAGTTTATCCCATGCTTCCTTTGCGGTGGTTGCCTCCGAAATCTTCTCAAAAGCATCCTCATCTAATCCTTGATAGATGAGATAGAGAGCTTTCTTGTCTCTCTTTCTTGAATCCTTCAAGCTATCCCTTTGAGCTTGGAATAGAGTAACTCCTTCTTTTGGCTCATCGTAGCCTTTCTCTACCATTTCCCACACATCTTGTGATCCAAGAAGGGCCTTCATCTTGATGCTCCAATTATCATAGTTGCTCTTGATGAGCATAGGGACTTGGAAAGGAACCATGTTGTTACTTGCCATCTCTCTAGAAAGGATCTCAAGGCTCTAATACCACTTTGTTGGAAGGAGGATATTTGAGAAAGTAAAGGTTTTATGAAAGATTTGGAGGAAGAGAACACTTTTATAACTACACGACTCTTTTCTTTTTGGCTTAGTACAAGATAGTGGATATGACCCCTATTTATACTAGTGACACCTCCTTAACTAATGACTAGGATTGTGCCAACACAACTCTTAACTAGTAGCCATAATTCATTCTCTAGAATTCTCCATAATTTTCTTAGCCTAGATATTTCCATGGTAGTTTCTAGGTTAAACTATTTTAGATATTTCTATGGAACAATCTAGAGTGGATTACTCTAGAATTTGGACTACACACTTCTTGGATATTTCTAAATATTGGGTCATTTAACAATTAAGCCCAATGGATCAAAAAACTAAATTAAGTTTAATATTCAACAGTATGTGAGTCTTATGCGGTCGTTAAAGGATAGGTATTCTAGAGATGGAAAATAGATTGTTGGCACAAAACTTTGGAGTTGATAGCATTCTGAAGTACTTAGAAAATAAGGTTAGGGAGACATCCAACTGATTTATGAATGGTAACCATTTCCATGCATCCATCAAGTCTCAATTCTCTTAAATGCATGGCCCCAGACATATCAGGAAATTCAGTAGCCATAAGACAATAAGAGATATTCATGTAAGTCAAATGCTCAAATCTCTGCAAAACATATATAAAGAAATTAATTAACAACAATACATCCAAATTATGTAAATTGTTTTTAGATGAAGGTAATAATTAATTAGCACAATATAAACTTTTTATATACAGTTAGCTCAAATAATAAGACTAATAAAAAGAATGAGGCATGAAAAGTGTATATAGCATACAAATTGAGGCGTGAAAAAAATTAAGGTTAGTAACATGATAAGATCAAGCAATCTAAACAATTTATACAACATGGAAAACAATAAGCAATCATATACCTCAATGGATGGCTTTTCAAATATGCGTAGAGGACCTCCAAATAGATCGATGCCCTAATTTTCCTGGGATAAAAATCTGATGGAAATGACTGTGAAGGTCACTCTGTCCATTCAAGTACCCTTAAGTTATTTGGAAGATAATGAGGCTTATTTGAAAAGCTTGTGTTATGAACAATGAGAATTCTAAGATTCTTCATTTTCACAAATACATTACCAATGCAATTAATTTCTTCTCTTTGAGGGGGATCAAGCATTATTCCTTGAATTTTGCTACTTCCCTTTAAAGAAATCGTAAGTGATATTAATTAAGAATTCATAATTTTAACATAAACTAAAATGTTTAAAATCAAGAAAGAAAGTTGACAGCATTATTCTTACCTTATTATCAACAAGTACTTGAAGAACATCTTCATGATGCCATAATCTGCTGCGTTCACCAACTTCGTTCCACGCTTCCTCCTTAACAATCTCTCTACCCATGTCCTGTATAAGATCATGCATCCCCAAGCAATCCATCTCAACAGTTAAAAGAGATTTATTAACTAATGTGGTAATACCATCTCCTATGCTGAAGTCACGCATCTAGTACTCTTTTTACATATTTCAATCCCTGCCCATTGAAGAAGCATGCAACGTCAAGAAAAATATTTTTTTCATTGGAGGGAAGGCTATCATAGCTTATTCTAAGAGCTCTTTGAACACCTGGAAGTGGACTCTTTTTATTGGACTCTTTCCATTTACCCATATCTTTGCCAACCAAATGAGAGCCTAGTACTTTTAAGGCCAATGGAAGGCCTTTGCAACAACTCATTGCACGATTGGACAGATCTTTGTAGTTTGTTTCAGGACAACTCTTTCTAAAGGCACTCTTAGAGATTCTTGGTCGTTTAGCACTTTCACTTCATATCTCTTTTCGACCCCAACAAAATCTAGCATGCGTATGTCTCGTTGTTATGATTATCCTGCTCCCAGGACCAAACCAATCACGTTATTTTGCCAAATTTTCCATCTGTTCGATGTTATCAACATCCTCTAGAACTATAAGAACTCTTTTTAACCCAACTCTATTTTTTATTGTTCTGATTTCTTCATTTCTTTTCAGCTTAATATCGTTTCGCGCAAGCATCTCTGATAGAAGCTCTTGTTGCAGATGTTGTAGGCCCTTTTGATTTGAGGTTTCTCTAACGTTGGAAACAAAACTTGAACCCTCAAACTCCTTGTAAATGGAGCCATACGAAGCTTTGGCAAGTGTTGTTTTGCCAATTCCACCTGTTCCATGAATCCCTAACAGGCAAGTGATATTACAAAACTCAAGATCTACAACTGACTTCAATTCTTCAACTTGATATGCCCGTCAAACTATATGCTCATCACTAGATAAATCTTTAGGAGATACGTTAATGAAATCTTGCTAACAAGATCATAAATAAACTTGGATTCCGCGTCCCGCTTGATAAACAATTCTCTTTAAATTAATCTTCAAATTTATTTTGTCAAATTATATAAACACGCCAAAAATGACATTGTGAACAAAACAATCATCTTTGGCCTTGATTTAACAAGTAGCAATATATATGCATACATACTTACCCTTGATCAGATGTCAAATGTTCTCCTTTCAAGTTGGCTATGTCAGACAAGGCTGACCTCCATTTCTTTGCCTTCTCCGAGTCTTTCCCAAACCTTGTTTCATGCTTAGTCATGGCCTCACCGTATCTTCTCTTCTGATACCTCACATTTGAGGGATCCACTTTGTAGAAGATGGGGTAAATGTACTGGTTTTTTTGACATCATACAGTCATGGATTTGGACAAGTTCATCAAGGCACCATGAAGAAGCTGCATAGTTTTCAGAGAAAACAACGATTGAAATCCTTGATTCTTCAATGGCTTTAAGAAGTGAAGGGCCAATTTGATCTCCAAGCTGGAGTTCTTCATTATCCATGAAGGTGATAATTCCCTTCCGACACAAAGCATGATATAGATGACAAGTGAATGCATGACGGTATCTTCACCCCTAAATCTAAGGAAAACAGCATATGTACACTTGGTTTCAGTTTCAGACGACACTGTGCCATCATTTGCATGATTGTTTTGAATTAGCACTACAAGCAGAGTATCTAGACTATGTGCTTTCACTGAATGATTCACACATCACAGGCACTCAACATTGGGACTATCAATATAATGTTTTTTTTATATGATCGACTATTTTGCGAGAAATTTTACAAAAACTAGGGGAAAGAGAGCG
>CM023944.1:15800091-15888802 GCA_013407115.1 Glycine latifolia | reverse complement strand
TATATATATATATATATATATATATATATATATATATATATATATATATATATATTTTAAAAATATAAGAGACAGAAGAAATTAAATAAAAATTACAAATGTCAGTGTTAATGGACTTTACACCTAAATTGGCTAATGTCTTATGTGTTGGATTCACTATGACAGGAATCAGATTTGTAATTTTTACGCAATTGCAGTGGTCTTGAGACTTGTACATGTCAATCAGCATGCAAGTTACTCCCCAAAAGCCAGCTATTATTATTGGTCATCACCAAAGCTGTTTCTTGGTTATCCTCTTTTGAAGTCCTTTGTTTTGCCATCAAAGGAATTGTGGCTTTAAGATTTTGGCACTAGACAATTTTGATCTCTAGAGTATGCTTAGCTTTGATTTTTAGATAAAAAAAGATCTCTTTATTTCTTGGTAAGTCTCCCAATAAATCTTCTATTATACTAAAATATATTTTATTTTTATGATAAATTAAAAAAATTATATTTTTTTAATAATTTTTTTTTGCATTGAATCCTTAATAAAATAATAATTTTACTTTTGGTTCTTGACAATCTTTTTTAATCATTGATAAATTAATAAAATTTGTGGCTTTTTCTTAATAAAAAAATTCATTTATTATTAATTCCTTTGAAAATTAGCGAATTATTATTTTATTAGGGACTGAATACAATTTTTTTATTATAAAAAAACAATCATAAAATTCAATTATTTATTAAGCATCGAAAACATATTTTATCTTACACAATTATAAACTATTGGAAACACAAGACTTGCAATAAAATATGGAAGAAGAGAAAAACTTAAGTATATAAGCCTCATTTGTCAAATAGGACAGAGTCAAGGACTACAGAGGGCAATTTTAATGGAGCAAATCTTGTATGCACACAAATCAGTTTATGTAGATAATTTTAGTGAAACTAGTCTCATCCGTTGCAATACATAATTTATATAATTTTTACAGTTCTCTTTAATGCAAGACCAATTTTTAAACAATTCAAATTAGTTTTTACTCTAACCCAAAAACTCTACGTTTCTTACACTTCACAAATCACACAAGCAATTAATCACTGCCAGGGGATGCTCGCCAATTGTATATATAAAAGAAGATAAGCAATACTCCTTCCATTTCATATTATATATTATATGACTTTTAAAATTTTATCACATGTATTAAGAATTACAATTAATATCTTAAATTTCATAAAAAGTATCATGTAACTTATTAATTTATCTTTTATCTCTCTAATTAATTACCTAGCAACAACTACTTCCACCAAAAGTATTTCAAAGAAAAAAATATTTAATACTTCATTGGTTTTATAAAATTAAAATGACAACTAATTTGAAACAATTTTTTGTTTGTTAAAACGTCATATAAAGTGGAAAGTGGAAGGGAGGGAGTATTTAAATTCATGGGACCCATTTTAAAAAAAGAGCAACACCACCTCATTTGATAGAATTTTTCTGAAAATTATTTTTTTTTTCTTACAGTATTTATATACATTTTTTTTAAAAACCAAACCAACATAAAATTGCACATACATGAAAAAAGTACAATTTTGGGAGACATTGTCATATATAGCATGCTAAGAATTCAAGAATGTATTATAGAGCAAAAAAATATGATAGTAAAAATTGTTTATACATTTTTGAGGTGACAAATGAATTTGAATGTCCTCTCAAGAAGGTGGCAGAAAGAGGCATCATGCCCAAAGCAGTGTGATGACAAAAAATACAATGAGGGCCAATCCAAGACAGAGTCCCACTATTGCCATGAAAGCCTGGACATGGTCGAATTAAATAACTCAGAACAATGAGAATGATAAAAACAATAAAGATAAAAAGGTATTCAATTCAAACTTACCTTCCCTTGTGTTTGAAACTTAAACTTATGAGTAAACCAGGACAATCCTCTGTCAACAAAAGGTGCCAGTGCCAATGCTCTGCATAAGAAGTAACTCCATTGTTGATGAAATTATAGATTACAAAAGGCCTTTGCCTAATTTACATGTGCAGACAGATGTAAACAACAAACATATGTGCATAACAATGACAAGGTGCAATCTAGGATTCCACATATAGATTTGATCCCTAAGATGCATAGAAATTTTAAAAGTTGTCATCATTTTTTTTTCAAACAAAGTTTACAAGCCAAATGTCAACTGCCATCCTTACAGCTAAACCTTTATCACAAAGTTACAGTCAAGAGATGGAATGATATAGGAACATTGTTTCTAACTACATATAAAAAAAATTAGGCTTAGTACACAACTAACAAGGTGAAAAGGTTGAGGTAGCTCACCCTCCAGCTCTTACAAGTTTAGTGACTTGACTACCAGCCCACACCATGGCCATCAGTTTGAGAAATCTATACATCACTGTGAAGTTGTTAAATGTCATATCAACAATCCATAATGAACAATACATGGGAGAAATAACAGTAATATGTTTTTGCCTTTTTACAGCTGCACCATAGCCCATCTTTGCAGGTGCTGGAGCAATGTAAAACCTGACAAACATAAAATGTGTTCTTAGCTGCAGTGACCTCGAAATAATTTAGAAGGATCCAGAGATTGTGAATAAGGCATCCTAAGAAATAGTACGCAAGTGGTAGATTAACTCCAAGTAGGAAGAAGTGAGGAACTCTCTCAATACAAACTTAAAATTTCTTATACAAACTGGATCTCTAAGAAAAAGAAAAGCAAAACTGCAAGCTAAGGCACAAATGTTGACATACCACACAAAAAGGAATGCTGTGAGATAGTATGCAGTGTTCAAAAGTCCATAGGATAGGATTCCAGAAATTCCATATCTCCTCAGCTTCTTCAGGATCCTGCCATATTAAATAAATATGTGCTACAATTATTTCAATGCAAAGAATTCACCCACTACAGGAGCAAGATAAACACGATTCACATCATATTTTGAATGCGTAACACAAAAGAAAAGAGGGAGGGAGGTAGACAGAGAGTGGGAACCATGATGAATGTTAACAATGAAATTCTACACTTGCAAACTAAGAGCAAATCAACTATACTATTTTTTATCCATGAAGGCAAAGTGACGAAGTCCTGTCACTATACTGTTTGGTTTCTTGATTTGAGAATATTACAAAAAAAAAGGATATCAAATGGTTACTCCTTTCCTCCACTTCTCTCACTTCCAGGTTAGAAGTAAGATAATGTAAAAGATAACTAGTTCCATACTTTGAACTAATCTGGACAAATATTTAATTTTTGGATAGTTGAGAATCAATAACATTTCATGAGCTTCTTCAATCATAAGAGGCAAGAGGCAAATCAGAAAAAACATGAACATACTCATTGCTTGACAGAGGCTTTCCTTTCTTATTCTCTTCCCTGACTGATGAACCTGAAAACATCTTGTCATTGTCAATTATGAATGATACTTAAAAATTCAATGTAAGATCTAAACAACAGCAAGGGTCAAAATTCACATTCATAAATCAATATAACGATCTACCTTACTATGTTTTCCTTAGGAGCTTAGTTTAACTCTTCTATTTCTATGTGCATTCAACAAGATTGCCAATGGAAAATTGGTCCACATGAGATGGCATTTTATTCAAATAAATCTAATCTTAGAATATTCAAACTTTTATCAAGAAAACAAATTAATGTTGAGACTTTGTCACCAAAACATTAGAGAAGAAATTGTTTTAAACTTAGTTTGTAGGAGAATTGGTTACTATATGATAAGAGAATAGGTATATATATCTAGGGGCATTTGTCCGTGGAAGAAAGCAAAGTGCCAGCAGAAATTGACAGCATAGCCACTGCTAAAAGCATGTCACAACTTCTACATATTGATTAAAAGTGAACGGCCAAAAAATCGGACCCCCAATTATCTGAGCACCCTGTAATGTCCTCCATTTGAAACAGTAATTAGAAACTTGGAACTATTTAAAAAGACAGATCCTAGTTACTGCATAATTTTGGAAATAGGAAAAAAAAAAATACCTTCATGGCTGTATGCATCTGATAGCTCTGGTGTCTGACCTTAGACCAATGACAGATAAGACAACAGTCCAATTAGTATACATAAAAGCACACAAAGAGAAAGTAAAACATAGACATTATTAATTGTAGATCTGGAAGAAAGTGTGAAGAAAAGGTGCAGAAAGAAGATTCCATGAAATATCACATGTATTTGGTTGGAATAAAGTGTCAATTCACTGTATGCTAGAATTACTATACAAGGGTGGTAGACCTTACAAGAGGGTGACAAATGACAATGATACTATGATAGGAACTAGATAAAAAGGACCCAGGCCCAAATTGAGGGAATGTGCAAGTTGGTTGCATAGGGGACAGTGTGTGTGGCATGTGAAGGGATAAGGAGAGAAGGGGTATTATGAGAAAAAGAACAGTAGTAGTTTGTTGTCAAGCAGTTTGTGCTTGGCAGAGAATGCATAGAGCATTCCTCTGAAACTCTAGGCTGGTCAGTGTTTACATCTGTCAGAATAGTGGCTTGTTATACTTTATTTTAGTCAATACAATTTCCTTTATTTTCCAATATAAATCTCAGGATCCTAATGGATCGCCAAAGTTGATATTCTGTAACAAAAAAAGAGGTCCTTACCTCCTAAAAGATTAAAAATGTATTTTCCTTTGGTTATTTGCATTGACATATATTTTCATCTAATTATTATCCAAAACCATATAATATCAATTAAATTCCAAGTTTCAACTGCAATTTTTTGGGTAGTATAATAGTAATTGAAACACAAATAATTGAAAAAGAGATCACAGTTTGTTAAATATATATCAGTCATATTTCATTTTTCAATTTGTGCCTGGGTACACACACTTTGGGTATAAAACCGATATAGTTCAGAGTACAGAGCTGGCCCTCTTTGTGCTGTGTTTCTGCACCTTAAACTGCCTAACTCTAAGCTTACTTACATGCTACAACTTCACAACCAATTGGTATACCAGTCATAATTGGACCCCAAATTACACTAAATCCATATTTAATCAAGGTTTTAAATTATAACAGTAGTTGCATTGCAATTGCCAAAATCACATACAATTGCAGAAAAATGTGCCTGAAGCAGCAGCAAGTGCAATCGCAATATGGTTGCAGAGGCCTCCAAAACCATGATTAATGGTTCACAACCACAATTTGACACCTTGTCCAAAGCCATGGTGCAGACAGATAATACACATTTCAAAGCCTAGTTTCTTTAGTACATATTTTGACGAGGTCATTAAAGGTCAGCTAGCTTACACTTCACAACATGGGTTCCAATTGGTTGGCATTGGCAATAAAGATGATACTTGGAAACAAATTACACAATAAAATCAATTCAACATAAATAAATAATAACAATAAGATAGAATGCTTACACTGTCATTGCTGAAACTTGAACAAAGCATTCTTCCATGGAAGGTGAGGCACAAACGGGTATTGTTCTTCAGTTCAGGGAAGTGCCATGGCATGAAAAGGGTAGCAACCCTTTTCTCGGAGAAGCGAGGGAAGCCCTCTAACGCAAACTTGAGACATACCCAGACAGCAGAAAACGAAAAAGATCATAAATTTGGATTGAAATGGCAAAAAAGAGTGAAATGTGACTGAAAATTCGAAGTGGCAGTACCTGGTGGGTGTGGGAATGAGAAAAGAGTGTGGAATTGAAGTGTGGTGCAAGTTTATCAGAAAGAAACATTGATGGATACCGCTTCTGATGATAATACCATTAGTGAAAGAAGGAATTGGATTTAGAGAAGGGAAAGTATTCACAGCCTGATTTTACATTTGTTTTATTTATAATTATATAAAAGGAATATGTGCGTCTGGTGTACATAATTTTATGATTATTTTATCCTTATAACTATATTCATAAATTATTATTTTATTATTATAACTACCTTTATAAACCATTCATTAATTTTTATTATTTTATTTATTTATTTAAACCATAAATGGTAAAATATAATATTTTAATTCTTAATAATTATTGGTTATTATGAATATATAGTTGATTATATAAGTAGCATATTAATGAAATTTTAAATTTTTTTATTTGTAATTATAATATTTTAAAAATGACAATACTAATGAAATTAACATTCACTTTAAGAATTAAAAAATTTAATTTGAAGAACATATATATAGAGAGAAAGGATTATTTGCTGATAGTGTATTTATCACGCCATCTAATTATAATTTATCATGTATGATAAATTTATTGACTTTTATGACAATTACTTTTAAAATTCATGATAATTATGTACTGGTATAAAAGTTTTAATACTGATTGAAGACATAACAAAATGATATTATTTATTTAATTACTTGCTATTTTCTTTTAAACTGGTATAAAAGTTTTAAAATAAAAATTATAAAATGGAAGTGTCCATAAACCTGGATTGGTACCACCAAATGTGTATACCAATTAACATGGAATTAGTTCAACTTAATGGAGAGCCATGTCGCCTGTAATGGTCTTATCTGGTTAGATCATGATTGTCTCTCTGGTGAAGAATACCTAACCAAAAAGCTGGATTGGTATCTGTCTTATATCCATAACAATAACAAATTTGGCAGGACTTGATGATGACCTAATCAGACAAATAACAAGGTATATAATAATTCTGTTGATTCAATTTATAAGGAATTGCAGTGCCTTGTCCAGCTCTTGTACATACAAAGTCTCAATCAGTATCCACTTAGAGAGAGCCAGCAAAATTAAACAAATATCTTGCCAACAATGTTACATTTCTTGCAAAGCATAGGATTCATCGCCACTCCCTAAATTCTTTTCTTTCTTCCTATTTTTCCGAGTCCAGCAGTATGTGGACAAAATCTTCTTCAATGAATGAAACATAAAGAAATGAGAAAATAATATAATATTCCCAAATTAGGCTAATAAATTCACCTTGCTTCTCATTAATTGGAGAAAAGTTCAGGGCCCTGCAAGGATATCCGAATATGCTATTGCTAACACTCTATTGTGCTCCCCTGGATTCATCACTACCTTTATCCTCAAGATTTTTGTTTTAACAAACTTTACTCTATAAGTATCAGTGTGTATCAAAGAAATAATAAATTTGGTGGATATTTGTTCTGTTTGATCTCAATGTTCTCCCATAATTTATGTTTTAAGAAGATTACAAAATATAAATATGTTCCTTTACAGATTTCCTTAATTAGACTCTCTTCTCTTGGATAAGTTTTGTTCTAATACATCAAACCCTTATTGTATATAGTATCAAACCCTTATACCCACCAAAGTTAATAGGCATTTGACTTCTTCTGGTAGTAGCTTATGCTTTTCATCATAATTGCATCATATATGACAAATATTTAAAATATTTAGAAAAATTCTAAACAATGCTATGCATTTAGTGCTGTTGTTGAAGCGGTCTAGGAAATGAACAGCTCCACATAAAATTTCTTCATACCTTTTCTTTTTGTGTCTGATTACGTGTTGAAAACTTGAAGAGCAAGTCTTTGAAGTCAATACACGATGACAACAGAAGCTGAGACTGAGAGGGTGGTGGTGATCCAGGATGCATCAAGAGATGTTAATTCAAATGCAATCCTAGGGGCCCTGGAAGGGTTTTCTGTTAAAGCTGGAGATCAGCTTATAATTGTTACTATCCTCGATTGGATAAGCAGTCCTAGTATGTTTTCTTTTCTTCCAAGAAAGCGTTGTAAGGATTCAGATTCAGTTACATTTTCTATTTTCCACGTTTAATCTGATAATAAAAAGAGAGGAACACAGAATGATATGAAATTAGAAACTTAAAAGAAAAGTCATAATTTGAATATTAAGCCGTTTTACTTGCTAATTGTAATTGATATTGCTAACCTTTTTTTTCCCTCTTTAGTGGGTTACATGGTCAGAGTTGATTCCAGTTCGATGATTTCAACAAACAAGAAAATAATTGTAAAAAGGCTTACCAAAATAAAGGAAGAATATGATATGAACCAGAACATCCAGGAGATCTCCACCTACTGTAAATTGAATGAGGTTAGCACAACTCACATGCTTAACAAAATAATTCTGAAATATTAAAAAAGAGTAGCTAACACTTGACCCAGTTAGAAAAGGGGTTTGACAAGCTATAGGGCTGAAAAATTATACAGATTTATGATGTGTTTGTATGATGAATATGTTTTATACATATACACTTGTAAATAATAATCTTAAAGATAAACTGAACAGACCTATACATAGGGTGAATGAAATGGTTTGTGAAATTTTTCGTTGGAAATGATGTTTCACAGATTGAATTCCATAGAGAAGTGCTTGTAGGCTCTACTGCAGAGGTTGCTTCTAATGCTGCAAAGGAATTTCAGGCGACAAGGTTGATATTAGTTAGGTCCGTTTCTAACTTCTAAATCTTTTTGCTTTGCTCTATAACATGCAAGTGAAACCGAACGACAATTAGCTACTTAAGATGGAATTGCACATGTTGAGATAACTAATACAAAATACCAAAAAAATCCCACCTTAAGCAGAAATAGATGATATCTAGAACTATTAAATAAGATCTTCCCAGTGGTTGTTTTTTTAAATAATTTCAGAACTTGGAATTATGCAGATGAACTGGTAGAATCAAATCTAGGTGATAATGATACAACTAACACTCCCAATGTTAGAACATTTCAGATCATAATTTGACTTGCAACAGAAGTTGAAATGAGAAAAAATGAAAATAAAATTTACACCAGAATTTTGTGATTCTCCCGAGGGCGAGCCCTGGCACAGCGGTAAAGTTATGTCTTGGTGACCTGTTGGTCATGGGTTCGAATCCGGAAACAGCCTTTTTGCATATGTAAGGGTAAGGTTGCGTACAATCCCCCTTACCTGTGCATAGCGTGGAGCCTCCGGGCAATGGGGTTATGTGGTTTTAATTTTGTGGTTCTCCCAATATAAGTTACACCACAAGAAAGTGAAAGACAGATCACCCTCGAAAGAATATAGTAATTACAACTACTCTCAACTTGTTAGGAGAGAACAATCATTCTCTCTATCAATAGGAGTAAAAACACCGTACAATTTCTCTCTAGAAACTATAAAGAAAAGATACACAAGATAAGAGAATGAATAAAATGGGATAATGCATAACATCAATCAAGCTGCCCTTATAAATATTTAGGCTTTAGGAGTGCTATTTGACTGCAAATTAAATTTGGCTAGAATCTTCCCCAGAAGGATAGTCATTCATTTGCTTCTTGGCCATCATTTATTTAGCTATTAACAATTGATTTTCCAACATTTCTCCCACTTGAAGACTTTGATTTGTAATCATGTCTTTACACACTTTCACACACTTCTCATCTTTTCTTTTTGTAATCATGCAATTTGATGTTGTAAATTGAGGAAATAACATATTCAGATTGTTGATGTACTCTGTTATTATTGTAGATTCACTCCTTCAAAGAGTGTAAGGGCTTATTTTTAAGAATATCCTGTTGTTAAATGATTTTACCTTGTAAAATTTGGTGAGAGCATCCCAATCTCATTTGCCATCTTTTCTGCAATACTTAACAACACTGAATCTATCCTTGTTAGATGCAAATTGGCAACAACATTGTCATCCATCACTTCCCACTTTATATTAGTTATCCTTGTAGGTTTGCCTTCAATTGTTGATTAGCAATTATCCCTTCTCACGACTGCTTTTATCTTAAACTTTCATAGGGAGAAATTACTCCCATTGAAGTTCTCAATATCAAATTTTTCCAACAAAGTACTGAATACTATTTTTTTTATAGACTTACTTTATTTAACCATGAAAAGTACTCAAAGTGAGTTAGTATCAGAAACCTAATGGCCCTGATATCACCCAGTATCTCAGATTATAATTTAACTTGCAACAAAAGCTGAAATGAGAAAGAATGTAGATGAAATGAAGTTTAAGAATTATGTGACTATCCTAACAGAAGCTACATCCACTAGCAAGTGAAAGATGGAATACACTAGAAAGAATATAGTAATTATAACTACTAAACTTGTGCATTGGAGGGGGGATAAATACCGGGGAGATTTATACCAATGGGTTATGAACAATCATATATGTGAACTTGGCACCACACTTAATCCAAAACCTAAAGGCTCAATGTTTATGAGTCTTCTTCTCACTTGTATGGTGTTCTAACTTTTCCATTTCTACCTAATGTGAGACTTCAACTCATACTTGTATTTCAACAAAACTTGTTAGAAGAAAAAAAATTATAACTTTTTCTTTCAATAGGAGATTGGACTTATAAATAGATAAATAGGTTACCCCTATTGAGGTGCTCTTTTTTTTAATATTTCTTATTATTTTTTATTTTATCATCATTTATTTTTAATACCCACTCGCTCTTTATTATTTTCAGTTACTAATCCTAGTTATTTGATTTATATACTTTTTTAATAATAAATACATGAGATAGAATATTCAAAATTGAATATTTCTATTATTTTATTCTTCATGACTCTTTTTTCTGCTAGGATTGGAAATCTTGTATTTTACATATCCATACGATTGAATCCTTGGGTTTCCAAAATAGTGTAAAGTGCTTTGAATCATTGCTATTTGACTTAGACCTATTCTAGAAAAGTTGAGGCATTTTGAATTGTTTGTTGACACAGACAAAGTCAAGGACAAACACCTTACAACTGCTTTCTAGAAACTATAAAGAAAAACTACACGAAAGATGAGAATGAATAAAATGGGATAATTGCAAATCATAATTCAAACCTCTTTTGTATAGGCCTTAAGAATTAACTTTGACCACAGATTAAATGTGGCTAGAATCTTCCCAAGAAGGATAATCATTCATTTGCTTAGTTCTCATCATTTATTTAGCTATTAACCATTGATTTTTCAACTCCCAACTATAACCAACATGCGTCAGTTCGAGTAGACGAGACTTGGATCCTATAGGTTCTATCCTAGGATTCAAGTGTATGGGAAAAAAAAAAAAAAAAACACACCTGTTGGGACTTGGGAGGGGTTCTACTTTTAAGCCTGACTGTATCCCAAGAGATTAGCCTCTGACTCTCTCAAGTACTGGGTGCAGGAATACTGTGGGTGAAAAAATCTCATGGATAGCCTCTTTCTTGATAGGCAAGACTATGATCAATACTGTTTTTATCATTGTTTCATGCAATATATTATAAGGGGGAATCAAATTGAAGAATGCACAACTTCTCATTTAAAGGTCACTGTCTAGGAGAATTAGTTTCTCCACCAAAAAATAGAAACTAGCTTATGATATCAAATTGTCCATAGACTACTTATGCAAGGTTATTTTTATACACTATGCGAAAGCTATAGCCTTTTTGCCTTGGATGCAGACAAATTCACAAAGATATGAAGCATTTCATGCGCAACCTCCCATGTGGTATGTATAGGATAACAAGTGACAATTCAATTGAGAGGTTGAAAGATCCAATATCAGCAGTCAGAACCAACATATTTGCCAACAGGCAAGAGAATGTAAGCTATAAAGAAATGTTTCCCGGAAGTGAAGAGGAGGAACGTTCTCTTCTGAGTAAGTACTTTTTTCCCCTAGCAACATTGTCTGAATACAAAAAGTATACATTGATTGATATTTCTATAACGTCAGACAGGTTATATGTTCTCTCATTTATTGTCTCATGTACTGTCAACAAATTGGAAAGAATAACAAACCTCTTAGATCAATATCTGCAATACCGCACCTATAATGTCAAACTTTTATTTAGATAAAATGTAATAATGCATTTCCATTTTGTTGTTAACTGAACAATTGACATGAATTCTCAAACCTTTGGAAAAGTCATGAAGATTCAATGATAACTTAGTCAGATTATGAAAATCCATGCCATGAACAAAAGAAATCCCGGTGTTCTATCATAACCTATCTGTTAAACAGACTGCAAATAAATCTAGCTAGGAATAGTTAGCAATTTATGATGATTAAACAAATTATTAGTTCATTAATCCTATCCACTTCCAATTCACAAACTGAAGTTTCACAATTTTTACACAAGAATCTTGCAAACAAAAACCATGGTGAAAGTTTATCAATATTGAGTTACAATACTTGTTGAGGTAATAACAACATGAAAAATCTTTGGCTACATTCACTGCTAAACAAAATAGCTAAGGAACCTCACTGAAATCTCCATTAATTCAATAATAAGTGTTTCTACTTAAACACCTATATATTCCTTTTGATGATTAAGCAGTACAACTGAGATGACCAATGGTACTTCACACAGTATCCAGGTCTTCATCTAGTGATCTGTTGACATCAACTGGAGTTTCAAGTCAGTTGAGTACAGAGGTCTCCATTTCTAGTTTCGGAAGCTTGCAGTATGGCTGTCCATACCAAGAGGGAAAGTTTTATTCAAATAAAGAACAAGAAACAACAGCGAATCAATCACTGTTTCACATTTCGGGGAATGAAGAGACGAGCCAAATAGAAGTAAATAGAAAAGAGCAGCACAGTAGAAATAATGAAACATCTCATATGGAGGAAGAATTTACAAATCCACTTTGTTCTGTGTGCAAAAATAGACGACCAAACATTGGATTGAAGAGAGATTTCAGTTATGCTGAGCTCCATACTGCTACACAAGGATTTTCTCCTAAGAACTTTCCATCAGAAGGTGGATTTGGATCTGTCTACAAAGGACTGCTGAATGGAATGAAGATTGCTGTTAAGCAACATAAATATGCAAGCTTCCAAGGAGACAAGGAATTTAAGTCTGAAGTGAATGTACTTAGCAAAGCTAGACATGAGAATGTGGTTGTGCTGCTAGGTTCATGCTCAGAAAAAAATAATAGGCTTCTTGTGTATGAATATGTCTGCAATGGCTCACTTGACCAACATCTATCAGGTATGCAAACATGCTTTAATTTAGTATTTAGTTTCTATTTATGTTTTTCTTAATACAGCTTATAAGAGACTAAATTTTGTTAAATTGATGTAGAACACTCTCGATCACCTCTTAGTTGGGAAGATAGGATCAATGTAGCTATTGGAGCTGCCAAAGGCTTACTATACTTGCACAAGAACAACATGATACACAGAGATGTGAGACCAAACAATATCCTTATAACACATGATTATCAACCATTGGTAATACATCCAGTCTTGAATCTACATATATTTGCATGCATATGATGCTAATTAAAACATGGCATACAGGTTCAAATTTGCAAATTCCAATGATGCATCCAGGACTGCTTTGTGGAATAATGATGGACCGTTTAAGAATTAATATATTATTGGCTTTACTGTGTGTACTTGTGCAAATGAGATATAACAAAATAACATAATAGTCTGGGAGTACTCTATAAGCTCACTGTTACTTCCATAAAGAAGATGAAATTCCTTGAGACTAACATTTTTCTTTCCTGATGAATTTATTAGCTGGGAGACTTTGGATTAGCAAGAAATCAAAATCAAGACTCGATACACTCAACGGAAGTTATTGGAACTTTGGGGTATTTGGCACCAGAATATGCAGAACTTGGTAAAGTGTCTACCAAAACAGATGTATATTCTTTTGGGGTGGTTCTACTGCAACTAATAACAGGAATGAGAACTACAGATAAAAGACTTGGAGGAAGAAGTCTTGTGGGATGGGTAATGATCTAAATACCATAAAATTTAAATTATCTCAATGCTTTACTATAACCTCAGCTCATCAAGGCGTCAATATGATTCAAATCAATTTCATACCTTAGTTTTTATGTTAGTGTCAAGTCAAGGACCAGCGTTACCAATATTTTAATTTGAGTCCTTTTTGGAATAAAAAAATCTTTAAAGACTTTTAGGCATAATTGGTAGTTCATTTATGATACTTTGGATGCTTTTTTTTCAGTTGACCTTTAAGTACAGGAATAGCATCAATTACAATTATGTTCTTTTTCTTTTGACTTGATAGAAATAATAGTGATTCTTGACTTTTTGTTTTGGTTTCGGCAGAACTATGATTCATTTTGATACAAGGCAAGTTGTTAACAAATTGAACAATGGGGGGGCGGGAGCTGTGGGACTATATTGCCGAATAACAGAGAATTTAACTACAACATTCTGATATATAACATAATTAAATATCTTTATTAGTTTGTCTATTAAAATTTCTTGCAGGCAAGGCCACTTTTAAGAGAGAGGAACTATCCAGATTTAATTGATGAAAGGATCATTAACTCTCATGATGTCCATCAACTATTTTGGATGGTTCGAATAGCAGAGAAATGTCTAACCAGGGAGCCTCAAAGGAGACTAAATATGATTCAGGTAGGCTACATTTTTGGATAATTTCTTTTGGAGTACAGTTCACTGTATTTTAATGGAGAAGAATTTTAAAATAATGGAAAGCAGTTGATAATAAGTAACGTTTTTATATAGAAAACACACAATGTTCGTGTTACTACCATTTCTCAATTGAGAACCTTCCAGCAAACATTCTGATTAGGAAACATGCTCTGAACATATTCTTTCGAATGTTATTCAGCTGCAACCTCCACGTACTTCAGGAACTGTCTTTTTATTTTATATAATAATTACTACAAAGGGATATATGTGAGATAAAATAGATTAATTAATCTATTTCACAAAAAAATAATGTATCCATAACACGGTTTCGTCTTATATTACCTCGGGTGCTAATGAAACTATTTTGGTGATTTTTTATATAAGCTTTTAACAAGTGTTGGACATGTCTAGTAATAAAGAGTGTTAAAGAAGGTACTAGATTATTATATGAAAAACAGGCATGTATAGTTTTTCCAGACATTCATGGTCAACTTAATACATTGTATGACCAGATTCTAAGTTGATACTTTTTATTTGACTTTACTTCATCTTTTATGTCACTACAGGTTGTTGATGCTCTAACTGACATAGTGGAGGGCAGAACATGTGACATAATATTAAGGGATTACTCCCCTGCAAGGTCAGATTCAACCTATAGTGCATCAGACTCTGATGAATCTGAAGATGAAATGCAGGAACCCTTGAGGTTTGAAGGCGAGTTACTAAGTCACAGTTCAGAATCCATGGAAAGTAACAACATAAGTCAGATGATGCTGATGATTGTAAGACAGCCACCATCCCCTCCAATTCAGAGCATCTCTTCGTGTAGCTCAAGCTCATATAAGCTTCATTATGAATCAACTAGTGATGGTGAAGCACAGAATGAAGGGGAAATAGAAATATCAAATGCCAATGTGGGGTTGCTCAATTCTTAGATGCTAGACATAGTACATAGCTGAAATAAGGTACAATATTTCAGTTTAGTTACTTTAAATTAATAAAGATTCCTCTAGTTAAAATGGTTATGTTGTGATAGAATATGGTTGCTCAGTTGAGATGAATTTATCTTATGGGATGAAATATAGTTATGAATGGATTTAGTTTCATCCACGTGCAGCATAAAATGTTTTATCCTATCAATAAACTCTATATGGTGTCAAATGTTAAGGGTTTTTTTCTAAAAACATTTATCAGATTCTGAACAGATTTAAAAAGAGGAATGATACTGAGACATCTGAACAGTAACCTGTCACCAACAGACACCCAAACATGTGTAATTTTTTTATAAAACTATGTTTTCTATCTCTCAAAGTAACCTAAAATAGTAACTTATCATCAACTAGTATGCTGTCATCAACTGGTTTGAGGAATTAAAAACACAATTTACTAAAAAAACAAATCACATGTGATTACCCCATCAAAGTTCTTGATAATGTGGCAAGTCATTAGCACCAAAAAATGAATCCCACGGGATTATCAGCATCTCTGCCAAGTCATATGTTAATTGACAACATAATAGAAGTGACTACAAGTGGTAAGAGAAAAAAAAGTCCATAAACTTTGACAGGTCAAACTTTAAATTAGGGACTAAAAAGATAAATACAAAAAAGTTAATGTTAAAGATAGAATTTGAATTTGAATTATTGTTTATATTAGATAGGAACAGTTTGTTAAAATAGTCTAAATAAGAAGAAGTTTAACTTATTGCTTCCTAGTTTGAATTATTGTTTCCTAATATTTTACTCAGGTTGTTAACATTATTTGTATAAATATACTTCATTTTAAAGGTGAAATATGAATGAATAAGTGAATGAAGAAATAGATGAGTGAATGAATTTGAAATTATTATTCTAATTTATGTGTATCTGATTTTTAACATGGTATCAGAGTCATGGTTCTCTCCATGAATCAGAGCCATGACACCCTCCATGAATAAGAGTCATGTTTCTTCTGTTGCCACTAAAAGTCTTTTTCTTCCCTATTCTATATCCAAATTATCTTTCTTCTTCACATTCCCAAACGTACATCTCCTATTTTCTTCCTGTATCAGTACTTGTATTCCATTTTTATTTCTCTCAAATCGCTAACTCCCTTTTTTGATGGCCGATTCTGATTCTGAAATACCCAACCATCTACCTCCCACTAAAAGTCTTTTTTGAAGAACATTTTAATCGATTACTGACTACTCGTAATCAATTACATAGTACAAATGAAAATCATGTTTCCCTGTCTTAGTCGATTACCATGATATCGTAATCGATTACTTAAGTTCATTTTTTAATATGCATGACTGCCTTAATCGATTACCACAATCTGTAATTGATTGCATAAGTTTGTTTTACAACTAAACCTGTCCGCTTTAATCGATTACAACTCGGATTAATCGATTAATTTGCTCGTTGCAATTCCCAAGTTGTGCTAAGAACATTTAATCTATTATTTGGCAATTTAATCGATTACATGACGCTTTAATCAATTACATTCTGTTATAAAAATTAATCAATTACATATGATAATTTAATCGATTACATGCCTGAAAATATAACTTTTAGACTTCAATTTTTCTAAGTATATACAAGTCTTCTCTAAGTTAGAAAAGATTTTCTGAGTTAGCAAAGCTCTTGTCCCACTTTTTAATCTTCATAGTGTATTGAAAGATTTCTTGGGCAAGATTTTTAAAGAAGTTTTGGAGAGAAAGTTCTGAATTTGATTTCTGCATTTCAACTCTGTTTGGTAAACCATATTCATTTATATTTGTTGGATCATCAGGTTGTCTCTCTATTATTTCTTGTTGTAAATTCATTTTTGTATTCTTGGTAGTTTGAAACTATTGTAAAGGGTTCTTTAAGCTTTTTCTAGAGTGGGTTTCTCTAGAGGGAAGAGTAGAGAAGGGTTCTCTATGTCTTGATCATTAGGAATCTAATAGGGTTTTAGATTTCTATTCTTTATCTAGGATTGATAAAGAGTGGTTGTTGTAAAGCTTGTAAGAACTGAAATTTTATAATAGTGGAACTCTAATCTAGTGTTGATTAGAACAACTGGATGTAGCTTCTCTTGAGAAGTGAATCAGTATAAATTCTTATGTTTCACTTCCACAATAAGTGAAGATGAAGAATTCTTAAATGCTGAAACAGAGGTAAATTCTGAATTTGATCAAGTTGTTGATGCTTTCCATGAAATGCATGAAGAGGCTCAAAAGCTTTCAAAATCCAATAATAGGCTAAAAGAAAATCTTCGATGGCATGTCACAAAACTTGCAGAAATGCAAACTAAAATTTGTATCTTGAAAGAAGAAAATGAAAAACTTATTTCAAGCTTTAAAATGAATAGATGTGTATGTGCTTCTTCTTCATCAAATGCTGACAAATACAAAGCTTTGCAAGAAGAGTTTGATGAGTTAAAAAAGAGTCAAGGTGAAAAACATATGATAGTGCTTTCAGAAAATAGTTACTTGGTTGATCTTTTGAAAATTCTTTATAAAGGAAAATGCAATTTAGCTAAAATGCTAAGTGTGCAAAAAATATGTTGGAGATACTTCTGGATTAGGTTACAAACATGGATCAAAATCTTTTGGAAAAACCAAGTTTGTGCCTCCAAAACAGAAATATAAAAAAGTTGTTTCGAAAACAAAGTTTAATCATATGACTCATTTTGAAATAGCATCAAGAGCTGTAACTTGTAACTATTGTATGAAGAAAGGTCACACATCTAATAGGTGTTATGCTAAGAGATTCTATATGCCAAATGGATATTGCATTTGGGTGCCAAAGAAAAAGAAAATAACTAACCCTTATGGACCCAACCTTAATTGGGTACTTTCCTTTGTAAACTGATTTGAATTTTGCAGTTGTGTCTAAGAGCAAGATCATCATTATGGTATCTTGACAGTGGCTGCTCTAGACACGTGACTGGTGACATATCAATGCTCACAAATTTGACTCTTAAAGATAGTGAATTTGTCACTTATGGAGACAACAACAAAGGAAAGATAGTTGGTGAAGGAAATATAGGAGACAGCTTTAAAATCAAGATCAGAAATGTTCTCTATGTGGAAGGTTTAAAGCACAATCTTCTAAGTATAAGCCAACTTTGTGATAAAGGATTCAAAGTGTCATTTAATGACAATTATTGTATGATATGTGTTGGTCAAACCGGAGAGGTGATTCATATAGGTAAAAGAAAAGGTAATATGCATTTACTCTCCATAGATCATGCATTCATTCACAACACTACTTGCCTAATAAGTAAAATTGATGAATCTTGGCTATGGCATAGAAGAGCAAGTCACATTAACATGCATCACATGAACAAGCTTATTAGAAAAGACTTAGTCATTGGCTTACCCAAACTCAAGTTTGAAAATGACAAACTATGTGATGCTTGTCAAAAGGGAAACAAACAAAGAATTCTTTTCAAAGTAAAAATGTTGTTTCTATTTCAAGACCCCTTGAATTACTTCACATGGATTTATTTGGTCCTTCTAGAACTATGAATTTAGGAGGTAATTACTATGGGCTTGTAATTGTTGATGATTACTCTAGATTCACATGGACTTTGTTTTTAAGATCCAAGAGTGATGCTTTCAGAAAATTGGCCAAACTTGTTCAAAATGAAAAGGGAAGCAAAATTATCTGAATAAGAAGTGATCATGGTGGGGAATTCAAAAATGAACATTTCAAAAAATTCTGTGAAGAAAATGGAATTAACCACAATTTTTCAGCTCTAAGAACACCCCAGCAAAATGGTGTTGTGGAGAGGAAAAATAGATCCATTGAAGAAGGTCAAGAACTCTTCTTAATGAGACAAATTTGCCTAAACATTTTTGGGTTGATGCTGTAAGTACAATTTGCTACACTTTGAATAGATTACTAGTAAGGCCTATTTTGAAGAAAACTCCTTATGAACTATACAAAGGTAGAAAATCAAACATTTCTCACTTAAGAGCATTTGGCTGCAAGTGTTTTGTATTGAACAATGGTAAAGAATCACTTGGCAAATTTGATGCTAAAGTTGATGAAAGCATCTTCCTTGGATATTCATTACAAAGTAAAGCATATAGAGTTTTCAATAAAAGAACTTTATGCATGGAAGAATCAGTTCATGTTATTTGTGATGAATCTAATCCCTCTAAAGAGGAAAAGAAGTGTAAAAATGATGTAGGTCCTTTAGAAGATTTCATACAACTTAATGGATCAATGGATAAAGGAAAGGAATAACCAATTACTGAAATGAAACAATTAACACCAGTCCAAGAGCCAAAAGATTGAACAACTGCAAGAGATCTCTCTCTAGACCATATAATTGATGAAGTTACAAAGGGAGTATATACTAGATCTTCATTGAGAAATATCTATTGTAATATGGCTTTTGTTTCACAAATAGAACCTAAGAACATTGAACAAGCCTTGCTTGATGAACATTGGATGCATTCCATGCCCGATGAACTGAATCAATTTAAGAGAAATGAAGTTTGGGAACTTGTTCCTAGACCCTCTTCTCTCAAACCTATTGGCACCAAATGGGTGTTTAGAAACAAACTTGATGAAAATGGTATCATAGTCAGAAACAAAGCTAGATTGATTGCAAAAGGTTACAACTAAGAAGAAGGCATAAACTATGAGGAAACCTATGCTCCAATAGCAAGGTTAGAAGCCATTAGATTGCTACTTGCATGTGCATGTTTAATGGAGTTTAAACTGTTTCAAATGGATGTTAAAAGTGTTTTCTTAAATGGATATATTGATGAGGAAATCTATGTGGAGCAACCTCCTGGTTTTGCAGATTTCAAATATCCAAACCATGTTTTCAAACTTAAGAAAGCTCTTTATGGTTTAAAACAAGCTCCAAGGTCTTGGTATGAGATATTGAGCTAATTTTTGCTTGATCAATCTTTCATAAGAGGACATGTTGATAAAACCTTGTTCATCAAAAGGCAAAGCAATGATATCTTATTGGTTCAAGTATATGTTGATGATATAATTTTTGGTTCAACTAATCAATCCTTGTGCAAAGAATTTTCTATTTTTATGCAGAATGAGTTTGAAATGTCTATGATGGGAGAATTCACATTCTTTCTTGGACTTCAAGTAAAGCAAATGAAGAATGGGACATTTCTAACTCAAACCAAATACTGCCTTGAAGTGATCAATAAGTTTGAAATGGAGAAAAGTAAGGATGCTGCAACTCCAATGGCAACATCAACCTATCTTGATTCAGATGAAAAAGGGAAGAAAGTTGATGAGTCAAAATACAGAGGAATGATTGATCCTTACTATATTTGACAACAAGTAAACCTTCTTTTAAATTAAGTGTATGAGAGGCCAATCTTTTGATCCTTGCATTGCATGCACATTATCATTAATATGCTTACATGTTTTCATTAAAGTATCAAAGCTATTCATGTTTTAAAAGAAATCAATAAGTCATGGTTAATATTTTTGGAAAAATGTAATCTTACTGCTTTAATCGATTACATAGTGTTTTAATCGATTATTTGCTTCGTTTTAAATCTGGAAAAGCCAAGACGAACATATTAATCGATTACATGACTCTTGTAATCAATTACATAGTAAAAACAAAAGCATGCCTCACTGCTTTAATCGATTACCACAAATTGTAATCGATTACACAAGCTTGCTTCACAATGGACTTCACTACTTTAATCGATTACAACTCGATTTAATCGATTATTCTGTTCGTTGTAAAACCCAGGATGAAGCTATGAACACTTTAATCGATTAAATTGTCATTTAATTGATTACATAAGCCATTTTAATCGATTATTTGGCACATTGTAATCGATTATAGTCTGTTACAAAAAGCTGTTATAAATAGAATGAAAGCTTGTCTGGTTTTATAACTTGAACACTTTGAATTTTCTGAATATACACAAGCCTTCTCAAAGTTAGAAAGTGATTTTCTGGGTTAACTAAGTTCTTGTCCCATTCTTTAATCTTCATGGGTATTGATTGATTTCTTGGGCAAGAGTTTTCAAAGAAGTTTTGGAGAGCATGTTCTGAAATCTATTTCTGCATTTCAACTCTGATTGGTAAACCATATGCATCTACATTCATTGGATCATCAGGTTGTTTCTCTCCATTATCTTTGGTTGTAAATTCGTTTGTGTATTTTTTTGTTGTTTTAAGCTATTGTAAAGAGTTCTTTGAAGCTTGTGCTGGAGTAGGGTTCTCTAGGGGAAGAATAGAGTAGTATTCTCTGGTTCTTGATCACTAGGAGTCTAATAGGGTTTTAGATTTCTATTCTTTATCGAGGGTTGATAAAAGGTGATTATTGTAAAGCTTGTAAGAACTGGAATTTATAATAGACGAACTCTAATATAGTGTTGATTAGAAGAAACTGGATGTAGCTTCTCTTGAGAAGTGAACCAGTATAAATTCTTGTGTTGATTTTCTATTCCATAATCTCTACTAGTTATCTTGGTCATCTATTTTTGGAATTATTATCATTACTCAACAAGTCCTATTTTAAGCAATTGATTTCTTGGGCTGAGTGGTTTGATTGATTAGAAGCATTCTTGGTTTAAAAGTGATTAAGATCCTTTAACTCTGATTTTATAAATAAATTTAAAAGGCCAAGGTTAAACCAATTCACCCCCTCTTGGTTACTGTGGGTATTCCTATTATTTTCAAACCTGATATCATGTTGAGTGTGTGTTTGTGTGCAAGATATCAAGCAAATCCCAAAGAATCACACCTCACAGCAGTCAAAAGAATCATCAAATATCTTAAATCAACACCAAGAGTTGGTCTTTGGTATCCCAAAGGTGCATTACTCAACTTAATTCGATATTCTAATTCTGACTTTGCAGGGCGCAAATTGGATAGAAAAAGTACTAGTGGAACTTGCCACCTACTTGGCAGTTCATTGATCTCATGGCGATGCAAAAAGCAATCTTGTGTTGCTCTATCAACTGCTGAAGCTGAGTATATCTCTGCTGGAAGCTGTTGTGCTCAAACCCTTTGGTTGAAGCAACAATTACAAGATTTTGGTGAAGAATTAAAAGAAATTCCCTTGATGTGTGACAACACAAGTGCCATCAACATATCCAAGAATCTAATAATGCACTTAAGGACCAAACATATTGAGATAAGACATCATTTCCTTAGATATCACATCCAAAAAGGTAACATCAAAATTGATTTCATTGATACACATAATCAATTGGCTGATATATTCACTAAACCTTTGGCTAGAAATAGATTCTATACTCTTAGGAACATGCTGAGTATTCTTGATGAGTCCAACATATGCTAGCATGATTGTTATGTGTTTGTCTATATGTTATCGCATATTTTTTAGATAATCATCACATGTGCTTCAAAACTCTAAATGTGTTGCATAATCACTGTTCATTCTGCAAAATATTCTGTAATAATCGATTACAACACGGGATAATCAATTATTTGAAGCTTATACTATGTTTTAGAGCCATTTTCTGTCTCAGGTAATCGATTACAGTCACGGTTTAATCGATTACGATCCATAAAAATTGAATCCTCAGCCTTAAAACTCTCTAGAATAATCAATTACTCAGCGGAATAATTGATTATTGTTCAATCAAATTTTCATTGGACCAAAATCCTCTCTGAAATAATCGATTACACAGCGGAATAATCGATTACATGTCTCTCATATCCTATTCTACTGTTAGTTTTCTATGGAATAATCGATTACATGGTGTAATTCTGGGCTAAATGTTTCCTAGAATAATCGATTACAGGTTGAATTAATCGATTACACTATGATGAACAACCATTATTAAGAACGAATTAATCTATTACAATGCGTCTGTAATCGATTACTTATGGCGTTTCTGAAATCTCTGCAGGTTTCTTGGAAAACTAAACTATCAAATCTTAATTTCAATTCAAAATTTGAACCTGTCACTAAAAAGTTAAGGCTCTAGGAACGTGAGATAACTGTTACAACATTCAAATTTAAATTCAGAATCTCTCTATAAATACAGCTTTCTTAAGAGAGAAAAACTCACTCATCCAACTTTTCTACTTTGTGCTTTCTAAGTTCTCTCTTCTATTTTCTCCTTCCCAGAAACTACCCATTAAATACTATCATCTAAAGTTGTCATGTCTACATCCAAGAAAGTAAAAACAAGCAAAAGAAAGGCTGGAGAATCATCTAATTCTGCTGGAAATAGATTGAATCTTTGGTTCACTAATGAAAAACATAAAATGACTTATATGCAATTCAATGCCACAAAACTGGTGATGCCACCCAAATATCTAGACCTTAATTGGTTCATCCAGGAGGGATTTCAGTTCCCTACTTTGCTAGAGGTTCAAGGGCTGAAGAAGTTCCTTGAACTCAAAGGTACTTTTTACCCTGAGTTGGTAAAGGTGTTTTACACCTGTGCAAAGGCTAGCATGGATGGGGTAATTTGTTCCCAAGTAAAAAGAGTACCATAGATGAAGAAGTGTGGGAAGCAGTTGTAGGAATCTCCTTTGTTGGTGTGAGGAGGTTTGATGAAGAAATAGGAGGTTACAATAAGATTGAAACTTATAGAGGGATGCTTCAAGACCCCCAAGCAAGGCTGAAGACAAGACTTGGTGTGGGAAATCTGACAGGGGAAGATAGGTTACTTCATTACATCATAACCTACATCTTTTCCCCTAGGTATACCAACCATGCTCAAATCACAGATGATGATTTGCAGCTTGTTCATGCCATGAAGACCTCCACTCAGATCAATTGGATCATGTTCTTTATGGAAACTATGGTGAAATCCAATAGGCTGATTAGTTATAATTTTCCTTATGTTGTTCTTGTATCTAGGTTTATAGATTACTTCCAAATTGATGTGACAGATGATTTGGTTGATCACACAACTGATTCCACCAACCTCATCAAGGAGAAGCATCTGAATAAGCTTGGATTGATAAATACAGCCAATGGATGGCAAATGGCTGGACAGCAACCTCAAGCTGGAGGTGCAGGAGGTGCTAATGAAGGGGGTGAAGAAGTTGAAGGTGATCCTGAACCTCAACAATATTCTCCATTTGAATCTTTCATGATTCAAAAGATGGATGCCTTATTGTCTCTCGACCATGAGCACAGGACTGAGACTAATTCATCCTTGGAAGAGATGAAGTCTAGGCTTGAAAACATAGAAGCTAGGATTGTTCTTAATGAGTTTGATAAACTCATTTAGTTTGCTTGTGCTTCCTTTCTAGTTTCTATTTCTACTCTATTTTTTTCTGTTTTGGTCTCTATTTTCTGGTTGTAGGTTCACTTGATTAATGTACTGCGCTATTTCCCTTTCAATTAATAATATTTTAGTTTCTATTTCTCCTTGCTTGAGTTGCTACTTTTTGTCTTTGATAAGCCAAATAGGGGGAGAAATAAATTGATTGATAACTAAATTGATAAGAAAGGGATGTTGCTCTATTTTTTTTTATTGTTAACTAAAATTACCTAAGTCAGGGGAAGCAAAAATAAGGAAAGAAATTGATTTATGTTTATGCAAGCATCATACTTGACACTTGTTCTTGGCAAAGAGCTTATTTGATTTCACGTTAACAAGTATGAGTCTCCTATCATTCATCCCTCAAAGCACTTAAAAGATAAACAAATGTTCAATTAATATTTGGCATGTTCAAAGCCAAAAAGGGTGGACCTTGTGTTTTACGAGCCTTTGGAGATCGACTAGGAACTCGTCCATCCTTGATTTTGGCGAGGTTCACCATGTCGAGACTCACCAAGGGTGGACCTTGGGTTTTGTGAGCCTTTGAAGGTCGACCAAGAACTCGTCCGTCCTGGTTTTTAGCGAGGTTTACCAAGTGCAAACCTTAGGTTTTTCAAACCTTTGGAGATCGAGACTCACCAATAGGGGACCTTGGGTTTTGCGAGCTTTTGGAGATCCACCAAAAACTCATTCGCCCTGGGTTTTGGCGAGGTTCAAAACCCAAACTTTAAGCATATTATATACTTATTTATATTTGGTATTGAAAAAAGGTATTTATTCATACGAAATGTATAAATTCATGATTTGTTCTTTCTCCAAGTAAAATTAGTGATGTAATACCTATATAAAATATATATAAATTGTAAAAAATAGAAAATATGAATTTATAATTATTTAAATTAAAACTTATGAAACTCGTGTATAATAAAATATTTAAAAAATAAATTTTTTATCACCAAATTTTCAAATAATTCTCAAATCTAAATACAATAAACCATAAACCATACATGTAATCCCACATTTTCAACCATAATGAACCCAATTTTGAGGTCAGAATTGGCAGAGTAAACTCTCATCACTCTCAATTTTGCAAACCACAGCATTTGCACCCAAAATGCTTCAAAACATATAAAGTTCATTCCAAATGATTTCCAAACCAATTGCAACAAATTATACATGTAAATATAGCTTTTTACACCTAATAAACCCATTTTTGTACTGTCCGAGGTCCACAAAATACACGTGGCAACTTACATGATTCTTCAACACACACGTTGACGCTTCATGTCACCCCTGACACAGGAGAACAAACATCCTTCCCTCAGCAGCCAGACTGATGCGCTAACAAGTTATCTTTAACATCTTATTATTCAAATATTAACAATAATGTTCTAACCTCCCTATCAAGTGGCAGGTACTCAATTATCTACAATGAACATATTATCTATAAGGTATGCATTATCTATAAGCCTAATTATTTGTAACTTACAACTATTTGTTAGTCATTATCTAGAGGCTAATAATTATCGGCAAAGGTTGTTTAACCACTGTAACAACCCTGACATACAAGGACCCGAGGCTCCCCCCTCACTTTATAAGTATTAGGTTCCTTCTCACCCTTTTATTCACTCATTCTCCACTAACTCACGTACTTACTCGAGTGTCAAAGTCCTTTGTTTTGCAGGTCCCCCCCTCTTGTCCTCTAAACAAAGGCTACTCAGTGTCTGACGTACGAGATCTGGAGCCTATCTTAGCCATGTCCACCCTAACGTGAGGTGCCTCCAGATTTTGGGAAGTACATTTGGCGACCACTGTGGGGTCTCGGTAAAACTTACCTTGCGGCCTCGCTATTTCACCAATGGTTAGTACACAGTCTAGCCTTAGACACAGTATTCCTCTTGATGGCTTCATTCCTCCCATGACAAACATTCCAGAAACATATACCCTTGAACAACTCCAGACCCGCATAGCAGATTCGAAACCTCAACCCAGTGGTGGCATTGCACTCCATATTGTTAGCCCTAAGACTAGGTAAATTCCCAAACATCCTATGCATGAAAACCCCTTTTAGCATGGACGAGTTACGCGAACAAGCTAAGGGTTACATCCAGATGGAAGAGATGTCGAGTTTCAGGAATGAGGTCCGACAAGCCGGACAGAATTGCGACAAGCAAGAAGGAGTAACCAAGACCAACCCACACAAATCGGACAAAAGACATAAGCTGAAGAAGTGACAACCTCTCCCAAGGGGTCTCAAGTATGAGCTCTACACACCCCTGATAGTAAATCGCACCACTATCATGAAGAAGACCTTTAACACAGAGGTACTCGTAAAACTACCTCCACCATTTCCTCTTAGGTCGGGGTCAGACAGGACCAGTCAGACAGGACCAAATACTGCAGATATCATCATAGTAGCAATCACAACACATAAGACTAATGGGCCCTAAAAGATAAAATCGAAGGACTCATATAGGCTTGGTTTTTATCTTGGTTTGTGAAAAGACCCAACAATCAACCAGCAAGAACCAAACCTGAGGAACACCAAGAGGATCATTCCAAGAATCAGGATGCTAACAGGAAAAAGGATAGAGCAAAAAATAGAGGGAGGCAAAGGCACTACTAACCAAGACATCAACGTCAACGTCCACAAGAAGAGGAAAATGAGCCTACCCAACAAATCTGAGGTGTGATCAACACCATCGCAGGTGGATTTTCCTACAAAGGGCTCTCCAACCAATCTTGAAAGTGACACCTCCATGCTACCTGGGACATGGACATCAATTGCATCAATGTTCCACCACCACGGGTTCTCTTCATATTACTAACGCTGTCGGGTTGGATTTATATATATATACATATATATAACTACCATATCCCAGGTTCCTGAGCACTCATTCCAACCACAATCGACTTCATTCGACCTAATCCAACCTCATCCGACTTCATTACTTGGTACGTCACCAGTCCAAGGTTCCTCCCAACCACTTCCGGGATCACTAACCCGATAACTCTATCAAAAGGGGTTGCGAGCTCTTCCGATCTCTCTACCCGGTGACTTTTACAAGTCAACTAAAAATGAGCTCCTCTGTGCTTAACCGAGACCACTACCCGGTTGCTCATCTGGGATCACAACTCGGTAACACGTACGAGATCATCACTCGGAAACATATCCGAGATCACTACTCGGAACACATCTGACATCACTACTTGGAACACATCCGAGATCACTACTCGGAACACATCCGAGATCACTACCCGATCGCTCTTTCCTTCTTTGTCCGAGTTCCTTTTCATACATAAGCGTTTTTCCATAAAGTGCTATGTATATGCACCACTTGCGTGGAGATAATCCGGCCATGCACTAACCCGGTCTTCCTATCAGTATTACATACATCATGATCCCGGATTTGAAAAGGTGCTATCTACACCCCCTTCATGTCCAGGTTCCAAAATACACCCCCTTTAGGTGACAACCCGGTCACATGAACCCGGTTTTGAAGAGATGCTATCTACACCCCCTTCTTATCCGAGTTCCAACATACACCCTCTTATGTGACAACCCAGATTATCACAGGGTCATTATAGTGAACCTTGCCCAAACCTAAGACGGATGAGTTCCTATTCGATCTCCAAAGGTTGATAAAACCCAAGGTCTACCTTTGTTGAACTTCCCCAAAACCCAAGATGGACAAGTTCCAAAGGCTCACAAAACCCAAGGTCCGTCCTTGGTTAGTCTTGGTCTCCAAAGGTTTGCAAAACCCAAGGTCCACCCTTGGTGAACCTCACCAAAACAAAGGACGAACGAGTTCCTGGTCGATCTGCAAAGGTTCACAAAACCCAAGGTTTGCCTTTGGTGAACTTTTCCAAAACCCAAGGTTTGTCCTTGGTTAGTCTCGATCTCCAAAGGTTCGCAAAGCCCAAGGTTCGTCCTTGGTGAACCTCGCCAAAACCCAGGACAAACGAGTTCCTGGTCGATCCTTAAAGGTTTGCAAAACCCAAGGTCCACCCTTGCTTAACCTTGCAAAAACCTAGGACAGACGAGTTCCTGGTCGATCTCCAAAGGTTGGAAAATCCAAGATCTGTCCTTGTTAAGTCTTAGTCTCCAAAGGTTTTCAAAACCCAAGGTCCACCCTTTTTGAACCTTGCCAAAACCTTGGACAGACGAGTTCTTGGTCAATCTCCAAAGGCTCACAAAACCCAAGGCCCGCCCTTGGTGAGACTCGATCTCCAAAGGTTCAACAAACCCAAGGTCCATCCTTGGTAAGCCTTGCTAAAACCCAGAATGAATGAGTTCCTGGTCGATCTCCAAAGGCTCAACAAACCCAAGGTCCACCCTTGGTAAGCCTCGCCAAAATCCAGGATGAAAATGTCCTTGGTCTAAGGCTCGACAAACTCAAGGTCCACCCTTAGTAAGCCTCCCTATTGTTAAGTTTCGCCTACGCAAAAACTCAAGGTATACAAGGTCCACCCTTGATAAACTTTTATTTTCCTAAAATCTATCTTTGTAGGAATACAAGAAACCCAAGGTTTATCCTTGGTACACACTCATACAAGAAACCCAAGGTCCACCCTTGGTAAGCACTCCCACAAAACCCAAGGCACACCCTTGGCCATCCCACTTCTTTGGAACTACAACAAGTAAAGGTCCAGGTTCCATAGGGAAAAAAAAGCCACCAAACTAATTGGCAAGACCTTCAACCAGGTGAAATTCAAACTACCTCCTTAGAAGCATCAAGGGAAAAGCTTTGCAAAGCGAAAGGAAGCATCGTCTAGCTTACTAATTCATACAAAGCTCTCAAGGCCTCACTTCCTACACTATAAGGACATCATCCACTTCAAAGATGCCTACCATTACAATTACAGAGCATCGCATAAAAATAATGACAACAACATACAAGATAAAGAACAAATAGAGAAAAAGTTAATCAACAAAGGGAAGCATTTACATTAAGAATAGTAATTGTCAGAGTTACAAAGCCTTCATGGCCCAAAATAAATAAATAAAAAAGGGAAGCCTAAACATTGGCCCCATCACCCTACTCCTCGTTGGCACCTTCCTCAGCATCAACAACTATCTCCTCCACGTCAAGCAGAACACCATCCTTCACATCCTTGAATGGTCAAAAAGATCCAAGTCAAGGTCCTTGGCGAAGAACCTGGCCTACCTAACAACCTTGTGAAAACCATTTTCATGCTGCTCCACACCTCCCTTTTGTAGATGAACAACTCCTCTTCAAGGTCCTTGTGAGCCTTCTCTCCTCCAACGCCTTGAGCTCAGACTCTCCCAACCTGGACTCTACCACCTTCAAACAAGCCTCAAGGTCGGCAATCACCTGGGATAGATTGTCCTTCTCTGTAGCGGCGCTCGTAGCCTTGGCAACTAGGTCTTTCTTCTCCCTCATCAGTGCCTTGCAATGACCAGTCAGTTCGTCACCATCCAACCTGGTACACAAGAGTTTGGCCAAGACACCACCAACCTTGGCAAACAGTTAATGGTTGGATCTGACCGCCTCAACAAAGGCAACAATGGAATTCGTCACCTTGGGATGCTCCACTCTCTAGACGGTCCGAGCAGTGGCCCTCCACTTGGCAACCTCCACCTCCAGGGACACTACCTTGCTCACAACATCCTAGTGACGCTATCCGTTCTCCTCCAAGATCGCCAAACTTCTCTGAAGGAAGACCTTTGCAAAGTCAATAGCATTTTGAACCCTGACAAACCAAATCAAATTATTGTCAAAAGGAGATATGAAGCCAGTTGGAGTTCTCTGCTCTGGCCTATACCCCATGATTTACAGCGAGTGTGTATCATGCAAGGTGTAGACATGATCAAGGGAGATGCTAGGGTGAGAACAGGAAGAAGAAGGCAATGTCGACACCAGTACAACAGAGGGAGGAATTGGCGGAGCTGAAGAAGAAGGATGCAACACCTCAGGAGCACTAGTAATCATCGAATCAATGCTCGGCGAGGGTGTAGCTATGATTGATACATTGGTCACAACAATAGGGGAAGCAGAAACCCTATGAGCAGCAAAGGAGGGAGGAATTGAAGAAGCAGGAGCAGCAACAATGATAGTAGTAGTGGTAGTAACTTGGGTGATCGAGGATGTCACAGGCGGACCCTGCGAAATAGCAATAGGAGGGCCACTAGAACTGGGAAGAAGTCCGACAATCTACCTTATTGCGCAAAGGCTGAGAGAGGCCTTCAACTTTTTGCGGCCTGAAGTCCCAACACCATCATCTCGCTTCCTCTTAGCCAAAATGGAGGAAGGGGTGATGGGGAAGCTTCAACAATTTCAGCACCAGTAGGGCAACCCCAAAAATGGGTCGACCCTCACCTCCAGCAAGAGGGTTGACAGCCAAAGGTCTCTAGGGGAAATTGCCCATTATACTTGCAAAATGATCAAAACATAGCAAGTGTTAATTCAGGCTAAACACCCAAGACACAGAAGAAGACATGACAAAATAATTTACCATCTAGAGCAACGAAAAGGCCATCCGTCGAGGGAAAAGACAAAATGGATCGCATGTCCAGCAAAGCCAGCAGCTGCTTTAGTATCGCCTTGTCCACCTTCTCTATAAAGGTCAACAGATCCTCGTCAAAAGACTTGAACCAGGAAGGATCAAACTGCCAATAGAATGGGAAGCGGGGCTCCCTGTCCAAGTTGAACATCAATGGTAACCCATTAGCCACAACATTAGTAGCTCGGACCTTGAAAAGCGGTGAAACACATTCAAGTCAAACTTAAACTGTTTCTTGAAACCCATCTTATTTTGCCTATCAACTTCATCTGAAAGAAGTACAGGAACACCGACACACTTGGTCGGATGTTGAAGAAAAGGCACAAGATCTCAAAAGCCCTCACTATAGCCCAACTATTGGGATGGAGCAGGGAAGGGTCAACATTCGAGTGCTCAAGCAGAGCACATTGAAAGGAGTTCAGAGGAATAATTACACCCAACACCCTAAAGAGGCACCAGTACATAAAGAAGAAGGGCAGACAACTTGGTGCCACCCTCAATAAAGGGAAATCATCACTCCTACAGGCCTCAATGGCTACCTTGCAGGAGTCTTTAGGGTTCACCAACCTAAGTTGACGTCACAAAGCATCGACACTAGCCGCAGAGGTAATGGAGGACCGACACTTCAAAATGTCATCTGTCACCCATTCATAGCCAGCAATAGCAGGGGAGACGATAGCGACCCAGCACTGTAGCTATGCCATGTACAGGGTGAAACTCTAACATCCCTGCCACCACTTCTTCTCACTCCTCCAGAAGCAGAAAGAGGAAGAATGGTGGTGACCTACACAAGTTCCTCGACCAAAGAGGTAGCATAAGGCATCATCAACCTCTTGTGGGTGCTAGGAGTACCCCCCCGCAAACATTGTGCAAGTCCACCTTCATCTCCAAAGAGGAGGACTCATTGTCAAAGGTTCCATGGCATATCTCCTCATCCGAGGAATCGCCGATGAAGATAACCTCCTAATCTACCAGGGGTTTCTGAATCGAACCCCCAGAATCACTACCACCCAGACCCATGGCAGAATCATAAATGAAAGATCAAGACATAATCACAAGAGGAATACCTTGAATGAAGACAAAAGTGCTGAGCGAGTTGTAACACCCTGAAATTTCAATAACTGAAAATATATGTTTGATGTATTTGTTGTGATTGTTTGATTATTTGATTAATTTATATTGGTTGATTTGTTGTACATTTTACCCTGTGTAATTGCTTGGTATTTATGTTAGGTTGTGCAAAGTTTGTTTGAGCTGCGCTGAAAATTGAGTGATCCCGAGTTTGACCCGAAACCTATTTTAGTAAAATCACCATTCTAGATTGTTTAACCGTTGGATGGCCTTAAAATTTTACAAATAGGTGCCTAACCCATATATATAACTTTGAACCATTGGGATTGGAAAAATAACATCTAAAACAGGAGATATTAAATTTTTACAGAAGCAAAAATTATAAAATTGGGTGAACTTGTCCAGGCGAATTTTGGCAAGCATTTTAGCTCGCCTAGGAGAGTCAAGTCGATTATTAGTACATACCAGCAATGTAAATCATGAAAATGGAGCCTCCTTCTTCCCCCAAACAGCACCCAAGTCCCCCACTATCCTCCTCCATCGGCGACGGCCACCGGTGACCACCACGAGCTACCACCACTTGCCGTTGGACCATCGCACAGAGAGGAACCCTTTAATTGGAGTGGAATCTTTGAAACTACTCTCAAAGTTTTGGTAGAGAATGAAGCCTCCAAATCCTTCTTTCTTGGTTTCCTTGAGGTAATCTTGGTTTCCTTTGTCTTCTTCTAGCTAGTTTAAGCTTATTTTAGTGTCTCTTGGTTTTGGGTACCATTTTTGGGAGTTATACACATCCTTTGAAAATGAGATGCTGTAAAAGTCTCCTTTTTATGAAATTGATGTCATTTCTGTGATCCTTGTTGAACCCCAGTCACATTGGTGTGATCGAAATTTCAAAATGATGTCTTTTGGTGTGAACTCTCAAAACACCATTTAGCCCCTTTTCGATTTGAGTGGGTATTTGACACCAAATGTTAATTTTGACATTGCCTTTGAAATCTATACTAAATTATCTTTGATTTAGTATATAGAGCTCTGCGTTCGGACAAACACGCTTATTCGAAGGATCGCGAAACAACACCGCTAGGCTATAACAGGGAGAACTCCTAGTTAGGTAAGGGGAGTTTATTACTTAGTTATAGTTTTGATACGATAGTTGGGGACCAGGGAGTCCAACTATGAAGATAACTGCATGTCCCTGTTGTGTGCTGTTTTTTCAAGAAAAACTACTTTTAACTAATGGGATGCGATGTATTTATGATTGATGTGTGTTTGTTCCTGTGTGTGCTCGTTTTCAAGAAAAAATGGGTTTTTAACTAATGGGATGCGATGAGTTGGCTTGTTGATGGATAAAACTGTGAATGATGTTGTTGTTGTAATGATTGGATTTTTGGGAAAAGTCTTAATTACAAGGGAGACTCTGCCCAAAATTTTATAATGTGTTCTTCTATTTAATTCTTTATTAAATTTTTAAATGGGCATAAGAGTGTGTTTTATATATTGTAGTCCTCCTCTTTAATTTAGAATTTTCCTAAAAATATCAGTCTTGTGGTATGATGTGTTGGCTTCAAAGAAGTCACTTGAAGAATGGACAAGAGATCAAGCTTGGTTTTGAACTTTCAACATGCCTTGAAGACTTGAAGAATAATTTGTGATTAATTGTAAAAGGAAGAAGCATCTCTGGTGATCCAAGTGCATAGCATTCATATCATTCATTTAGATTTCCAATTAGAGTCATACAATTCACAAGGTTTTGATAATTTGATTAAAGTTTAAATTGAAACAAAGGTTTTTGGAAAAATACTGTTTTACACCATTTTAATCGATTACCTAAGCATATAATCGATTACTTTGTTCTTAGCTCTTTCTGGAAAACTTATCAAGAACAATGTAATCGATTACGTATCGGATAAATCGATTATTTGACCTTATTTTACATATAAACAGCCTTGATAAACATTTTAATCAATTACCAATAGACTGTAATCGATTACAAAGGCCAAATAGAAAACCATAGCTCACTGCCTTAATCGATTACCAATACTTGTAATCGATTACTTTATAAACTTCTGCTTAACTTTTTGTTATACAATAATCGATTACCAAAATCCGTAATTGATGACATAGTTCATTTGGTTGTTCCTAGTTTCATGAAGCTGTCTGTCTTAATCGATTACAAAAAATGGTAATCGATTACACAGTGTATTTTGAGTTACATTCTGAACTTCAAGTTTTCTAGAACTCACTGTGTTAATCGATTACATGATAGAATAATCGATTAATTGGTTCGTTGCCCATACCAGATGACTGTAGAACATATTAATCGATTACATATGCTATTTAATCGATTACATATGATAAATAATCAATTATTGGGCGCGTTTAATCGATTACTGACAGTTGGAAAAGTTTGTTATAAATAGAACTCTTACTGTGATTGATTTGTAACTTGTCAATTTCGAATTTTGAGCTAACCTAAAGCATTCTAAATACTTTCTTGGGGGATTTCTGGGTTCTGGGTGTTCTTGTTTACATTAAATCATCTATGGGTTATTGATTGATTCTTGAAGCAAGAAGTTTCTTTTCAAAGCTTAAGGAATGAGTTGTTCTGAGTTTTGTGATCATCTTTAAACCTGATTCATTCATTCATATGCATCATCATTCACTGGATCATCAGGTGATTTCTTTAGCTTTGGGTTTGTAACTCTGTTTTGATTTGTATTTGAATTTCTATTGTAATTGGGTTTCTTACTTGTAATCTAGAGATAGGGTTTCTCTAGGGGTGTGCTGAGTAGTGTTCTCAGTGGGTTGATCTCTAAGAACCTAATAGTGTTTTAGGTTTCTGAACTTTATCTAGGGTTGATAAAGGGAGGCTTTGTAATTACTTGTAAGACTGAAAATTACAATAGTGGAACTCCATTCTAGTGTTGAGTGGAAGGAAACTGGATATAGCTTCATAGTGTTTGAAGTGAACCAGTATAAATTTCTTGTGTCTTGTGTTTAAATTCGTGCTTGGTTATTTCCCATATATATTGATTGTCTTGTATTGCTTATCAACTTATTCTTGAACAATTGCATACCTTGGACTGAGTATTTGATTGAATAAATATTCTTGGTTTCAAAAGTGATAAAGATCCTAAGTTAAAACTCTGATTTTATTAAAGAAAATTTTAATTTACCAAGCCTAACCAATTCACCCCCCCTCTTGGTTAAGTGTGAAGTGTTCCTATCTTTTAAATGATGAATTGTGAATGTTAATCTCAAGCATATGTATTATGTATAAATGTGAAATGCGATTGTTTGTGATGTCGTTGAAGATATTGAGATTAAGATAATGTTGATGTGGTTGATGATGTTGAAATGAGATGATACTAATGTTCATGATGATGATATTGAAATAAAATGATGTTGATGACATTGAGGTGACATAGTGTTGATGTTGATAATGACATGATGTTGATGTTGATAATGACATTGATGAGAGATAATGTTGATGTGAACAATGTCATTGTGTGATATGGATATACATGGATACCAATGGGGGGGTGCATGACTGGTTACCCTTGCAAGGAAGGATGTGTTCCTAGCCAGGTCATACATTGATGGTGTCCATGGTTGTATGTTGTATATGTCCACGTGGGGTGCATTGACTGGTTGGTTACCCTTTTGAGGAAGGATGTGTTCCTAGCCACGGTCAGTGCATCGGTGATGTTGTGATGTACATGAGGGATGCATGACTGGATAACCTTGCGAGGGAGGGTTTATGAATTTTAAGCATCCCAAGAGAAAAATGGATTGTTTAAAATTTCGGTCCCTATCTATCCATGGTCAGTGCATTGATGATGCCCATGTTTTATACTTCATATTTGCATGGATGAAAATAGAATGATGGACAGTAAGTACCAGGGCTACTAGGGGGTAATCACTCTGTTTGGAACTCCTTTGTGTCTCAGGGTTGATCACCATGGGGGGGAGCGACCAGTGCACGACAAGGTGACCTCGACGAGCTACTGCATCATTTTCCTGAGACAGGTTATTTCCATGAGGATGGTACCACATTGCATTTTGAGAAATGAGTCAAGTGCATGCATCATTCTGAGCATGGTTGTTTGAGTTGTGGTACCACATGATGTAAACAGCTGAACCCATAGCCATTAAGTTTTCCCAAATCTACCCTGTAATAGAACCCAAGCTTCAAGCAAACCTCAAGAACACATAAGCTTCCAGCACTCCTTGAATTGGGGCTGTTTTAGAAGTTTAAATTGCAGAAAATGGAAGATGGAAGAAAGGATAGGGATGAAGGTGAAGACACCATGGAGAAGCTCTCTAATAAGTCTAGGAAGAATCACCACAATAGCATTGGGAAGTCATTGATAAGACTCAAGAAGAACAAGAACAAGAGAGAAACTCTCACAACAATTTTCAGAAATTGTATTAATGAACCAAAGTTAGTTACATTCAGTTTTGGGCACTTTATATAGGCCACGAAATTACAAGCTAAATGTCACTAAAATGAAAGGAAAATACAAATTGAAATGAAGCCTAAATGAAGCTTGAAGTGCAAGCTTTCCCTAAATGACCTTTGGCTTCCCAAACATGTGCAGTTGCAACCTCTAATTGGAATAATCGATTAATTCACTCTTGTAATCGATTAAAGTAGTCAAGAACTGAAATAATCGATTACACTAGCCATTTAATCGATTAAAGCAATAAAGCCTTTGTTCCTGTTTGCAACTGAAATGCTGTAATCAATTACAAGGTTAAAATAATCGATTAAAATAGTAGCAACCTATTTACAATTGTTTTATTGAATTTCTTCTAACAAGTGCTGGAATTTATTGAATTAAATTGGATTTAAGACATCAAAATCCAGCTCTTGTCATCCTTGAGTTGATGTGCATCTTCATGCTTGCTCAAGTTAGCTTGGATGTGATCTTGAAGTGCTTGAATCCTAGATCTTTTCATTGGTCCTTTGAAGCTCACCAAAAGAAGTGCTTCAAGCTATCCTTCTAGACCTTTGGCTTGTCTTGGACCTCCATCAAGTTGTGAAGTGAATTAGATGATGGATTTGTCGAGTGTGTATTGGACTGATGGACTTTTGGTAATGATTGTGATTGTTAATGTTGTTTCCTTTCCAATTGTTCTTATCTGATGCATGTTGGTTTTATATAATAAACTCATCCTTGCATTTGTTTTGTACCTGTTGAGTTTAAAGGAAGCTGCAAGAGGAATTGAACCAAGGTTGAAGACTTGATTATGTTTTAGCTTTTTACATGCCCAATCATTTTGATGGCATTTGTAATTTGTTTAAGGGGTTCAAGTTAAATGCCTTGTGATTTTTCTTTAGCATGTGCATTCTCACGATCAAGCATACATGGTTTTTAAATCTTAAAGAAATCAAATGGTTTTACAAAAAGTTAAGTTCTCAAAGGCTAAGTTCTTTAAAAAAAAGCAAATCTTACTACTTTAATCGATTACACAATCAATTTAATCGATTAAAGATATTCAAACTTTTCTGGAAAAGCCTTGAAGAACAGTTTAATCAATTACTGGTTTCTTGTAATCGATTACATAGTGTTTTATGAAAAACCATGCATCACTAGTTTAATCGATTACCTCCTTCTGTAATCGATTATCTTAATTCATTTTTCATGATGTTGTTCTGATTTAATCGATTACTGAACGGTTTAATCGATTATTGTGTTCATGAAACCATGTCCAGAAAGCTGATGAACTGTTTAATCGATTATCTAGTTACTTTAATCGATTACATATGGCAATTTAATTGATTACACTAACGGATTAATCGATTATTGTCAGTTAAATCTGTTTTATATAAAGCTTGGTGAGTCTTTTTCTTATAAATAGACATTTGAACGATTTACTCAGTACAAGAGTGACTTACCCAAAAGTTTCTGAGCTTTCATAAGTCTCCAAATTTATGTTTACTCTGAGTCCAAACAACATCTTGTGTGATCAAGATTTTTGAGTTTTTTAGAGAAGGTGTTTTAAAGAAATAAGGTTTTCAAGATTGTGATTCTGAGCTATTATGCTTCATAAACTAAAGAGTGTGGTAATCTCATTTCATTTCATTCATTCATACATGAAAGATCTCAGGTTGTGTTTATCTTGAACCCATCTTTTTAGAAGTTCTAACATTTTCTGTTGTATTGTGATATATCAATTGGTTTCTTTTCAAGCTTGCTAGAGTAGGGTCCTCTAGGTTTGGATTCTGAGTAGGGTTCTCAGTATCTTGTGATTTGTATTCTAATAGGGTTTTAGAATCAGTATCTTTGTCTAGTGTTGATAAAGAGGTCACTTGTAAACAGCTTGTAAAAGATTCTTTGATTTAGTAATTACTCTAACCTAGTGTGGGTTGGAAGCAACTGGATGTAGCCTCCAAGGTTGAGAGGTGAACCAGTATAATTGCTTTGTGTTTTGTTTAGATTTATGTATGTTTCATTACATGTCCTTGTGAACACAAGCATTATTATCAAAGAAACATTTTTCTATCATTGCTTTCATAACTAAGGTTGATCTTGGGTGAAGAAAGATTTCTGAATTTAATAAAGGTGAACTTGTGATACGATCCTAAGTTTCAATTCGGCAATTTGTTTCAGAAAGTTTTAAATTTCCAGTTTGAACCAATTCACCCTCCCTTTTGGTTCATTTGCAGTGTATTCATAGTATTTTCAGTACCGTGTGGTTGGTACCTGTGATGATCGCGAACTTTCGTTCGTGTGAGCAGATGAGCAGCAGTAGGTGACCCTGGGGAGAGATCTTCTTTTGATGGAGTCGCCAAATCAACATGATGACATTGGAATTCTTTTTGGAAAAAGTTATGTTTTGTTAATCAACTCTTTCATAGTTAGTCCCTTAATTCTTTTTTGTGGACATGTATATTTTGAGTTGTAAATGCATGTAAAACTTAATTAAGTTCTAAACATGTGAATGATGAGTATTGATTTAGTATATGTATACATATGTATTCAATTATTGTAATTGTATCGTGTGTACGATGATTGTATTATTATGAAAAACTTACTATAATTTTCATAATCAAATTAATGGAATTTTCATTAAAATTTGAAATTCACACGATTAGAATTAGTGATGTCGTAGCGACAAGGCGAGTCATTACAAAAAGGAAGATTGTGAATCACGAGCAAGAAGCAAGGAAGGTTCTAGAAGAGAGAGCGTAAAAAATGCAAGAATGGTGATGATGAAAACGTCAAACATCCATTCCATTTAAATGGAGGTGTGACCCTTTGACAACCCCGTCGAAGGCTACCAAATTAAAACCAAATTATTAACTAAAGCATAGTGTAACCTGGGTCATTTCCCAATGATTCTTGTTGTTTCTAACAACTTACTTACTAAACAGAAAAGGGGGTTTTGATTTAGATTAATGAAAATGCAATTGAAACGCAATTAAAAATTACGAAATTAAAAATTAAAGGGAGTAGTCAATCCAAACTTTAGGTTCCTAATTACATCCTTCATCGATTACAAATGATTGGAAAATTCGTGGTTGATCCTAAACAAACCAGAATCCCTGAATTTGTTTAGGAACCCTCTACTAGACAATCACCTAGCATTTGATCAAACACGTGTCATGACAAACTCATATAAACGCAGATTAATCACTTAAACTCAGTTTGATTTTAGTTCATTGGGTGATTCAACCTAGGGAACAAATCTGTCCCCTAACCCTTGCTTAGAGAGGATGATGAAAACGTGATTAAAAATCAAAAATCAACATACACATGCACTTAAATCCCAACACATAAACAACACACAAAGATTCATGAACAGAAGCAAGGAAAACAAAATCACCAAGATATAAACGAACAGAAACCTCAGGATAAGTTGAGGAAACCTTACAAGTTTGGGTGATTAAGAGAAATTAGCCTACCATGGCTGAGATGAACATAAAACGCAGAAGAGAAATTGCAGAAAATGAAAGAACAGGAAGAACAAAAGAGAGAAAAGTAAAAGTGTCTTTGATTTTTAAAACCCCAAAATACCAAACTATTTTCGTGTTTGGGGCTGCTGCTTACTTTAGCAGCACCCAAACTGGGTCAATGGGTCCTAAACCGGCCCAGAAAGATAGCCCTACTAATTACAAACCTAATGGCCTTGGTCCCATGTCATTTGGACTCCTAATTACAAAGTTATGCCTAATTAACTAAACATATTTCCAGATTTCCGTGTCTGACTTTGGCTCCAATTTCGACCATCTTCTTGATTGAATTCAGCCTTCAAGCCTCTAATAGCAGTTGTATATCTTTGAGATAGCTACAAAATGAAACAAGAATTAGATCAATTGGACATCTACAACAAAAGTAATGATTGAAATACGGCGTAGTCTATGTTTGAAAAATTATCACAAAAACGAATTAAGTTCATTTAAAAGCCCAAAATCCCATTAGGCCCAAAAACCACTATTTGCATCCTAAATAACTTCTAAATTCGTTAATCAAGTGCAATAAATAAGTGTGATAAAATGCACTTATCACCCTTCTGTAACTGGCAGGAGTTGAAACGATGCCCAAGAAATCCGCATCATGATATAGCTCTACTCACCCACTACCCACGTCTCTAGCACGTGTCCACTTCCAAAGTGACATGTATGTAGGAGTATTGCGTGTGCGCCCCACGTGCATGTGGCAAAGGACAAGCGAAATGCTTTCCTTCAATGTATTCTCCAATGGTCAAATAAGGGCAAAGTTATCCAATATGGATACTCCACTTGCCTAATTTGTTTGACCTCATTGCACAACAAAAAACATGTCCTCCTTGGACAACTTGATAACAGTAGCTCGGACAACACTTGTCCAGGGTGGGGGGCTTGACAAACCTGCAACCCCCTCACCTATCAAGGTTATCACCATCGACATAGACAATGTTCATTCCTGCTCAGGGGCTCGACAAACTTGCGACTCTCCTACTTATCAAGTTCACTACCTTCAACATCAAATAGTCTTCCTCAACACTAGACAACCTCTTTTGCCCGCAAGCTGGCTTAGAGCTTAGTGGGCTTATGTACTATCCGGGGTCCACAAGATACATGTGGCAACTTACGTGGTGCTCCAACACACACGCCGACTCCCCATGTCAACCCTGGCACAGGATCACGAACGTCCCCCCCCTTCAACAGTCGGGCTGATGCTCTAACGGGTTATCTTTAACACCTTATTATTCAAATATTAACGATAATATTGTAGTATCCCTATCAAGTGGAAGGTACTCAATTATCTACAAGGAAAAAATTATCTATAAGGTACGCATTATCTATAAGCCTAATTATCTGTAACTTACAATTATCTATTAATCATTATCTACAGGCTAATAATTACCTGCAAAGGTTGTTACACCATTGTAACAACCCCGACATACAAGGACACGAGGCTCCCCCCTCACTCTATAAGTATCAGGTTCCGTCTCACCTTTTTATTCACTCATTCTCCACTAACTCACATACTTACTTGAGTGTAAGAGTCCTTTGTTTTACAAGTCCCCTTTTTGTCCTTCTAACAAAGGCTACTCAGTGTCCGATGTATGAGATCGAAAGCCTATCTTAGCCACGTCCACCCTGACATAAGGTGCCTCTAGATTTTGGTAAGTACAATTTCTGAAGTCAAAATTCAAATGCAACATCCCCATCAATGTCATTTTCAAGAAACAGAGCATACATGCACAAAATGACCTTAAAACCTAAAATTAATATTTCAATTGATCCTAAACACAATTGTATAACAAACTATACATGTAACACTAGGTTTTCATATCCATTGAACTTGCTTTTGAGATCTACAATGGAGAATGAAGTACTCATAACTTCCAGTGTGCATAAAAGTAGCAGGTTTATACAATTTTATGTACAAACACACACAATTAGACTTAAGAAAAATGAAGAGACTCCTCCCATACCTTGGTTTCCAAGCTCAAGCATTCAAAATGCAAAAAGAACCATCCAAGTGTAGTTAGTGACAATCTCTATAGCATATCCAAAATGGAAGATGAGAGAAGAAGATTAGAGTGGCAAAGATGAAGACACAAGTTGAGATACCTTAGAGAGAAGGAAGGGAAGTCATTATAGGTAATCCAGATGTCCATGGTGAAGCAATTTTTGGCGGTTTAAAACCATTAGAAAATGTAAAATACCCATTAAACACTTAATTTAAGCAATTCTGGTAGTTTTATACCGCGAAAAATATAATCGTAACAAAATGGGACTGTCACCTTATTGTGTTTAATGGGTTTTTTTTAACAACAGAGACTAAAAACATTGACAAAAAAGTTAAGGGACCAATATTGGTCAAATATTTGTTTCGTGACTAAAAAAAATTACAAAAAGTTAAGGGTTTAAAAACATATTTTATTCTTATTCTTATTTCACTACATTTTCTAGCACATTAATTTGTATATAAGGAAATTCAATTGATTTGAACTAAACCAACCCAATCTTGATCAAGTTAATTTGTTTGATTTGGGTTGTGCATACAAAAATGGAAATACAAAGCAATAAAAATTGTTTGATTCAGATCTTATTTTCTCCCAAATCCTATTGAAATTAACTTGATCACCCCAAGTGTAAATTCTGGTCAATAAAAAATAGTGTTAAAAAAATATGTTAAGCAGTGTTGCTAGCATTTCTCATATATTTATTTCATAAGTTAAAACATAAAGAAAAGTCAAAATTGTAACACAATTTCTATTCCAAAGATTTTGCTTGAAAAATTATTGTTATTTAATTTATTTTCAAAATATGTGTCACTAATTTTAATTTCTACTTACAATTTGATAAAATATTTTTTTTCTTTTTTTAAACGCGTCATTCAAAAGCTAGAAATCTTTACATTGAATTAAATAAGTACAGATATAAAATGACGTTGTCTCCATGCATAAAAAACTTAACATAAACAGTGTCAAAGAAGAGTAAATATGGATACAACCCATAAGTGTCTAAATGTAAGTGAAATAAGTTATACATAACTACTACAATAAAATACATACACTTGGAAAAACCATCTCTCAAAATACATCAAAATAAGCCAAAAAAAAACTAAGACTAGAGAATGTTGGTTTCAAAGAAAGCACTTGAAGAATGGACAAGAGATCAAGCTTGGTTTTGAAGCTTTCAACATGCCTTGAAGACTTAAAGAATAACTTGTAATTAATTGTAAAGAAAGAAGCATCTCTGGTGATCCAAGTGCATTGCATTCATATCATTCATTTAGTTTTTTAATTATAGTCATAGAATTAACAAGGCTTTGATAATTTGATTAAGTGTTTTAAATTGAAACTAAGGTTTTTGGAAAAATACTATTTTACACTATTTAATCGATTACCTATATATATAATCGATTACTTTGTTCTTAGCTCTCTCTGGAAAACTTATCAAGAACAATGTAATCGATTACTTATCGGATTAATCGATTATTTGACCTTAGCTTACTTATAAAACAGCCTTAATAAACATTTTAATCGATTACCAATAGACTGTAATCGATTACAAAGGCCAAATAGAAAACCATAGCTCACTGCCTTAATCGATTACCAATACTTGTAATCGATTACATTATACACTACTGCTTAACTATTTGTTATGCAATAATCGATTACCAAAATCAGTAATCGATTACATAGTTCATTTGGCTGATCTCTATTTTATGAAGCTGTCTGCCATAATCGATTACACAAAACAGTAATCGATTACACTGTGCTTTTTAATTGCATTCTGAACTTCAAGTTTTTCTAGAGCTCACTGTGATAATCGATTACGATACGGAATAATCGATTAATTGGTTCGTTGCCAAAACCCAGAAGCCTACAGAACATATTAATCGATTACATGGTTTATTTAATCAATTACATATGATAAATAATCGATTATTAGGCGCGTTTAATCGATTATTGACAGTTAGAAATGTTTGTTATAAATAGAACCCATTCTGTGCTTGATTAGCAACTTGAAAATTTCGAATTCTGAGCTAACATAGAGCATTCTAAATACTTTCTTGGGTTTTTCTGGATTCTGGGAATTCTTGCTTACATCAAAATACATATGGGCTACTGATTGTGTCTTGAAGCAAGAAGGTTCTTGTCAAAGCTTAAGGAATGTGCTTTTTTGAGTCTTGTGTTGATTCTTAAACCTGATTCACTCATTCATTTGCATCATTATTCATTGGATCATCAGGTGATTTCTTTCCTTAGCTTTGAAGGTGTACTCTGTTTTTATTTGTAATTGAATTTCTATTGTAATTGAGGTTCTTACATGTAATCTAGAGAAAGGGTTTCTCTAGGGGTGTGCTGAGTGGATTCTCAGTGGGTTGATCTCTAAGAACCTAATAGTGTTTTAGGTTTCTGAACTTTGTCTAGGGTTAATAAAGAGAGATTTTTGTAATTACTTGTAAGACAGAAAATTGCAATAGTGGAACTCCATTCTAGTGTTGAATGGAAGAAAACTGGATGTAGCTTCATAGTGTTTGAAGTGAACCAGTATAAATCTCTTGAGTCTTGTGTTTAAATTCGTGCTTGCTTATTCTATAAATATATTAATTGTCCTGTCTTGCTTATCAATTTAACCTTGAACAATTGCATACCTTGAGCTGAGCTTTTGATTGAATAAGTATTCTTGGCTTTAAAAGTGATAAAGATCCTAAGGAAAACTCTGATTTTGTTAAAAGAACTTTTAATTTACCAAGCCTAACCAATTCACCCCCCCCCCCTTCTTGGTTAAGTGTGAAGTGTTCCTATCTTTTACAGAGAAGGCCACTACCAAACTTGAAGTACTGAACTACATCTAAGATATGTCCTCAAGAAGATCGTCATACTCCTCCTCGGACAAAGGCTCTAATTGCCACAAAAGTTCTTTGTACTCCTCAATCTCCTCGAACATCATATTAGAATGGTCTCCTCTATTCTTAATAACTTTAACTATGCTTACTGGCTCCATGCAGCAGCTAAGAACATTTCCCCATTTGTCATACCCTATCGAAGTCAACTGAAATTCAAATCATGATGAGGCTCCTCAAATCCAAAGTACATGCGAACATATTCATGGTAACAAAGCTCTGAAGAATATATGAATCGCCATGGAAGATAGCAGGTTATAGTATAGTCAATAGAAGTGAGTGTCACATCTAGATATTCTATTGGCTCCATGTGTACCTAGGTGCGACAAGTATAACACGTAGTATGTGTTATCTCTCATGGCCATACCCATTCCCTCTATGAACTATGCTAGGCTTGTAGAGGCATTGACGTTCTCGATGTCATTGATACCTAAAAGTTGTGGTTGTAGGGGTGAGTCCTCTGCTCCTCAAAACGCCATAAACAAGAAAACAAGGAAATACGACCTACTTAACTACAACATCATGTTTTTTGGAGGCAAACAAAACTCTCAAGATCCTAAGTGCATAACTAGCACACTTGTCACATAGTAGGGTCCAAGTTTTTCCACTAAGCCTCCTAGGTCTTAATAGTCTTATACAATTATGTGGATGACTGTCAGGAATGATCGCCACATATGGATACAACATACACCAACCCCAAGCTTTCAACTCAAAAAGCATAGTCTCGGAGCTCGTTAGGAGTAGCAAAGTGAGGCTTTTGAGTTCCCCATGCCAAATGAGTGCACCAAATGTCGAGTCATCACCACTCGCTAATTCTCCTAGTTTCCTTGAACCTCTCTGCCCATTATACCCAATGTATCTTTGTCCATCATTCACTTTCTCAACGCAATCTCACCTTCTTGCAGATAGAATAGAACCATCAATTCCTTACTCTTCATTCATTCCTCTTAACTTTTCCCACCACATTGCATGTGTAACCTTCATGCCACGTACATAAACAATCTTGTACATCAAAACAACCAAGAGAAAGAGATGAGACTCAGGCCTACGTATTACTCTTATGGAACCAATCTTGGCCCCTCAAGTAGTACTAACCACTTGTCACACAAATACATAGAAAAACATAACGACTATAATTACAACCATCTAACAATCATAACAAACAATTTGCCAAGGGCTACACATCCCCGAACCCAGACCACAACGTGTACAAATAGAATAGCAATATGCATATATAGCAGAATGTAATTTGCACACCACAAGTATAATTTGTTGGAGTTCACACTCTGTCGATCTTTATTATTCAACAATAACAACAATTATATATATGCATCTCAGTAGCTCTATTAACTGAGAGCTGCCATAATTCAAAACATACAACAATCATCCGATTTTATAATCTATCTTAGCAATAATCCAAAAAATTGTCCTACAATTCCAGAATAAATAATCATAAGATCACTTGTCCCAGAGTTACAAATTATGAAGCTTTCATGTTACTAGTTATTCTTCCAATTTCAACAATTGCCTGTTTAAGACTATTAGTCTCTAGATATGTTTGAAATTAATTTTAGTGTTCCCTAATTTTTTCCTTAAGGTTTTTCTACGTTCTAAAACCACTATTGAGCTTAGAATTACTAAGATAATTCGTCTACTGTCTAAAATCAAACTGTTGTTTAGTTTAGCAAAGTTTCACTCCAAAACCTATTTTCAATTTTCTAGGTGTTCTAGAAATCGATTTTTCATAAATTTTGCATGCTACCCTATATTTTCACACCTAACAAACTCTTTTTTAAGGTCAAATCTTTAAAATAACCAATCCATACAACCATAGCAACCAGTTTATTTTCGTGACAGTTTAGTTCAAAAAGAAAAATTCCTTAAACTTGTTTTGTTCATAACTTTTACGAGAAAGCTTTGATTTAGGTGAAATTTAAGGCTAACCTTAAGTTTTGACACCCAAGGAACTCATTTTTTACCTTTAAATTTCAAGATAAACAACAACGTATCTATAGTTTTAGTCAAGGCAGTAGCTACGAGTTTTGAACATCAAAACAACATTCAATGAAACTTAACTTCCAAAGACAACAAGATTAGGGTTCAAGAATTGGAAAGACTCCCTTTACCTTGATGAAGCTACACGAAACTGCTTAGATGAACAAGGAGCTTAGATCCTTAATGTCTCAAGCTTCTAATAATGAAAATGAAATTTCAGAACCATGAATGAGAAGCTTACACGAATTTGGTAAGGAAAACAATAAGAGAAAGAAGATTAGGAGTCCTTTACCAAAGCTTTGATGGAAGAAACCTCAAGAACACTCGTATGAAGCTTGGAAATGACAAAGAATGACTACCTCTCCCTCTTGGTGAACTCGTTCAAATGAGGAAGGAAATGGATTCCAAATTGGTTTTTAACAAAATATGAAGATGAGGTTTAAGGCTGGTCCAAAGGGAACTTGGTTAGGCTAAAGTTGACAATTTTAATTGAAAATATGAATGACTCATGACCAGCCATGTCTAACGTGCCAAGCCATGCCATTTAAGGTTATTGTTGCTTTTGAAATTTTATCCAAAAATGGCTAAAGTAGATTTAAACTAAAAATGAAAATTCTGCTTTTAGTAAAATTGGTATATCCTATCCTAATCCTTGAGATAGACATGTTAACATTTATTGGATTATGTGTAATCAGAGTAACCCTTGCACAAAGTCCATTCTCACAAAGCTAAATTGCATTGTCACTCAGTGCATAATGCAATTCTTTCACCGATAGAATTTTAGCCCAAACAGATTTTATATCTTTGTCAAGCTATGTCAAACATAACACATACAACTATTTATATATCTATGTATAGCACGAAGCTCAAGGCTTAGAATTATATGCTCAACAAATTAAATTCATGCATTCACATAGTAAAATTACATAGTGTGAACTTACACTATCTAGCCTTTCACAGTATAACTTTACACAGTGTAGGAAATAAATTAATATAAAATTTCAAGGTGTTACGCACATAATAATAATAATAATAATAACAATATTTTTTACAAGATACAAATTTATTTATTTCATTCTATTCACCCATGTATCTGAATTTTTATATATTTTGGCAAGAAAATTTGACTTGTTAATTATTAATTAAATAAATCTCTCTTATTTTCTTAATCATAGTTATATAATTTTTTATTTAAGTCATCAAAATTACTAATTACTAAATTTAATTAAAATCCAAAATATTAATACTTTAAACATGTTCATTTTCTTATGTAAATCAATTAATGTTAATCCTTTCTTATTAATATTATTATTGTTTCCCCTTGTACACATGGGATGGGACATAGCAGAAGTGCTGAACGGGGAAAGAAAACAGAAAACTAATCACACGCACGTAAGTGAAACGACAATGCGTTTAGGCTTTGGAAATGCAGAAGAATAAGAAGATGCGACTCTGCTACTTCTTCTACCTCTACCGTGTTACTGTTAGGGCTTACTGAGTTGCAAGATTCACTTCAAATTATGCGTTTCGCTGATCGGTTCCTATCACATCAAGCGACGTCGCAGATCATCGCAATTCCTTGATTATTTCCTTTTGTTGATACGCGGAATCGCGCACACGGTACCACTTGAATTTTGTTTGGATTTTGGTTTTTAGGGTTTGGGAGGGGGATTACTATAGGATATGATAATTAAGGAAAAAAGGGGTATTGAGTGTGATCTTGGACCCAATTGGTCGTTGAGTCATTTTGATTTGTTTTTTGGGGTGAAGATCTGTGAAATCAGAAACGTTGTTTTTGTATGAATGCTGTTAATTTGGGGATTGTGATGGTAGATTTGTGTTTCACAGGTGCTGGTGCGTGCACTGAGGTAGAAAGAATAAGATTGAATTGTAAACAGCATGGTGAGTGTTGTTTTGTTGTTCTAACATCGATTCACTTGATTTGGTGATGTTGGTGACCCTCTATGCTTATTTACCTCTTTGGGAAACCAATTTTTTTTTTCTTAAATAGAATTACCTTCTTGGAGCTTTCAAGCCTGCATGTAATGTCTTGATCACGTTTAATGATGGGAAGAACCGGAAGCAGGTAAGCAACCACTTTTACTTTTTGCTTTTACAATTTCTATTGTGGGAATTAGTGGTGTGCATCACATTGTCCCAGTTGGATTTTGTAAGAATGCTGCATAAGGAAGAGGCTGATGCTAGTGAAAGTTCAGAGTGGTGGGAGGGGAATTGTGATCTTTAAATAGCTCGGCTTTTTGTCACATCATTGTAGTGACTTGTATTGTTATATATGGTCACTTAGGTTGATATCCTTTCTCGTGGATTTATAGGTTCCGTTTAAAAAAGAAAATGGTCAAATGGTCACAGTCCCACTTTTCCAAAGTCAAGAAAACATTGCTGGGAAGGTATTTTATTTGTTGATGTTCATAATATTGTAATGTTGAGTTTAAGTTAAATACATAATGTTTTCAAATAACTTCTGATGTATTGTCAACTACTTAACCTTACTTATTTATCTGCTTCCATGTTTAGATTACAATAGAACCAATGCAAGGGAAGAAGATTGATCACAATGGTATAAAAGTTGAGCTCCTTGGACAGATAGGTTTGTACATGACCAATTTTTCTGACTTTTTATTGTGTTGTGTCTTGCAAGTCTCAATGGAGGAAAACAAAAGGAACAGTAGAATGAATTTTGCTTAGAATCTTTTTTGTTGATATTATACTATGTGATGAAACTGATTATGATAGAAAAATTCTATTGTACTTTGTAGAATTTTTGGTTCACTTGCTTAAAGAAATTTTCCTTGTCAATTATTATTCAAACTTTAAAGTCTATGATTCTTCATTTCCCCTAAAAGGAATATTTTCATTATGTATTTATTTTGGTCCTTTTGTGTCACATGTATTAAATTTTGTTCAATAACGATTAGAACTCTTAGGCATGCCTCATTGTTACGTTTGCATTACATGTAAGATAGATGTGTGATTTTCTTTATGTAATTGACCTTCATACCTTTAAGGAATCTGAAATTAGTTAAAAAATCAATCTATCTTTTATCTAATTATTATAAATTATAAATGATTGTAAGCTGGATTGTCCCTTTTGTGCTTAATGCCTTTGACTTGTGATTGTGATGAAGCATAAAATGATATACATCTTAGGGAAACATCATTGAATTATTAGTTGAGACTTTAAGTCCTAAAGCTGTACAGCACAAAGATGGATTTTCCTAATTTAAGATTTCCATTTCATTTTTGTCAAAATAGTTTATAGAAAATGTTTTCTTTGGATTTGATCCACGCTTTCTTCTCTTGAGCATCTGCACCTGAAACTGATATGATCCTGTCATTGATAATCTTATTCAAATTTGAGCAGTTTAAGATTAATTTTACAATGATGTAACTGTTAAATGTTTATTGGGTAATGACCAGCACAGAAATAAATTTTCCATTCATCACATGCTGTGAACAAACACAGTTGTTCTTTCATTATTGCTTTGGGAATAATTTTTCTTGTGACTCTTATCTTTTTTCTGCTTCATTGCTGACAAAGTTCATTTTGAATTTTGTTTCATTGTGCAGAGATGTATTTTGACAGAGGAAATTTTTATGACTTTACTTCCCTTGGTAATTGAGTGTCCTGCCACTTTCATCCTTGAATGAGAATTTTCTACCTAGTTGTTAGTCTTTCATTTAATACAATTAGTGTGGTGACTCATGTGATGCCTAGTTATATATTTTCATTATACTGTCTTTTACAGTACGAGAACTAGATGTTCCTGGAGAAATCTATGAGAGGAAAACGTATGCATTTGAATTTTCTACTGTTGAAATGCCATATGAGGCATATAATGGGGTGAATGTGAGGCTTAGGTAAGATATCTTGAAGATCCATGGATTTGTCTGTTAAAATTTTTAGGCACATGCTTTTTGTGTATTGCCTTTCTGGAAAATTTGCTTTGCTAATAAGAGTATGGGGAGCTTGAAAATGATATTTTCTGATGCTTTTACGCATTTGCAATTTTCAGGTATGTATTGAAAGTGACCATTAACCGTGGCTATGCTGGGAGCATAGTAGAATACCAGGATTTTGTGGTATGTTATCTATCAGTAAACAGGATTTATGATTTCTTGTCTGAGTCTGAGATATCAAATTTAATGTTATATTATCAAATCAATACATTTCATGGGTAATATTGTGTTGGATGTAGTTGTTAACATGGTTATCAAACTCGTGAGTTAACTTGGAAACTCGGACGCTTATGAGTCTAGTTCCCCTCTGCGAGGTGACTCAGCTGTAGACTTGTTTTTGAGGTAGACTCATGCGAACTCGGTCAGACTCGCAAGTCCACTACCGAGTTGGCGAGTCCAGTTGAAGCCCCAATTAATGAACGACACCAGGGTAGGTCATTTTTGCGTCGCCTCTGTTTAAAAGACCCAGTCAGGGTTCTTTTTTCTCTCATTTCTTGCTTCTGTTTTCTTCTTTCTCTGCGATTCTTCCTTCCTTCTCCTCTGCTTGATTGCCGCTGGGTGGGGGTGGATTGTTGAAGCCTCATTCTCCACTCTTGCATGCATGCGATTCTGAGTTTGGGGTTTCTAGTTTGTACATTTCGAACCTTCCCATTCTGTTGAAGGGAAGCTCTGTTCCTTTCTTAGTTGCTAATGATTATGTTGCCTCTCCCCTACCCCAAATTCATGCTGTTCTATTTGACCCCTTGCACGCACGTGATTATGTTTTCTGTACCTTCACTACCGCAACCCCAAATTCATATTGTTATACATTAATATTTCTAATTATTGCTGTGTCTTTTATTTGTTAATTTTGTTTTCATTATCCCAATTTATAATATCTCTGGAAGTGGGACTGGATCAAATTGTATGAACTTATTACTTATGTTTTATTTGGTCATTTGGTGTAGTTGGAACTTATCTATTTTGCTTTATTATCGTGTTGAAATATTGAATTGATACGTCATTTAGAGGTACTTATTATTATTTTATATGAAGTAGACTCTTACGAGTTTACGGAACTCTCACAAGTCTACATAGACTCTCGAGTTTGATAACCTTAGTTATAAAATACATACACGAGTACACTATTCCCCCACCTCAAAAAAATAAGTTTGTATATGTTCAAAATATAGAAGTTCTTGTTATCCTTTTTCATTAACTTCTATGTATTTTTTTCTTTATCCATCAGGTTCGAAACTATTCTCCCCCTCCACAAATTAATAATAGCATCAAGGTGAGGACAATGACATGGTAATTGGATTTTAAATTTTTAATGCTGTCTAGCACATATTCCTTGCTATTTTACATACTAAGATAGTACTTCATATTCATGTTCACAATTTTCCATCAATTCAAAACAATAATGACTAAGGAGCAATGATAAAGCAAAGTTATGTCATCAACCTCAACCATTTCCTTTCAATTACCCATGGTTAAAGTATCTGCAGGTTCATGTAGTTATAGTAATATGTCGGTTAGTTGATGGTGTTAGCTAGTTAGTTAGTTACAGGTCAGTGAGCGGGATATACTCAGTTAGTTAGTCAAGTGGCTGATAATGTATATAAATAGAAAGAGGGGTTCAAAGGGGAGTCATTCACTATGTAGGAATCTGTAAAGGAATTGGGAAAGACTTGGAGCTTTCGAAAGTCTAGGAGTGTTCATTTTATTGTCTTTGTCTTGTTCTTGATTCTGAAAGTGAAACCACATTGGGGACAGGATTGGGAATTAGGGTTCTTAATGAAATTTATTCCTTGTGTGCTTAATATGAACCAGTTTCTATCATATTGCCTCGGGCTATGCCTCAACTTTGTTATTGGCTACTTTTATTTCTTAATTATGTTGCATAATATTATACCTTGTAGATGGAAGTTGGAATTGAAGATTGTCTACACATCGAATTCGAATACAACAAAAGCAAGTAAGCTGAATTTTGATTGACCATTTGACTGGAATTCTGTCTACTTTTAATCTTTTATCAGGTTGTTTATCTTAATTATGTACCAATTTATCTCCTACAAAGTTTCTGTTCATAGCTTGCAATGTGAAATATATATATATATATATATATATATATATTGCATTATCTTGTTCAGTCTTCTTGACCTATGAATTTGTTTTTCCATCTTGCATAGTGCCTATTGACTATAACGAAAATCCTAGATAATTGAGCTGTTTTTTGCTCCATAGATATTTTTGTCAAAGAATAGCACTGTATCTAGGAAGCACAAATACGACATGGACAACACGGTCACAAGCATATAACAAATTTTGCAAATTATAGGACACTTGACTACAATATAATGTTTAAAATTAATTTAAACTAGGCATTTTAATCAAAAGATTGAATTTAAAATAAAAAAACATTTCATAAGTTATTATAAACATAATAAAATACTAAAGTTTATGTAATTATTGTAGTATTCCAATTTATGTTGGTGTAAAATTGTAAAAGTTTGGAAAATTATTGGAAAAAAATTATGAAAATGCAGGTTAGAGTATTTGTGCGCTGTTCAACATGCCTATAAAATGATGTGGCTACTATTTAGAAATGTATGTGCATCTTAGTACTGTATAGAGCTTTTGTGCATTGTTTTTTAAGAGAACATTTTTCTCATCTAATTTATACATTATTAAGGTATAAGACTTGTAATTACTTATTCGGATTTACAACTTTTCAGGTATCATCTGAAAGATGTCATCATTGGTAAGATATACTTTTTACTTGTTAGAATCAAGATAAAAAACATGGATCTTGAGATTAGGCGTCGAGAATCAACAGGATCAGGGACCAACACCCATGTTGAGACAGAAACATTGGCTAAATTTGAGTTGATGGATGGTGCTCCTGTTAGAGGTAGGTTAGCCTTGAAATTGGATTACACCTTTTGTACTTTCTATTTAAATATTAAATAAATATTAATTTTGATAAGTGACAACATAAAAGTAGTTTAGATTTTTAAGCAGTAATGTTCCATGTTTATACACATTCATAAACCTTTTTGTATTCACTCTTCTACCAGAAAGGTGAAAATGTATTTTACTGGTTGTGTTCATATCATAACATCTTTTGTTTGCTATTGACAAAACAAATTAAGGTAATAAATTTCTGCCACATACATTTTTAAAGTAAATATAAAGATAAATTACATTCCTCCTGATATATTAGTAAACTTCCTCTTTATTTTTAAAAATTCTAAATTATTGATATTTGAAAAAGATATGAACGTTATAGGTGAAGTTTCAAAATCAATGGTAGGGATGTTTAAAACTTTATTTCTATATTCTGAACTTCTGAAGTTAATAATAAAGCTTTTAAAGTGGCTTTAGGAGACTTGGTTGTAGTTGCAGCGCTATTAAGAGGCTAGTTTATGTTAAAATGGGTAAAATGTAACACATTTCATTTCTCTATGGAGGATATGTAATTTAAGCCTGTCTCAATGGAAGAGAGTGTATCAAAATATAAAAAATTGTCAAACTTTACATAAACTGATCTCATACCTAGGTAAAAGAAGGTTGTCTTTAAGTAATTCATAGACAACAGCAATTTTTGTCAAATCATTCATGCCAAATGTAAGTATTGGCATTACTCTAAAGCCCTAAAATAATATATTTGTAAAAATGTTTGTTGTTTTTGTACTTCAATGTATAGACAATGATTGAACATCAAAGACCTTCAAATAAATGAGAAAACTGAATAGCTATAAGAAAATAGAAAAGGAATGCATATGTTTTGCTCACTTTCTAGGCAGAAGCTTTCTACAACAGATGTTGATTTGACCTAAATGAAATACATTTCACCTATATGATGTGTGATTGGTTTTACAGGTGAATCGATTCCGATCAGACTGTTCCTCGGTCCTTATGAGCTGACCCCAACACATCGTAACATTAATAACAAATTCAGTGTGAAGTACTTTTTAAATCTTGTGTTGGTTGATGAAGAGGACAGGCGATATTTCAAGCAGCAGGAAATCACAATGTATAGGCTGCAAGAAGAAACTTCATGATTATGATCATTCGGGGAGTGAGAATTAGGTTTGGTAACAAATAAAAAAGATTGCGATGGACATTGAAGAGCTCTTGAATCAGGGAATAGCCTCGTGAATCCTGTTCTATAAGGTGTAAAATGGCTTAGTTTTCTAGCAGGCTTTCATCACTTTTGGTCATGTACATCGACAGATATCTCATTCATGTCTAGACAGTTCTGTAATTTTTAAACACACCATTGAAGGAAACATATTAAGAAATGTGTTGGATCAATGATACCGATGAGATAGTGGGTGACTGAATGTATACTTGAGAGTGTGATATCTGTAGTACTTTGGTTTTTGTTGTCAACTTTTGCTTTATTTACCTGATGAACATAATGATATCCTTTTTCAATTCTTTTGAACAGACAAAATCTGGTGCCGAACTCTGATTTTTGTCTTTGCATTGGCATCTTGTATTGTGTTACATTCATAGTAATAATCATAACATTGCATTGTTGCAATCCATACACCATACAAGCCCATTTTTTCAAATGAAGGCTGAGATTAGGAAGACATTTTCCCCCCTTTTGTTAATAGGTAGTTGAAGATTTACAGATAAGCAATAATTAAAGGGAGACTTAGCACGATGATTAGAGTTACTGTTGTGTGACTAGGGGGCTACAGTTTCAAGTTGAGGAACTTCTCTTTTAAGATAAGATTGGTTGATTATTGTTTATTAACTAATGCTTTGACAGGATAAACGTGAGAAAAATTATAAACTTCAGAATGTCATGATGTAAAAAAGACCAAATACAAAATATTTGCTCTTGCAAGAAGCAGAAACTCATTCATACTTGGTGTGATGGCTCATAATTAGTTGCGGGATGAATATGTTTAGGATAATAGCTCTATTACCAGTATTGACAATTTGGCTGAAATGGATTCTATTTCATGAATTTGGACCATACGATGATATATGCTTTAAATGTATATTTTAAGTTGAATTTACCAAAATAATATATGAATAGTTTGATTTTCATGGGATGGTTCTAATTGATCAAACTGCATAAATGCGTGCTTTCGGCTTTCCCTTATTGTAGGGAATCTAGATCCAAATTTGGCACCTTTCCTCTTTGCGCGGCATAAGCTTCCTACATTTTACCCCACTTGGTTGAGGTTACAAGTTGTAGTAAGTAGAAACTCGATTTATAAAAACATTTTTTATATATTATTTAATGAAATGTTTGCTTATGTCTTTGGATAATACGCTTTTTTTTTAGGTGTTTCACTTTTTATGCATTTAATTTTTGAGTAAATTATTGCTTTAGTCTATGAAATTGGAAGTGTTGTCATATTAATTCTTGAAACTAAAATATTAAATAAGTTCTTAAACTTAATTACATGTCATTTTAGTCTCTTAACATTTGTTAATATTATAATCTAAGTCATGTTTTTTTTTCTTTTAGATTAATGTGATTGTCGATTTGCATTTCCAGATGATTTTTTTTTTTAATTTTCTTTGATTTAGGGACTAAACAGAAATTGAAACATACTACAGCTTATAAGAATATAATTTTAAGCATAAGGTACTGCCTAGCTAGATGACCGATTTCAGTTGTCATTCATAGTAACCACCTCAACTGTATCTTTTTTTTAGGGTCTATTTGGTAAGGTGAAAAGAAAACAAGGAGAGAAGTTTGAAATTTAAATAAAAGGTAGGAGGGAGGAAAAAAGGAATTTTTTTATTTATAGAAGTAAATCTTTTCCGTATTTTATTCTACTTTCTCTCCAATCAAACCGAAAATAATACATCGTTATCTATCTTTTATTTCTCCTATACTTTTTTTCCTCTCAATCAAACATATAATTTGTGTCACAACTCACAAGTAACCACTTTTCAAGCTAATTCTGTAGCCAAACACTGCTTAACGTTCATTCCTGTTTCAACAGCTCTATAGACATAACTAGTGACAAAATATTCTTGTAATCTTTCAGTCAACAATTTTTATTTTATTCCCATAAGAAAACATGGAGATAACCCACTGACTTATGTCAGCATTATCATGAGGTTGTGCAATTGCTGGCTGACCTGTGATTGCCCAATAGATCAAAACCCCAAACTAATTGGGTCAGATTCTTGCTATTTATTTGGGTTGATCTTTATACACCATGCAAATATCTAATACACCCAGCGTGCACAGTACTTTTCCGAAAATACCCTCGCATTATTAAAGGCTTTATGTACACATACGGATTCACAATTCGTAAAGACCTTATGGATTGTCCAATCCATATAGTATACGGATTGGGCAATCCATGTTATATGTTTTTCTAAATAATTTAAAATAATGGCTCAGATGGGTATCGAACACGAGACCTTTACGTTATTAACGTGACGCTTCAACCAACTGAGCTAATAGGTCAATTATACTAAAAAATAATTAACGTTGATACATATAACATTAAATTGTTTAATGTATATTTGATACACATATAAGTTTATATAATAAATTTTGTAACAATTAATTTTGATCTAATAATTAAAGTATTTTTATATATAAAAATCATAGATTTAAATAAAAATTATAGTTTTAAATAAAAATTTATGAGTTTATTAAAACATATTAGATCTGTAGATATAAATATAATTTTTAATTTAACCTGTAAATAAAATATAATTTTATTAGACCTGCAAATTTTTACAAATATAAAAATTATAATTTTTTTATATATGATATTGTGTGATGTTATTTCAAAATTATATTTGAATTTATAGGTTAAATTAAAAATTATATTTGTATTTACAGGTATAATATGTTTTAATAAATTCATAAATTTTTATTTAAAACTATAATTTTTATTTAAATCTATGATTTTTATATATAAAAAAATACTTTAATTATTAGATCAAAATTAATTGTTATAAAATTTATTATATAAATTTATATGTGCATTAAATATATATTAAATAATTTAATGTTATATGCATCAACATTAATTATTTTTTAGTATAATTGACCTATTAGCTTAGTTGATTGGAACGTCATGTTAATAATGTGAAGGTCTTGTGTTCGATACTTATCTGCATCATTATTTTAAATTATTTAGAAAAACATATTTTAACTTTAAAAAAAAACTTACTTACGGATTGGGCTAATCTGTATGGACCACACGGATTGTCCAATCCGTATACTTTAAAAAAAACTTATTTACGGACCATACGGATTACCCAATCCGTATAGTCCATACGGACTGGACAATCCATAAGGTCCTTACGAATTGCAAATCTGTATGTACATAAAGCCTTTAATAATGCGAGGGTATTTCTGGAAAAGCACTGTACACGCTGGGTGTATTAGATATTTGCATGGTGTATAAAGATCAACCCTATTTATTTTTATCCCGATCAATTTTAATCCGTTCATTCGGATCAAAATTTTGCTTAATTTAAGTATGCAATTTGATCCGAATCAGTCCAATTATAATCAAATTCAATCAGGCCATTGGATTTATTATAATAATAATAATAATAATAATAATTTTTTTTTTTTTAAAAAAAATGGGAAGTGATTCTAATAGTATGCAAAATATATTTAACTCAAAAACTATTTATTAACTACTAGCTTAATATGAAACATGATCTATTCCAAGTTAACAATTAAACACATGTCTTATATTATAATTATAATAATAATTGATCATTAGCCTTAAAATAAAAAAATACAACAAAATTAGGCTGGGCTAAAAACATCAAACTCTAAAGGTTAAAAAAATAAAACATATAATTGGGTGAATTGGATTTTCAAAAGCAAAATCAAAGATCCTATCTGAACTCATTGGATTTGCAATTTTTTAATCCAATCTGAACCAATAATCCAAACCAATCCAAAATTTTCAATTTGGATTAGTTCAGATTCACCGGGTTTTCAAATTAATCTGGATCTGTGAACACCCTTAATGTCCACCATATATACAATGAAAACTTGTTTCCATTGTGAAATTGAGTATCTATGAACAAATTTTCATTTAGTGGAGGGTGTGAAAAAAAATTACACAACAAAATCTTATTTTCATTATGTAACACTCAACTTCACAGCGGAAATAAATTTGTATTGTGTATAAGGTGATATACAATGAAAATTTGTTTACGTTGTGAAGAGCATTTCTGTAAACATAAAAAAAATGCCAACTCTTAAGGGGTTTAAATAGCAACAAAAAGGTGCCAATAGCAAATCCCTTTTGAAAAATATGGGTATTTTAAAACTAGATTTTGAAAGAAAAAAAAAAAACAGTTTTAATTTGGTTTGAATCTGTTTACAAAAATCCAAACCAGTTTTACATATAAATTGAAACGGTTGCACCAAACCAAACCACCCTTTTCAAGATGGATTTTTTTAACCATGCTCACCCCTTGGCTCCTTTTATGTACTAAAAAATTTAAGAAACGGGGATATTCTTCATTCTGTTGTCAAATACATGTTGAAAAGTAGAGCTTACCCTGATACTTACAATTGATCTTCCAACAAAAGACTAAACAACAAATACTAACTTCCACTAGCTGAACTATAACCAACAAATAACCTCACTGGCTTAGAAAACAGGAGGAAAAAATTCAACTCCTCACCCATCTAAGAATGATTGATACCCTTCTTATGTGTTTAACTTGTTTCTATAAGGCTCAAATGCCTTTAATATGATGTAACACTTATAAACCATTTCTAAAAGAATAAGATCAAATATATTTCATGTCAATTTGTTATCTATCCTTCATTTGAAAATGGTTAATATCCTTAATTTAACATCTGCTGTTAACTGCGCAACCCTTTTACCTCTTTTGTTGTTTTAATCAAAACACAAGCATCCTAAAATGTGGAGACCCACAATTTATTGTGTTTCCTAATTAGAGAGGGAAAAAAATATCCTGAAGCTATCAAATGTTTCTGCACTTTCAAATGGAACCTAAAAGAAATACAAGACATCTGTCGCTGCATTGAGCTGCATGCTGTCCAAAGTTTCAAGTACAATGTTATTCTACAAATTATTCAAAAACCTATCAAAGCAATTTGTCCTAAAGAGTTTGAAGACGGTGCATAGTAATGCAACAAAGAAAGAGTTTATAAAGCTAGAATAGAAAGACACAAGTTTCTGACCCATACTAAACTCTCAGAACAGGGGATGTGACAACAGATTACCCATATTAAAGAGTAAAATAAATGGATAACAAAAAGTTTTGAATCATACATTCAGCAGTTTTCTAAATGAAGATCAGACAATTGCAAAAAGAAGAATGTTAATCCAAATGCAAGAAATAAGTTCCTGTACTTGAAGCGTAAGTTCCATTAACCACATGCTTACTGTCCACTTATATCATCACTAGCTTCAGTCATGATGGCTTGGTTCATGCTGTCATGGTCAGAATACAGCTCTTGCCAATCTGAAGTTATGAAGATATCTGGCAGAGTGAGATTCAACAGAGACATGGATTGATTTTCACTCTTAGGGGCCCAAACCTGGTCAGCTGACTGCAATCTCTCATTGTTGCCTGCATAATTTTCCAACCAAATCTCAAAATCAGCAAGGAATCACAATAGATATGTTGCAACTGACTAACTTAACTCATGAATTAAGGGGAAAATCTACTAACTTTATTTTCATCAAAATTCATAATGAATTTCCCGTGAGAAAAACTCTCCACAGGATAGAGGATAGAAAATTAGTTAATTTGTAATTTATTTAGGATGAGTCAACATTTTTATGATCCAGAATGTGCATGACACTATTAAGCTTTGTTAAGTAAAACAAGTAATCTTAAAAATAATCAAGTTTTGCAGTGCCAAAGATATATGTGGATGTGTGCAAAAAATTGTGAATGTTTTTCAAATATCATCCTTCATCATACCACACTAGAAGGTACTAACCACTAAAGGTCTGAAAAAGTTCCCATTCATCCCATGAGTTTCCATTGGTACTAGCAACAGGATGCTCATTCAGAATTGAAGTTGCTCCAAAGGGAGATAAAGGGTCAGCATAATCCTCCCATTCTGTCTCATACATGTTCAAAGCAGAACTCTCAGCTCTGTCACCAGGAGTTGCAATTGAAGAATTTAAACTCTTGTCAGAAGGATTATTCTTTGAAGAACCAAGAGTATTTGCTTGATGAAGCAATGCATCAAGCAAGCCACTATTAAGTGGTGAAGAAGAACCTGAGTCTAGTGCATTAGGTGGTTGAGGAGAATGAATGAAAACATCAAGAGACTCATCCAATGGAGGTGGGGGAGAGGTATCCCAACTACCAAATTCGGTTTCTGGAATTTGGAGTGAAGGGAGCTCTGACTTCGCAGCCTCAGAAATCAGCTTAGAAGTAGAGGAATTGCCATTCGATAGTGAATGGCTGTAACAAATTGAGCCATGTGAGGAGGCACCACGATCAAGGGGAGAATACAATCCAAATGATTCTGAAATCTTATCAGAAGTATCATCCTTAATATGGTCAAATGGATAAAACTCATTGCTGTTCAACTCACTGGAACCAATAAAAGACATTGTTGACTCTTGAAGATGACCATGGTTAGGTAATGTTGATGGCAAAAAATTACAATATGGAGGAGAACCAAGACCATTTGGCAGAAAGCGACTAGTAGAAATAGCAGGAAGGTCAGGCAAAAAAGATAAGATTCCTTGATTTTCCTTCAGACTGTCAAATATTGCATCATGTATCTCATAATTGTTTTTCTTCAAGAAATCATGATGCCCTCCATCACCATCACTAATTTCACCAGTACCTTGGCCATGCTTTCTCTCTTGACATGCTTGCAAAAGTACCTCAGGAGGATAAAGTGGCAAGCCAGCCCGTTGCCGCCTCTTCATCCGGGTGTTCCAGTAGTTTTTTATTTCGTTATCTGTACGACCATGCAACTAACAGCAAAAGAAATCAATCAGTATAAATCATCATGGATAGAGAAAATGAATACTTCATAATGATAACAGAAAAACAAATATATGTATATAGAGATTGCTAGTCTCCTCTTCCATTTGTAAGGGGTAGTTCCAGCTTCTCATTCAGACAAAAAATGTTCTCCTTTGTTTTATTATTCACTTCTTTTTACTCATTAATTACTCATCTATTTTTTCTTTCAACTTAATAATTTCTGTCTTTATAAAAAATTCTTTAACTCGTCCGAAAATTCTGGTTTATTTATATTTAACTTTTTCTTTGGGTAGGTGGGTGGGGGGAGGAATACCAATATTGGAATCTACACAAGAATGGGGAAATTGCATGTGGAGGATTCCCCTTTCCCCCTGGCAACAGCAGCTTCATGATTTTAAAGGCTAGGGAAAGCACTTTGTAAGGCTCACTGACAACATATAATTTTAAGAGAGAAGATTGGTGTTTTGGACTGAAAGAAAAGGTGAAGGAGGTTAGCAAGAAACTGATTTTTGGTGTCAATCTTGGGTGATATGCAAGAAAAGAAATCTACAAGTTATTTCACAATACATGCAATCTCTAGAAAAAAAAAATTGAATGTATTTTAAAATTGATATGATTTTCATTTCCCTAGTTTGTCATGTTACCTTATGTCATTTTTGTTAAGCAACAAACGATCATAAAAAAAACCAGTGTGGCATAGGTAACCTTTTTCACATTAAGCATTAACAGTTTTTGCTAGTTTCTAATATTTGTAGAGTAAAATTATGATTAAGCTAATTTGCAATAATATTAGTGTATCTTCATATCTAACATAGAACTAACAGTGATTTGTAGACAAATTTCAAACAGATGCTCAGAGATGAGTGTCATTTAGGACACTACCATAATACTGATTACTTTCGCTAAACAGACATGATGATATCAAGGACAATCTAGAAAGATGTTGCAAGGTTCTCTATTGTGAAAGATTTGCCACACTAAAATGTTGCAGCATTCAATGATTTATACAGAATGCATTATGTTAAACACAGAATCTTACTAAATGACTACTAAACTGTATTATGCCACATTACACTCATCCTCTACATTTGTTATTTCAATGTAACCATCAATATGCAGATTATTCTCATGAGAAGTTTATTTGTTCATCCATATGTTTTGTTGTTGAATGGCACTGAGATTCATAAATCTAACTAGCTTGTTTCATATTGTAAGGGACAAGTCAAATAGAAAAGATGATTCAGTTGTCATATGAAGTCCTTTGTTAGACGATACAAGGAAGGCGTAAAAGGACTGACATCACGAATGGCAAATAGAATTCATGCACTTCTAGCAAAAAGGGAGAGAAACAGCAAATTGAAAAAAAATAACTAAATACGTAAGGCAACGACAAATACAGTCTGCTTACGTGCGCCGCCATGAGTGCCCATTTGTTTCCCATTTTGGCGTGGAGTTCAGCAATCATCCGTTCCTCTTCTGCGGTAAATGCTCCTTTCTTTAAATTTGGCCTTAGGTGATTGGCCCATCGCAATCTACAACTTTTTCCGCAACGAGACAGGCCTGAGTACTTCTGAACAGCATTCCAGTTCCCTTCTCCATGCTTCTGGACATACTTCACCAACAGAGCATCTTCAGCAGCTGTCCATGGCCCTTTCTTCAGAACCATACCTACTCCATTGCCCTCATCATTTAACTGTGACCCTGTCTGATCATTGCAGTGCACATTGTTGTCGATCTCATTTGTCATTTGACTCATCTCTTTAATAATATTATCTGCAATGAGTTTTTGAATCACATATTAAAGTATTAAAAAATGCAAAACAAAACTCGGAGAAAAGTCCAAAAAATAAATTAAAAAAATCCTAAATTCGCCAGTAAATTCCCTTTCATTCTCTTCACTCCCCCAGATCTTACTTTTGTGTGGTGGACCGGGTTGAATAACACATCAACACACAAGTACATTGATATTCAATGATATAGACAATAAAGAAGAGAATCAGAAATGACCTTTATCAAGGTGGCTCAAAGACAAACAGAGCTACCATAATTCTTAAACAGTACGGGAAACAATTAAAACTAAAAGCACCATAAAATCCAAGCACACCCATCCTTTCATAAAATTGGAGATCGTAGAGGGTAAGTAAAGAAGTATGCATAAAATTTCTAACAATATAAGTTTCTACCTAATCGCAAAAACCAGTGATGATCTCCTCTGAATCAGGAAAGCAGACCCTTGAAATGAAACCAGGTAAAGTATGATTATTACAATTTCAAATCAAATTCACTGTTCTTACCCAATCAGAAGTAAACACACATGGGAACATAAGTTGCATAACCCTTTTTGCTTGGAGAAGGAAAAAAAAAAAACATAAATTTCCGTCTACAAAGCATACCCAAAACACAAAAGTCACTTTCCCCAAATGCTGGTTACAGCAATTATAGCATGAAATTATTACAAAATCAATAACATGATCAAAAGAGCAAATTTCACGTTTAACACTTTAACGAAATTAACTGCCACATCACATCTTAACAACAACAACAAAAATAATAATACCTGAACAGAACGTGAGAGTATTCAAGCTAAAATCTAAAATCCAAAGATTTTAGTTGAAATTCACAATAAAGAAGAATCTTTTTTCTTGCTGGCAGAGAAGCTGAACCTGTGTTATAAACTGTAGGAAAACTGTCTGTGTCCCCGAAATTCACAAATGAAAAACAAAATAAATAACAATTAAATATAAAAAAATTTAGACCCAATAGAGTGATGCAATTGCATGCAACAATTACAGACACAGATACACAGTGGGAATGTACAACGATGAATTTGTCTCATAATTGAAGCTCCTATGATGATAATAACAATGATCATAATAATATTATTAATAATATGGAATTGAGAATTCAGGTTCAGATTCAGAGAACGAAAAAAATGAGAAATGGGAATGGAAATTGGAGCATAACCGTAGTTGGAAGAGGATCGGAGGGAAGAGAGAGAAGAACATGAGATCAAAGCCTCGAACACTCGATCATGCCAACACTCGCATGCAGAATAAGAGAGAGAGAGAGAGAGGGAGAGAGAAGGGTTAAAAAGAAAGGGAAAAAAAAACAAAACAGAGAGACAAAGAGTGAAGAAAAAGGAAATGCCAAGTGAAGATATCATGAAATGACCCTTCCAAGTTCCAATTTCTCTCTCTGTATCCAATCCCAAACTCATTTATTTGCTTGCTGTGAAATATAAATGAGATTATTTACTGAGTTTCTTTAATCATACTCTTGTAATTATGTAAGATTTATGGAAGTTTTCAATGCATGACATGGGTGTGATATTCTTTTTAATGAACTTCATTTATTATTAAATATGAGTCATATAATTTTTATTCAATAATGATAAATATGTTAAAGCAGAGTGTGTTAAAAGACGGTTAATGTTATCAAGGATTTGATCTTATAATATGTCTGCAGGGAAGAGTATTTAACTGAAATATAAAAATATTTTTATTAATGGACTCAATTTTTCGACAAATTTATTTCTAAATGAACTAGAGAATACTCTGAGGAAAGAAAAGTGTATTATTAACGTTCATTTATATAAATCTAATGTGACTTTAATCTCTTATCTAATGTGTATGACAAGAATAAATACTAGAAATATATTCTTTAATAAATTGGTTTTTAAACATTTTAAGTAATGACTAAGATTAGTCTTTCAAGGCACGCATTTGTCATGTGAAGCCCATATACCTAAAAATAGTTGCGAATTTTCAACCGTTTATTATGAACTTATAAAGTTTTAAACTTTTAGAAATGATTTTATGTAAAGAAAGTATATATAACTAAACTCATATTATGATAATTAAACTTGGTTTAAAGAAAGTATGATAGACTTTGAGCTAATCATAGGTCTTGAATTTAAAATTTACTAAACTTTAGCTAAGGAAACGATTCTAACTTTAACTAATCATAATAGATCTTGAATTTTAATCATGACAAGAATATCTCTTTTAATTGGGTTCTTCAATAAATCACTATATATTTAAATCTATTATGGAAATGTATTTAGTTAAAGAAAGAAATTACAACAATATTTACAACTGAACTTTTATCAAATTACACATAAATTTATCCTGTTTTTATTTTTCTACACTAACTCATTTTAAAATTAAAAAATATTATACTGATACTCTCTTATATGTGTGAAAACATTATACCGACATCTCTTCAAACTTTAAATTAACATCCTCTACTTGAGAGGTGAAAGTAATAACTAAAAAATAGGAAAAGGTACTTATATAATTATACAAAACTTCAGGAATTGTTAGAAAGTTTAAAATCCTTTTCATATATATATATACACACACATTTTGATAAGGATATTTAAGTCCTACATCAAGTAATATATATTTTTTGGAGTACTTAAGTAACTTGATTCCTCCCCCACCTCCCCTTGAAATAGCTTTTGAGGGTTTTTTGAGTGCTTGGGATGTTTATTTCTATCTATCTAAAAAAGGTTATCTACGGAGAGTATCATAGAGTGTAGACTTTGAGGCACATTTTTATAATAGGAACGCAGGAATTACGAGGTGCGTAAATCCTAGATTGAGTATTATGGAATGATTGGTGAAGTAATTAAGTGGCTTGATTTTTTTCATTAAAGACTAGCTTTTATAGTAGGGTTTCCCCATTACTTGGATACTTATCACATTTGTTTATAATTAATATTTTAACCTATGTAATACACAAAAAAAAGGATTTATTTTATTTAACCAAAATTTAAATATATAAATTATATATTATAATTAAAATTTGTGATAAAAAATATTTCTAATTTAGATAAATAGTTTATATATGATACATGATTACTTGATAATTTTTCTAAAAAATAAAATTCAATTTAGGAATAAAGATAAGAAGCATCAATTATAAGAGATAACCACTTAAAAATAAGATAAAATATATTTTCAATCCCAAATAAATCTGAATTTTGTATTTATTTCCTAATAATTTTTTCTTTACATTTTCTAATAAAATAATAATTTTATTTTTTCTCCTTAATACTAATTTTTAGTCCTTAATAAATGAGTGAATTTTATATTTGCTTCTTGATAAAAAAAATTAATTAATATATTATTAGTCTTTTTATAAAAAAAACTATTATGATAAGATGAATAATGTTATAAATTTATCCTTTTTCAAAGTAAAATTTGACATGATTTTCAATTGATCCAATAGTTAATCACATTATTATTTAAAAATTTTCAGCCTCATCTCATCAATTCCAATAAAAAAAATTCCTTTTTATTCAATTTCTTAATGTATGCATACCAAGTCTAAAATTAAGAGTTTTTCACCAAAACATAAAAAAATAATAATATTTATCAAAATATACATGTATCAATTTTATTTATCAAATAGTACATGTTTATTATTCATAGTGTAAATTTGGGTTGGAGGAACCCGAATTTACACTCTCTTTTTTTTTTAAATTTTAAAACCCAGTTAAGAATTCGGATTCTCTCAACTCAAATTCTTAACTGTTTTTTTTAAGATGATAAAATAATAAAAAAAATAATTTTATTCGAAAATAATAAAATTAAAAAATATAAATAAGGACAAATTAATTATAAGTAGTATTTTAACACATGTTCTTGTACATGATAATTATTTAATTTTGATAATTAATATTGTAATACATAAATATTTTTATTATAAAATAATAATATAAAGAAAGTTTGAGATAAAAAATATTATAAGATAATTTATTTTAACTATTGATAACTTATTTAAAAAAATATTATCAAAAAAATGAAAATAATATATTAAAGAATATAAGAAATTGATAAAATCCCTAAAGTGAAGATTAAATTAAAGCATATAACTTTATAACATAAATAGTAAACAAATACAGCAGATTAAATTACTTGACTAGAACTTCCAGTAAACATCCGTGGCAAATTTTAAGTGGACATGTTATACAATTTATAAAATTGATCTCCAATACAATAAAAAATATGTGGCAAATTTATTTCATAATTTTGACGTCAAAAAATAAAAAAAAAAATATCGTGTATCACTTTCATGAAGAAGGATCTCAAATTAATAGTTAAAAATCAAAAAATTAATTTTTTGACACTAAAAACAATGTTTAAGTGGACATATTATTCAATTTATAAAATTTATCTCCAATATAATAAAAAAAACATTGGCAAATTTATTTCATAGTTTTGATATCAAAGAATTAAAAAAAAATACCGTATAGATGTAGGTCAGAAACTTTTTTATCATAACTTAAACAAATATAAATATTAATTTATATTAAATTATCATTTTTGTATTTTATATATTTTAATATAAATATTAAAAAATGACATAAAAGAAAAATAAAACGTTAATTTGTCCTTATTTACATTCTTTAATTTTATTATTTTCTAATAAAATTATTAATGTTTACTATTTTTGAATAAATTATTTTTTTATTATATTATCATCTTAAAAAAAAAAGTTAAAAATTCGGATTGGGAGAACTCAAATTCTTAATTGGTTTTGAATTTTTTTTTAGAAAGTACAAATTTAGATTTTTCCAATCTGAATTTACACCATAAATAATAAATATATACTATTTAGTAAATAAAACTGGTACATATATATTTTGGTAAATATTTTTTTTTATTTACTATTTGTTTCTAAAACTAATGTAGTTACATTGTAGAAGATTTTTGTCCTTTTTCAATTCACTTTATAATTATTTTATTTATCCCAATGTCAGTTAGCCATTTGTGTGTACATGCATCAAATTATAAATAAATTGAGCCTAAACTTATGAAAATGGATTAAAGCAAAGTAATAATACCAGCCAAAATTTCACTTCAAAACAGGGAGCCACGTACTTATACTTATTTTATACAATTATTTTACATATTTGATGAGTATAACATACTTAATTACACATATGACAATATTATTAAAAAAAAAATAGTACTTACAATGTAGAGAGAGAGCCCCATATAAGTGTGAAGCGTCCAAGCATGGATCATGACAATTAGCGTGCACTTAATATGAAAACTAGAAAATGAAGAAAATAAGGGAAAAGTATATTTCCCTTGCGTTTGATTTTGCTTTTTCTCTTGAAATGTATGTTGTGTTCGTTTTGTCCATCCCTATTTTTAGCCAACAATGATGAAAACAATCTCAGAAGATAAAAGGAACACACATCCACTATAGCTTTCCAATCCACCACAGCCATGTTGAACAAACATTTATTCCTTTTTCTCCAAAGACAAAAGAGAACTATGCTCCATATTACCTGCCAGATATCACATTCTAACCTTGTCCTCCCCAAATATGTGATAAGTCATAAATGACCTACCAGCAACTCAGGAGAGGCTGATACAAAGTCTAGATAGATCAACGAGTAGCACTTAGACCACACTTTGCAAGTAACCTCACACGAAATGAAAAAGGAGATGCACATTCTCGGGATGATGATGACAAAGCCGGTAGAGCAGATCAGTGCTCTGTACCAAGATATTGTGCTTCTTTAAGTTGTCTCTTGTGGCTATTCTATTTCTCAAAGCCCTCCATATAAACACCAAAGCTTTTCGGGGCATCTTAATGCACCACACATGGGAAAATATATCATTAATTAGGAGTCTCCACAACTTCATCCAATACCAGCATGTTATATACATGCACTTTTTGTTGAATACAAACCATTCGAGTTGTTTTTCCACCACCGGGAGTCCAAACCTGAGAGATGAACTTGGAACTTGTTCAAAACCGTGTGCAATTGTTGGATAAGGACGTTCTCCCACTCAAAAGTATTTATTCTCCACTTGATATCCCAACACCACCTACCATCCCTCCACACCCCATGTTCCCAATAAGATTATCCTTTTGAACCGAGATGAGAAGTAATCTAGGAAACAAGGATGCTAAACTTTGACCCTCCACGCATGCATCGAACCAAAAGCTAATTTTATCTCCCACTCCAATTTTTCACTCAACCTCTTTGTCAAACCATTGTTTGCAATTCAAGCCTCCACAAATTTTCTTCAAATCTCTCCACCGCAAAGATTCTCTCGAGGTCACATCCTCCCTCAAAAGCCCATTCCAACTTTCATATTTTGATTGTAGTATATCCAAGTTTACCTAAGTTCTTGTGCTTACAAATAGCATCCCAACTCACCCAAGCTAATTTTGAACTCTCCTCATCCCCCCCCCCCTCCCCAAAGGAACCTCCATTGAATTCCCACAAGTTTCCTATAAACCTCCATAGGTATTTTGAAAAAAAAAGAGGTAAAAAAGGTGTAAAGAAGATAAGACAAAATTAATCAAACAAACCCTACCCACAAATGACACATGTTTATGTTTCCAAAGAACCAATTTCTTCTTGAATTTATTGATCGATGATGAGTGCCCACATGTCCACCTTACTAGGATTGGTCCCAATGGGTAATCCAAGGTAAGTAAAGGGGAAAGACAAGACTCGTCAATTCAACATATCGGTATATCTTTCCACAACACCACCATCCATTCCTAGAGCACCAAGGTTACTCTTAAGAAAAATTCACTTTCAAATCGAAAGCTAATTCAAAAATTCTCAAAATAGATTTGATAGTGATCACATTTTTCACATTGACATCCCCAACAAAGATTGTATCATCCACATATTGTGGTAAGCTAATGACACAATCTCTATCCCCCACCGAATATGTAACGACCTGTCTCGTCGCTACAATATCACAACTCTAAACGTGTAATTTCAATTTTACATGAAAACTCTATTAGTTTGATTATGAAAATGATGGTAATTTTTTTTGCAATAATACACTCATCAAATAACGCACAAATATGTAAATAAATACATATGTATGTATATTTTAAACCATTACATATCATTCACATGTAATAACATAATTTAGTTTTTACATATATCTAAACTTGAGATTACATGTCCGACAAAGAGAAACAAGGAACCAACTAAGAAATAGTTGATAACAAAAACAACTCTCCCAAAATAAATTTCAACATTATCACGTCAGCTTGGTGGCTCCAACAAAAGGATTTCCCTCTAAAATCACCTATTGTTTCTCATCTGCTCCCACGAACGAAGGTTCGTGATCATCGCAGGTACCAACCACACAATACAAAATTGCAAGGGTTTGTTTATTATACAAGATCAACAAACACCAAATGACAAAAATTAGCAAGAAAACAATAATAATAACCACAATCATTCTTAGTAATCAATTAGTTCAACATACACTCAACAAACTAGTCATCAATTTTTTTCAGAATTCAAACCTATTATGCTTAGAATGATGCATGCACCAAACTCAACTCTCAAATGCAATGTGATACCATTTGTCAGGAAATAGCCTAAACGTGCCCACATGACACTCTCACTTAGAAAAATGATGCAGTAGCTCGTCGAGCTTACCCTATCGTGCACAGGCCACTCCCCCATGGTGATCAGCTAGAGACACAAAGGAGTTCCAAACCGAGTGATATGCCTCCAAATACCCGCATTTTTATCCTCAGAAAAACCACGGATACTTACTTCCACCATTTATACTATTTTCATGCAGTTATGAAGTATGAAACATAGGCACCATCAATGCATTGACCGTGGATAGTTAAAAATTCTAAACAATCCCTTTCCCTCTCCAGGGATGCTTAAAATTCTTAAACCAATCATCTTCTCTCCCAAGGATATCCAACAAATCACTACACCCCCATGTACATACACATCATACATCCATCACGATGATATCATCAACATCATCTCTCATCTATGTCATTATCAACATCAATATCATTCAATTTCAATGTCATCAACATCATCTCATTTCAATATCATTAACAACATCAATATCATCTCATTTCAATATCATCAACATCAACATCATTTCATTCCAACATCATCATCAACAACAACAACATCGTCTCATATCAATATTATCATCAACATCACAAGCAATCATATTCCACATATACATAGATAACACATGCCTTGGATTCACATTCCTCAGGTCTTCAGACAACACAAATCTCATACATTCACAATTCATAATACCACAAGACTGATATTTTAGAAAAATTATAAATTGAAGAAGAGAACTATAATATAAAAAACAAACTCATGCCCATTTAAAATTTAATAAAGAAGTAAATAGGAGAATATATTTATAAAATTTTGGGCAAAGTCTCCTCTATAATTAAGACTTTTCCCAAAAAATCTAATCATTACAACAACAACATCATTCACAATTTTGTTCATTAATAACAAATATATTGCATTCCATTAGTTTAAAACACAGTTTTTCTTGAAAATCAATACACAACAGGGATAAGCATACATCCCCATAATTGGGTTCCCTGACCCCAACTATGGTATCAAAAGTTATAAACAAACAATAAAATCCCCTCACCTATCTATATCCCTTTGTTAGCTCATTGTAGCGTCATTTTGAAATCTCTCAAGTTCATGTACTTTGGTTCAAACGCAGAGCTCTATATACCAAATCAAAGATAATTTAGTATAGATTTCAAAGACAAGGTTAACATTAACATTCGTGGTCAAATACCCATTCAAATTTAAAAGGGACTAAAATGATGTTTTGGTAGTCCACATCAAAAAGACATCATTTTGAAATTTCGATCACACCAATGTGATCGGGGCTCAACAAAGGTCACAAAAATGGCATCAATATTATAAATGGTAACTTTTGCAATGTCTCATTTTCAAAGGTCTTTCAAAAAAGTGTAAAAATACCCAATAACGGTACCCAAATCACAAAAGATACTAAGAGAGGTTCAAACTAACTAGGAGAAGATAACGAAACCATGGTTATCTCAAAGAAACCAAGAAATGAGGATTGGAGGCTCCATTCTTTATCAAATCCTTGAGTTGAGTTTTGGAGATTTCGTTTCGATTAAAGTGTTCCTCTCCGTGCGGTGGTCCGACGATAAGCAACGGTGGCTCGTGGCGGTCATCAGTGGTTGGGGTGGTGGAAAAAGAGGTTCTTGGGTTTGGGTGAGAGTTTAGAGAGAGAGAGAGGTGAAAAACACATTTTTCGGCGCTACTAGACGTATTTATAAGCTGCAGTGCTCGCTTAGTGAGCTCGTTTCGCTCAACGCAATTCTCTCTCTATTTGGAATTGTACTTAGCGCGCTGGTCGCGCTTAGCGAGACATCAAAAGTTGTTATTTTGCAAATTGCGACGGTCAAAACATGCAAAGATGGGTTGTAAATGAGATTATGGTTTGCAATCTAACAGTTAATGAGTCTGAGATTGTGGTTTTACTGAAATAGGTTTTAGGTCTAACTATCAATCACACATTTCAACACAGATCAAACAAACTCCACATAACTTGACATCCACTCCAAACAATTGCACAAGGATAATTTATACAACAATTCAACTAATCTAAACAACACAAGAAATACATCAAACATCTATTTTGAGTTATCAAAATTTGAGGGTGTTACAGAATACCCTTCAAACAAATTTTTCTCTTTGGCTTTTGTCATCAAACTACTCAAGCTTTTTGCTACCACTAAGAAGAGAAATGGCGAAAAAGGAGATCTCTTTGACGGAGACCCCTTTGACATTTAAAATCTTGTGGTGGGCTACCATTCACCAACACCAAAAATCAAGAAGACTTATGACACCCTCTAATTTGATCTAATTTTCATGAAAACCCAATCTATGTAGCATATAGAATAAAAATTCTCACAAAATCGAGTAGTACGCCTTTTTCAAAGTCCACCTTAAACAAAAGGCATCTCCTTCTCCTCCTCCTTGCATCATCCACAACCTCACACAAAGTAATTTTTTATTGGATGACTATGTAAAAAATCCTTTACATTATCGATGCATATACGCTATTTACTTTAAATTAGGAGTTACAAGATTGACTTGGTGGTTAAATGCATAAAGGGGGAGGAAGAGTTCGTGGGTTTGAATCCTCCTACTAACAAACTAGTGACTAACATTTTTTGATAAAAAATACTTTTAAATTAATAATGGTTAGAGTCAAATTTATGATTCTTTTTATTTAGGCTAAAATATGTTTTAGCTCCTTAATAAATTCTCGAATTTTGTTTTAGGTCCCAAATATATTTTTTTTGTTTTGGATCCTTAATATTTAAAAAGTTTTGTTTTAGGTCTCTACCGTCAGTTAAATGATGAAATGTTCGTTAAATATTTTGAAAGATGATTTGTGGTTGCTAAAAAAACGTTAGTTTTTATTTCAAAATTTAAATTACAATTTCTGCTAGTTTTAAACTGCCATAATCAATTAGAGCAATAAAAAAAACCAAGATTCATGATTCAACGAAGAACCAAGATCTCAATACAAAAATCGATCAAATACCACAACCAAATATTCAAATCTAAGTTTGATGATTAAGTGGATCCTAACAAATTAACTAAAAAAAACAAATCTAGAAAACCAATTGTGAATCAATTAAGTATTTTTGCAAGGCTTGGGGTTCTTCTACATTTTCACTCCCATTATCACTTTAGAATCGTTTGAGGTTTTGAGCTTTTTGTGAATGGAAAGGCTCAAAGATCAAGACTTTGAAACATGTCTTCAATTGGGTCGGTAAATTTTGGGCTTTTGGAAAATTGGATGTGTCTTTGTGTTGCAAAAATTGAACATGTAGAAAGTAATCAAATTTTATTTTATCTTGCTAGGTGCTTAGGGTTTCGATGGGAGAGAGAGAAAGGTTCAAAAGATCTTAAGTTGAAGAGAGAGTGGTGGATTGGGAAAAGGAAACAACGTCGTTTGGGTTGATCTATGTGTTTACTTATGTAATTTTTATTCTAATTGATTATGGAGGTTTTTAACTTAGAGAGCGAGAAAGGTTCAAAAGATCTTAAGTTGAAGAGAGAGTGTGGTGTATTGGGAAAGGAAATGGTGTCGTTGGGGTTGATCAATGTGTTTATTTTTGTAACTTTTGTTCTAATTGATTATGGAGGTTTTTAATTGTTAGAAATTATAATTTAAATTTGAAATAAATATTGATAATTTTTAAGCCGCCACAAATCATCTTTCGAAATATTTAACAAATTAACACGTCATCACTTAATCGATGACATAAATCTAAAACAAAACTTTTCAAATATCAAAAATCAAACACAAAAAAAAAATTAGGAACCTAAAACAAAATTTGGATATTTATTAGGAACTTAAAATATATTTTAGCCATTTGTTTTCATTAATTTTACGCTTTACCGTTTTCTTCTTTTATTAAATTAAATATTATTGCATAGTTTTATTGAATAACTATGACTTTAATTTGAAGGAGATAATCCTGAAGAAATTTTTTTACAGGAAATTTTTTATTAAATATTAAATAAGAGTATAAGAGATTTTTCGACAGACAAAACCCATCGCTAAGTTAAAAAATCAGTCAACAAATAGTAATTTCTGACGGAATTTCGACGGACAAAAATAGTTGGTAAAATGGGCGTAGGAAATTTCAACCGATGGAATTTTTTCGTCCGTCGGTAATTTCCGACAGACATATCCGTCGGTAATGACCCGTGAAAATCTTGCGACAGAAAATTCCGTCAGAAATGACTATGGTCATTTTTTCTGTTTGGGTTTGGGCCAGCCTTTGGGATGTGACACTGCTAGCGCAGATTCTATCTAAACCCAATTTCTGGCTCATTATCCATTGAATTATATATTTTGGACAATATTATACCACATATTTAATATATATATATATATATATATATATATATTAGATTATTATATAGTATTAAAATATTTAATTAAATTATAAAGTTAAAAAGTTATTGAAGATTTTTTTCAAATTAAAAAATTATGAAATTTTAAATAAGATAAACAAGTGAAACTTAAATTTTAGTTTTTTTAAAAAAAAACAAGTTAAGCCCAAACTCCTAACTAAATTTATTTAAATAAATGAGTTAAATTTGAGTCACATATTTTCTTTTTAGAACTCAAGCTTAAATTTCTAATATTTATCTCAACTCTACTCATTTACATCCCTCATATTCAACATCTTTTTAAACGAAAATTTTATATAAAAAATTGCTACTAACTTATAAAAACAGTTATCATTTTAATTATTCAATCCAATAATTATGATACAAATTACCTTGATTATTCAATCCAATAAAAAAAGTTACTTTTTTTACAATTACCTTAATTATTCAATCCAATAATTATGATACAAATAAGGAGAGAAAAGACATTCTTCAGCACACCTTCTCAAAAGTTTGCATGCTGCACAAGGGGTTACTGTGTGTAAGGTTGTCCTTGCAGGATACCACACTTCTCCTGTAGATATGAGAAATAATATCATTTTCTAGTTCAAAAACTTAAATAAAAAATTAATACAGTTAAAATTAAATGATATAGTTACTTAGAATAATTATAATAATTCATAAAATAAGATTAGAAATTGATAATAATTTATTTTAAAGTGACGTAGCAACCTAGAAAAAAAAATCACCATAAAATTTATCACATAAACCCCTAACAATAACATTAAGACCTTATTTTCCTTGTGGTAACTGGCTTTGTCCTTATGAAAAAGATACCCACACGAGAATTAATAACTTATTAAGATAACATAAGTGACAAATCTGAATGTGTTTTTCAGATGCTTCAAAAATAAAAGACAGCAGAATGTAAGCATTGCCACATATACTGACTCCTGTAATTATATTAGTCCCATGGCTAGTAGAGCTGGAAAGAGCTAATATGCGCACAGGCTCATGCTTGTAGTCAGTATAATACTTGGCAATCCAGACAAATATGTAAGCAGTGATAATACCAATCAACCCACACAAAGCAAAATTGAACCATGCTGAAGGTGTTTGCTCAGTGTAAAGTAGCCACCGGGTAGACTTTAAAGTAATTCTATTTAAAAATTACCGCAATTGGAACAGTGAATGGTTGGGCAATCCACAGAGCATAGAAAAGCAAAATTAAAATATCACAAATGAATATTAGACAAGTGATTAAAGTATCAATAATATTAGCATATTATAATAATGGATATATACTAGAGTAATTCAAAACATTTAGAAATAGTAATACAAATATAGTCCAGTTATGTTGTAAAGATACAATATTTGATTAGAATTCAATGTAGAAAGCAAAGGTCCACCTGTTTTTACGAAATCCAATAAGTGGAACCTAGCATCATGCCATCATGTTATTTCATTCCATCCCTTTCCATTAATCCAAACATAGCCTAGGTAAAGATACAAAACGGAAGTGTAAAAGAAACACTCAAGCTGTCATAAGGTCATAGATCTACATCCATCCCCCTGCCATTTTATAATGATTCACCTAGAACAACCTATGACTACATAGTTATCAACTTAACAGCAGTAGACAAGCAAAGACAAAGGATTGAGCTAGTAGATTGTGAACCACATGGTCCCTGAAATATTGAAAATTGCAGAGCCTATATCTTGTGTGACAGTGGGTAGCAAAGAAACTGAAACAAACACACTACCTGAATGAACCTCACTATTAACAGAAAATGGAAGCTTCTGAGATTTAGGAGAAAAGTTTCCACTAGTAATGCTTAGCACAACAAGAAAACCATTGATTTTCTACATATAATAAGAATAGCAACAAACAACCACGGGTTAGTTGTCTAAGTTTTCAGTGCACTGAAGTTTAGAATCATGAACAAGATCAATTGACAGTATGGTAAATAGCATATATCCAGACCTTGCTATTGTTTAGAATCATGAACAAGTTGTCTATATGTAGAAAAATACACCAAATTCTTCACGTTATGCTGCTATTTTTTATACTTACCTTCACATTATGCTTCATCAACAAAGAAATTAAATAAGCTGCATCTTCATCAAAGAAAAGAAAATAATTGATCCAAAGGAAAACAATATTGTCCCACTCACATAGGAATGAAATAAATGAATGAATTTTCAAGTCATACAATTCTGTGAAATTTTATTAATTACATTGAATCATCAAGTCAGTTCTTGATCCTTACTCAAATGCATTGTTCATCAACACACCATTACAGCCTGAGACACACGCTCCATATGCTTCTGGATCACACTGGGGAGAGATTCATAGTCGTTAATTCATCATTGTATATCAGGATGGTGGCTAATTTTAGTATTATTTTACTGTCTTAACGAGCTAGAAGGTACACATACGATCTAGAAACAAATGCCATATTACACGAACAAGGAAATGCAATTAAGTTTAAAATGATAGGGTACAACACAGTTACATTACAACGTTTAAAGAAAAAAGGGGGCTAAAAAACAGAGAAGGCATGAAAAGTGAGAGAAACTAACCATGTGGTCGCAATCCACAAGCTGTTGCTCGCTAAGGCTCACGAGCTCACCAGTGACCAGATAACGAGCTCCTTCCAACGCTCCTGTGGTACTGAAAGACCAGCACGAACCACACGCCCCCTAACCGGAACAAATGCAGCGATAGTTCCCACTCCTCAAATCGGCAGAGTGTCACGATCATGGAGTTCCACGACATGCGATCTCGCTCTGGAATTTTATCGAACACTTGGCGCACGGCGGCGAGATCCCCGCATTTGCCGTACATGTTGACGAGGGAGTTGGCCACGGCGACGGAGGACGAAGGCGTGTGGCCGAACTTAAAGAGATGCGCGTGGATTTGTTTTCCCAAGCTGACATCGTGGACGGCGGTGGCGGCCTTGGGGACGTATGGGAAGGCAATGAAGCACCCACCGTGCAGACTGTCGTCGCTTCTCTTTTGCCAAGTGAGGGACTGAGACGCGCTTTAGGTTTTGTGTTGCGCCGCAGTGCCGAGTGAGTGAGGAGTGATGACTGATGAATGCGCTTTAACCTTTCTAAAAATTAATTAATATAAAAAAAACAAATTACAATTACTTTTGGAGTTACACTGACGAAATATTTTTCTTCCAAAATATTCCCTGGGAAATAAGCGTTTTTTTGTAGCGGATACTCGACATAAAAGAAGGATGGCAAAAAAATATAAATATGGTATTTTTAATAAATATTTAAGAATTTATTGTAATTTCGAAACTATTTTCAAATTTATAGCAACGAGTCGCGTCTCACCTAGGCGTGACCTATTCTGTAGCTAAAAGTGTTAACAACTGAAATAGAGATCGAAATTAATGTACGACTTTAAAATCAATATTTTTATTTACGGTATAATTTTTTTCAATTTTTGAAATTAGTGTTGCAACTGAAATAGAAAACCGATGTCCCTATATATGTAACAACATCGGTTTCAGTCAAAACCGATGTTGTAATATAATTTAACATCGATTTTTAACAAAAATCGATGTTGTTTTTATTTTTTAATATTTTGTTTGTTTTTTTTATTTTACCCAAATTCTTCCTACAAATGAAAAAACAGACATCTAGCCAATTTCAGAATACAATACAATTAAATAATATTTGAATAAAAAGTAAATTCAATAATGTCAATGTACATAAAATGATTTCCTAATCAAGTGTTTATACAATTGTTTAAAAATACCTTAACCACCTAACCTAATGTTTTTCATCTCTAATTCTAAGATAAAACGTAGCCCACTAAACCCTTATTGTCTTCAATCTCTCGGGTTTCCGAGGTCTTTGATCAGAAAAATACTGCATGACATAATAAAACATAATTTGATAAGTATAAATAAAATCAAGTATAAAAAATACATTTAGTTTTGAATGAGATAATTACCATGTCCCAGTTATCCCTGAAACCTCCTTGGACTATTGTCGACATTCAATGCATGAGATAATAGCCACACTCAGTGCTTCCTTTTTGCTTATTACACTAAATTCAATCACATAGTCAAAGTTAAATGGAAATTAGTGTAAATAGTAATAAAAGTTATTTTGAACACAAACCATTATTTAAATGACTTACTTTAATTGCAATCCATTTAGTAGTAGCCTTGGATTTAGTGACCTAAGCATTGTGGAATCCCTTCAAAGCACTGCTTAAGAGAAACATGCATGCATATTGTACAAGTAACATATTAATGTCTTAGAAATAATTACATAAATGTCTTACAAATTACAACCTACCTGTTAATAATTCCTTTCAGGCTTGTTATGCAACAAACAAAACCACACGACAACATTGTCCTTAGGACATATAACGACCAGTTGCCAATGTGCACTGCATTGGAGAAAAAGAAGTTATTATACTGCATACATTATTTAAATTCATTTGTACATTTTTACTTACCCATTCAAGTACGCTGCAAGGTAGACATCTTTCTATAAATTCTGCATCCATTTCTTGATATAGTCCTCGAATTCAAATTGTGATTGTCCAGATCTCTGTATGGATTGTGGCTCGATGAATCCATACACATCGGCATGATCCGATTGCTGACATAAGTCATTCATATGCCTATTGTTTTGAAATAAAGTCAAATATGCATGAATATAAAACAATTAGTTATGTAATGGTAGCCAATTAAAAGTGACTTACATAATCCACAGTTAACAAAGATGTTCAGACATTGACTACCATGGATGACCTCAGAAATATCCTCTTGCTATATGTACAACAGGAAGTCGTCATTATGCACCTCGAACAAAGTAGGGTCCCACGACACCTGCATGGGTTTGAGGAAAAGATCAGGGATGGTCAATGCAATCTGGTACAGGGGATTGATAATATGTTCCGGCTTATGTATAGGTTTCGCCAGTCCCTCAGGTCCCTGTTTATCTTACACAATTATCAAACATAAGTGAATGACCGTCTTAACTTTATATGCCACAAATATTTTTTAAATGATAATAAACACACAAAAAATGGAATACCTTTTTCAAAATTGGCTGTGCAAGATGTGTCGGCCAAGCAAGAAAGGTGTTAAGGGCTTGCCCCACTAACTGAACCTCGTCAATGAGTACAGGGACGCGAGCATCAGCATCTAAAACTTCCTCAACACCCACCTTGACCTGATCATTTGCTAGAGGGACGCCATGCACAGTTGTTTACCCCTCATAAACTCTTCCAAGGGCAACCAGGCAGGGAGGATTGTCATCGACATACAACCTACACCTATTAGATGCACCCGTGTATGGGTCATTCCCCGAGGGTACGACACAACTTCCCTTGGTGCTTACTTGGACACCATAAGGACTAACCTCAATAATCGGAGGTGGCATCATACCCTGAGACTGCACAATGGACTGCATCTAGGACTGTATGTGGCTGAAGGACATCATTAGTTGTTGAGTCGCTTTCTCAATGATCGATTGCTCTAGCTCTTCCATGATGTTCTGTTTAAGTTGATCCAAGGCTTCAGGGTTGATGGACTTAGACTCGCGAGAGGTTGATGAAGCCGGTCCAAAGTATTGTTTTATTGTCACACCTGATCCAACAGCACGGACACGGCCCGAATGCTGTGGTCGTCCAATGGCAGTAGTTAGTACCTCTTGACGTCCACTGGCGACAAAGCTACCTTGTGTCGATTGCTCATCCAAGGTATCCTGCAATTAAAATAACTAGAACATTAGTTTTGTAATTTGTTATGCAAAATTAACTAATGACCAATGAAACTATCCTTTGACTTACAATCCTCTCTACAATCTCACGTGCCGCCTTAGATGTCATTTGTCCTTTTTTCTTTGTGCGAGCCATCTTCCACTTCACGTGTTGTCTAATAGGGGATGGAGGATGAACAATGGTCTCGGTGCTCTCAGCTTGGGCTGCTTCCTCCAAGCTTTTCTTTTGTTTTTCCTCCATCAATTTCTTTTCTAAAAAATCATAACCCCCGCGAGACAACACGTGAGGGGCAGTGTTCAGCTTCTGGATGGCCTGAGCCTTCTTTCTAAAATCCTGTAAGAATTACACAGATAGATGTAAAAAAAATGCGCTTGAAAGACTCCATAATTGTGAAATTCTAAAACAATGGAAGTCAGCTAACCTCCCAGGAAGCGGCTCTGCGACTCTCATAGAATTAGTGCCACTTTTCCTTACTAATACCGTATTTGTCACAGACAGTGTCGGCATCGTCGTCCTTGCCTTGTGCTAGAGCTTATTTCGAGGTCAGATCTGAGTTAAACGGCCTCCATTGCTCTCCTACTGCCTGGAGAAGTTTCTTCTTCGTCCATTGGTCGGATGCTTCAGGTATATCAAATTTAGCTTGCGATACAAAAAACAAGTTTAACATTTACAATAACATTTAAATTGTATTACTACAAACAATTACATTGACATTTAATTGTAATACCTGAATGTCCTCCCAAATTAACTCCTTATGAGTGCAAGAACTTCCTTCCAGTTAGCAATGGTCACATCCACCTTGTCTCGAGCCATAATCCCTAGATACGTCCTCAATTTCTTTGCGTGAGGACCATCAGCCTTCCCAGTGGCAAGATCCACATGAACCACTGGTCTGTCAACACCGGCAGGTCTGGTAGCCAATGACCTCAGATGTGTTGCTTTCCTAGTCTTGCCGTAGACGGTGAAGGTGCTGACTCAGAACGAGGAGGGAAGCTCGGTGGTGTAGTCATGATCCTGTTAAAAACAAAATTAAGTAAAATTGAGTGAAAAGTAAGCTTACTTATGAAATTGTAAAAGACGAAACAAGTTAATATAAAATAAACATTACATTAAACGATGTTAATTAATTCTCCTTCATCATGATCATTACGATTTACATGAATGTCACCAACTTCATATTCTCTGTTGATGGCAGACATTTGTGTCGAGAAATGAGTGACACCAGTATCAAGGGTTAAATCATCATCATCAATATTAATACCAATGGTTTTCCATGTAGTACCATTGACCACCTTTTATCACAAGGATCTTGAACATAAAACACCTGTTTAGCTTGTTCTGCCATGATGAAAGGTTCATTTTGATAAGCTAGCTTGTTAAGATCTACCAAAGTAAATCCCAAATCCTCGGTTTGCACACCGCTATTGATATCAACCCACTTACACTTGAAAACACACAGAGTGAATTACATAATTAAGCTCCCAGATGTCATGAATGACTCCAAAGTAAGGCGTGCACGCCAAACGAGATTGTGGTCATGCACAGTAGCGAAATGTTGTGATTTAACCCTAAGGCTAACCCCACTATTTTGCATTGTGCTCTTATCATCTTGTTGTTTGGTGTAGAACGAGTACTTGTTGATATCGTATCCCTGTTACAACACTATAGGTGTAAAGGTGATTGAACATGATTATATATCCCTATTGAAGGTATCATATTATAACATAACCTAATGCATATCTATGACCAAATCCGTGTAACTAACCAATGTAAAGAAAATTCATTAAGAAAACAATTATCTCATTCTCTAAGTGGTAAGAAAAAAAGGTAGAACATTTAAGGAAAAAAAAGAATTCAACCTTCTTAAAATCATTATCAAGCAACTTTCATGTGTAATTTTCCACACCCATGATGTAACAATAGAAGTAATAGCAAATTTTATTCTCAAGCTTATAAATTTTAGGCCATAATGAGGATGGAATCCAAGAACTTTCATGCCTATTAAATTCCTTCAAACTCCAACATCAACATTGTGGGTTAAGATCCACTTAAAGAAGCAACCACTAAACTCATTAAAGCTCCCAAGTCCTTAAATACTCACATATGGACACATCAAAGACCACATTTTGTTTCTTAATAAATTTTCCTAATGGTAATCATTGCAAACACATGTAAGATTTGAGAGATTAGTTTCCACAACTTGCTTCTCTACACTCTATCACAAGTCAACATATATCTTTATCATGTGCTCTAAGTATAGATCAAGTAAGTTATAGCCTTTCAGTATACTGATTTCTTTTTCCATGTAGCCTTACTCTCTTTTTGAGGCAATTGAAGATCCATACTTATCCAACAATCAACATCAACATCAACATCAACACACCTTTAACCCAAGTTAATTGGAGTTAGTGGTAGATGAACCCAATGATAGATCGAAAGTAAGACAAAAAAAAAGAGAAAGGGAGAGGGGAAGAAAAAAAGGGGAAATAAGACAAAAGAAGGGAAAAAAAAGCTAAAATAAAAGAAGGGTGAAAGGAAGAAGGAAGAAATGAAGAGGAAAAGAACTAAAAGAAGGGAATGACTGGAACATAGAAATACTAATGCGTTTAACCCTTTACCAAGCTTATAGCTTTTCTCCACTCTGTCCTAAGACACACCGTCCGCGAATCTATTTCCCACTCCATTAGGTCTTGTTTAACTACCTTTCCCCAGGTAAGTTTTGGTCGACCTCTACCTCTCTTTGTGTCGAGCTCTTGGTAATAAACTCTTGTTCTTATAGAAGTATCCAGTGGACGTCTCAAAACGTGCCCAAACCACCTCAATCTATGCTCCCTCATTTTTTCACACACCGGTACTACTGCTACATTTCGTGGAATATCCTCATTTCTTATCTTATCCATCTTCGTATAACCATACATCCACCTTAAGATCCTCATTTCTGCTACCCTATTTTATGCTCATGTTTCCTATGTGTTAGCCAACATTCCGCTCCATATAACATTGCCGGTTTTACAGCTGTTCTATAGAATTTTCCTTTTAGCTTAAAGGGAATTTTGCGGTCACACAAAAACCCAGATGCACTCTACCATTTCATCCACCCTACTTTGATTCTATGATTTACATCCTCATCAATCCCACCACTTTTTTGCAAGATTGATCCCAAGTATCTAAAAACATATTTCTTGGGTACCTCTTGACCAAGTAGATGCACTGTCTCTTGATCTTACTTGTGAAAACTCACAATTCATATACTCCGTCTTGCTCTTTCTTATCGTGAATCCTTTAGACTCCAAAGTATTTTTCCATAGTTCCAATTTCTTATTAACACCATCTTTGGTCTCATCAATAAGCCGATATCATCTACAAAAAGCATAGACCATGACACTTCCTCTTGAATATCTTTCGTTAGTTCATTCATTACTAAGGCAAAGAGATAAGGACTAAGAGTCAAATCTTGGTGAACACCTACCGTGATAGGGAAATACCTTGATGTTCCATTACAAGCTTTCACACATGTGGTAGCCCCATCATACATATCCTTTATTGCATTAACATACTTTAATGCTACCTTTTTCTTCTCAAGAGTCCACCATGAGACTTTTCTTGGGACCCTATCGTATGTTTTCTCAAGATCTATGAACACCATATGTAAGTCTTTCTTCTTTTCTTGATACCTTTCTCAAGAAAATAGCTTCCATTGTATATCTTCCTGGCATAAATCCAAATTGATTTACGAAAACCTTGGTCTCCCTCCTTAGGCGATGTTTAATAACTCTCTTCCACAACTTCATAGTATGGCTCATGAGCTTGATGCCTTTATAGTTAGAACAATTCTGGATATCTCCCTTGTTTTTGTAAATAGGCACAAGCATACTTTTCCTCCAAGCATCAAACATCTTATTTGTTTGAAGAATCTTATTAAAAAGATTGGTCAACCATTTTATTGCCATATCTCCCAAGCCTTTCCACACTACAATATGGGCGTCATTGGGTCCTAAATCTGTATTACTCTTCAACCTTTTTAAAGCCTCCTTAGTTTCATTGTATTAATTTTGCGCACAAATGTTATATTTAGATCATCAAATTAAGAACTTTGTTGAACTAACGAAATCAATTTATGTTGTGTCGAAACACATTCTTCAGGGTAGACCTTGTAGTCAATACAATAATTTCTATCTTCCCTTCTAGCCATAAAGAAATCAAATTGACTACAATTTTGGTCACTATAATAAGTGATAAAATGAGTCATGTTTGTATAGGCTAGTGTAATATTCAAGACATCTTCTCCAGTCTCATTCCTTGTCCCATAGCCAAAACCTCCATGAATTCTATCAAAATCTCCATTGTTTTTACCAACATTACCATTTAGATCTCTTCTCGTGGTATCCCTCTCAAAACCTCCTCTAAGTTTTCCCAAAATTGGTTCTTTTCATTTGATTGTAGTTTAACTTGGGGTGCATACACACTAAGAATATTTAAAATTAGATCCCCACTATAAGCTTAATCATCAACATCCTGTCACCTTTCCTTTTGACGTCAACAATCATTCTCAAAAACAAACACAATCACACAACCACAATCTTGGCACCGAATAACCTTTAAGAACCATGATTTTGATAATTCATAGCAAGAAATAAGGGGCAAAGCATGGTTCAGGTTTCAACAACACACTGCTTGGGTGACAAGGTTGATCACATAATAGGGATAAGACCTATATGTTGGGTTCCTAATTTTTCCTTACTTGTGGAAAATCAAGAGCAAATCATTGTAGAAACCAATTTAGTATTTGGATTTGACATTACAACTCGTCACCTTGAAGTAGCATTAAAAGAAATGGTCAATGTCATACAATAGGTGGGGTTCAATGTTATTAATTAGGATAGAAAGCCAGGTATGGGTAATTTTGTCTTTTTCTTATTCTTAATGCAATTAAAGATGTCAAGGTTGAGAAGGGTCAAGGGTAGTGTATATAGGACTCACCTCTATATGTGGGGTTCCTAATTTGACCCTATTTATGGAAAAAATGAGCAAATCATTGTAGAAACTAGTTTAGTATTTGGATTTGACATTACAAAACACCACCTTAAAGTATCATTGAAAGAAATGGTCAATGCCATAGAGTAGGTGGGGTGCAAAGCTATTCGTTAGGATAGAAATCCAAGTATAGATAATTTTGTCATTTTTCTTATTCTTAATGCAATTAAAGATATCAATGTTGAGAAGGGTGAATGATGGTGTCGATAGCACACACAAATAAAGAATTAGATTGTGTTATGGCTTTGAGACACACATTGCTATTGAAAGAATCTTATACTTAAAGTAATTCATGATGTCAATGTGGAGCTCCTAAGGTAACATAACATACATGTCGTCCATTGTCATGTGTTTATTGTAGATGTTGTTTATTAGACCTCTCATGCTCCTCTTCTTTCTCACTTCCCAACTACCCTCCATCGGAAATGTTTTGTTCACTGTGAGACTCTAGTAGAGAGAGAATATAAGTGGGTAAGAAAGATAAAGATATTGAAATTGAAGAGTGAAAAAAGATTTGGCAAGGGTAAGGTCTTATAAACTACAAAAGAGTTTGCAATAGTCTATACAAACATGGCTCATGCACATTCATTTTCTTGTATCCTTTTTAGATTCACCATTTACTCTTTTTTATTTATTTTCTTTTCATATTATTTATTAGACTTATAAATTTTCTCTCTTATCCCTAAAAGGTAAATACAACATTTTTTCAATGTAAAAAAACATTTTTGTTTAAAATACAAAGTATTGTATCTATATTTAATGTTGAGAAGTATAAAATAATTCTTTCTTCTATGAAAGTTTTTTGTATACAAATTAATCTTTCAGGAGATAGATGAAATTATTTCTTATTTATAAGTTGATCAACTTGATTAGGAAAATAAGTTTGTTAAAAGGTTAACACACTAAAAAAATAATTTATTTAAACATATATTTTTTAAGGATTAAAATAATATAATTTGTAACTTATAAGTATTTATGTCAATCTTGTATTCTATTAGAGTTCTTATTTCGTCACATATTGCTTCCATTCTTGTTATGTTGTAAGTTCTAAACTTTATTTCCCTTTCCTTGTCTTATTGTTAGATTATACTTTATTTTCATGATTCGTACAATATTTTTATTTCAATGACATTTCTATTTAGCATAGAACTATGAAGATAGTGTATAAATTTATACTTGTTTTATGTGATTGTTTATCAAGACATATGACATTTGAGATAATTTTTATGAAAGGCAAGAATGTTTATGTCTAAGAATAATGAAAATGCAATTTCAAGGTTTGTTAAACTTAGATAAATGGGGATAAAAATTGTTTGTTCTCGTTTGGAGAATTGTCATTTAAATAATATGATACAATCAGATTTCTAGCCTTTAAGTTTGCTAAAAAAATATAAATGGTAACTTTTAGCTGGGCAAACTAATTAAGGATATAATTACACAATTACAACTATACAATCATGCAAGATAAACATTCTTCCTCAAATTATATTGACATCCCTCCTCAAATTGATGATGCTGAATCTACAAGCATCAATTTGCTGACTAGGAAATTATGTTGTTGACGTGTCAAAGATTTGCACTACTACAAGCGCCTCATACTACAACAGTTCTAGACGCATTATAAAGACGGTCATATGACCGTCGTTGTTTCTTGTGTCGTTGAAACTAAACATATTTCACGATGGTCTTATAACCGACTTTGTTATAAACATTTCAAAGATGGTTGGTTGTCTAAACCGTCTTTGAATTAAGTGATTTAAAAAAAAAAACAAAAATGGCCATATCTATGACGGTTGTATAGCTAAAACCGTCTTTGTTTTGGCCCATTCTAAGATGGTTATGATGCGAACCTGACTTTGAATTTACCGTATTCTAAGACGGTCCAGATTTAGAACCATTGTAGATATGACCTATTTTTGTTTTTTTTATTTATAAGAAAAGCACTTTATTCAAAGACGGTCTGGGTAAACAACTGTCTTTGAAATGTGTTTTTTTTCCTATAATATTTTTCATTTATTTCATTATAGCATCTTAATGAAGGTCCATTGGGTAGTAAATTTATTGTCCAACAATCAATCCATATTTGTATTCAGCATAGATTCTGGAAAAATTGGGTACAAAAAATAAATGTGCACATTTGGTATACAACAATTATTATATATTAAAATCAATAAAGTTACAACAAAAGAATCAGGTCACAACTAGCTAGTAGGCGTTAAACAAATTATAGAAAATGAAAATCATAAGAACTGGATATAACCTAAGGCATCCATGTCATAGACTACACCATGGCTCACAGCTCTTCTTGGGT
>CM023944.1:15775056-15799991 GCA_013407115.1 Glycine latifolia | reverse complement strand
TGAATATCATAAACTGAGGTATAACATACCAATGGCTGCATGTTTGATTGGATGTTAATGTGCAAAGGCCTGCTCATACATTACACATACACAAAAATTGAATTTTCAAAGAGATGCCATCTATGATATAATTGCTCGTTGGTAACACTATGTGCAAAGATTTGCCATATATGTGCTGATTGCTTGCTATTTTTTACTGATTGGTATCACTTCAATCGCTGTTCTATTTTGAAAAATTCTTTGCAGATGGCACCTAAAAAGCTTTCTACTAAAAGAGCTAGACACAGAGGAGAGGGGTCAAGCTCAAACCCCCTAGAAGACATTGAATTTGACCCTCACAGGTTCAGGACCAAGGAACACCAACAAAGATTCGAAACTATCAAGAATTGGTCGTTCCTCAAAGAGAGAAAAGTTCAACTGATGGATGATGAATACACCGACTTCACAGCTGAACTGGATAGAAGGAGATGGGGGCAGTTGGCCAATCCAGTGCACAAATTTGATCCTCAAATTGTCTTGGAATTCTACGCAAATGCCTGGCCACTTCAAGAAGGAGTCCGAGACAAACGCTCTTTTGTGCGAGGACAATGGATCCCGTATGACACGGATGCCATCAATCAAATCCTAGGGAATCCATTAATTTTGGAAGAAGGCCAACTATGTGAATATCAAGCAAGAAGGAATATCCACTTAGGATTTGATGAGCAAGAATTAATCCAGCTTCTGTGTATACCAGGTACTGACTTTGCCAAAAGTATAACAGGTAACAGAGTTAGATTAATGTGCACTAATATGACTACCCTAACCCAAATTTGGATGACATTCCTCTTGAGCAACATTCTTCCTAGTGACCATAGCAGTGATCTACCCCTACCCAAATGTCAGCTAGTTTTTAGTTGTATGTCTCATATCACTGTTAATGTAGCCCAGCTCATTTCAGATTCCATCCATCAGTTTGTCACCTTAGAGCCACCCAAACATCCAACAAACCCAGAAAAAGTCTAACAGTGGTCAAGGTCGGAAGAAGTCGGTAGAGGTCGGACAAGGTTGGTAAAAGTTTGGTTAAAGGATATCAAGGGAACTCAATAGCTCTATTCCCAAGAATACACGAGCTCTGCCGAGTAAGTAACCCGGTAGCTCACAGAAAAGGCTTTGAACTTAGTAGTTCTAAAGATAACAGCTCACCTCGAGTAAGGAACCCGGTCTCTTTAAAGAAAGAAAAGAATGAACTTCTAGAGTCGACACGTGTTTGGAACCTGGTCGTTCTAGGAGAAAGAACACAAACTCAACCGAGTAGAGGTACCCAGTTGCTCTCATCCCAAAAAGACACGAGCTCATCCTGGTAGAGGAACCCGATAGCTCTCTCTCAAATGACTTACAACTCATGCATGAAGTACACCCCCGGGTAAGGAACCCGGTATATCTAAGGAAAGAGAAAGCGAGCTTTAGAAGATCTTAAGGAAAGAACCCCGAGTTAGTAACCCGGTATACAAATATCTACCAACAAGGACTTGGTTACGTTTTACATGTATACATGCACGCTACGTAAACCATTCAACCCGACATACCCATCCCGGTAGCTGATATCAAAAACAAAAGTTTTGACATATGCAACTCGGCCAACCCTTCCCGGCAGCCGACATCACAACACAACTGTGTTTTAATATATATATCTACATATACTCCACCCTACTTACCCAACCCAGTAGTCGTGTTCCTCACACCATTTATAGACACCATTGATATATCATACACAACATATTAAATAATAGATACGCATTTTAACCCAACCATGATATCAAAAATCATTATTAACACAATAAACTCCCCTTACCTCAACATAGATTCTTCTCTTTCAATCTTTAACGTGTGTTTTGTTTGAACACTCGTTCTCACAGCGACTAGCAATGAAAGGTTATGCTCCATTTACGAACTCTTCCTAACGGAGAGGATCTTTCACCACTGCTACGGTGGTTCTCAATAGTTTAAGTGATACAAAAGGTGGAAGAAGAGAGAGAAAGAAGAGAAACACGCAGAGAAGTGAAAGTGCATCATGCTTCCGTTTCATGCACTGCTATTTATAGACGGAGCTGTGAGGCAAGTTGCCAACAACTTGAATCATCCAGCTACCATAGCCACCATAGCTGCCCACTTGCATGACCAAACAGCCACCAAAGCCACCACCGTTATGCGTGCACAGACACTTTATTTCAGCCACAAACTTTGACTTACACTCCTTAAGCACAAATATCAATGCACACACACTTTTCAGCAATTTGTAAATAATTATATTAAACAATTAATTAACACAAATATCTTTCAACTTGTAAATTTCAGGGTGTTACACTATCTGTGTTAATCGATTACAATGTTTATGTAATCGATTACACAAGCTAGTGCTGGGATGCCGGGTTGTTGAATCCGGATGCATAATAACCATGTCTGGGTTGCTGAAGCTGGGATGCGTAATAAACAAGTGTTATCTCTACAAGGATGATAGCTGGAATGACGGGATGTGCATAGTCGGGTTGTGCATAGCTTGTCCGGGTTGCGCTTAGACAAGAGGTGCTTCGCCAAGATGTCTGAGCTTGTCCGGGTTGTCTGGGATGTTTGGAATGTGCATAGACTGGATGTGCTTAGCCAAGCTGTCCGAGATGACTGAGCTGTCTGGGTTGTTTGAGCTTGTCCGAGTTGTCTAAGATGTTCGACCTTGTCCGAGTTGTCTCGGGATGTGCTTATACGAGGTGCTTATCCAAGATGTTCGAGCTGTCCGAGCTGTCCGGAATGTTCGAGCCTGTCTTGGATGTCCGGGATGTGCGTAGTGCATCTATGTATTTCTGTTATTTTGTATTGGACCTTAATATTTTCTGCAAATGGGCCTAAAATTATGTTTGTAGGTGTTTATTAGAGGCCTATCCATATGAATACCGAGACTTACCATTTTTGGGAACTTTTGATTAATAGAAATTGAGCATTTTCTTGACTTGGTAGCTTAGCCTCTTGTTGGTCCTTGATTGAAACCAAATTGATTCTTATCAAGGAAGTTTTCCTTTGTGGAGAATCCTCCTCTGACTTATCATCCCTTTTGGGAACTGTGGCGTCATTCCTTAATCATTCCTTAACCTTCTCCATTTTTCTATTTGAGTTTTAACCTACAATTCATGGACTCTTGATGTTTGCAATCCAGAAATGATCTTAACCAGGCATTCATACCTTGGTAGTCATCAGATTCTCTGTCTATAAGGATAGATTCTAATCTATTCAAGTGAGAGAGAGCTCCAGTTTCTTCAATTTTTGGAAATCCTCCACTTTGAAAATGCATTTCATCATCATAGGCATTGTCCAACAAACTAAGTTTCAACAAATGTGGCAACTTTTCTTGTCATCTTAACGGATCATCTTTCAAATTGGATAAAGCCAACATTAAGTAAATAAGACAGTCAAGTTTTGAAAATCCAATTAGGCATCTTCTCCAATCTTGCTTTCAATTTAAGTCATCGAAGTTGGGATAAGGAAGATATAGAGTTCAAGACAATGATTTTATCCTCACCTATTGCAGTGATATCAAGTGATTCCAGATGTGTCATCTCTACCACTAAAGTACATATTGCATTCCCATATTCCCTCCGAACACACCTCAAGGGTAACATTCTCATCTCTTGGATTAGGTCTATTCCCCCCATGATCTACCTCCACATGCATAAGGTTTTCTAGGGAAGTCAAGTTTTTAATACCTTTTCTTATCAGCACACTAGATGTATTAAGTCTTATATTAGATAAAATTATTAGCATAAATATTAGCATATTTTTTCACTTCTATTCTTTCTATAATTCTGCTATTTAAATTAACTATAAATATGATGAGTGATTACATGGTAGTGATAAGTGCTAAATCCAAGATATTACTAACAAAATTCTATAAGCTAGATCTTCTACCAAATCAAATTATTGTCTTATATGCTATTAATACGTATAATGTTAGATTAATTAATTAATTAATTAATGAAATAATGTTAATGACGAAAAGACAATAAAAAAATTAGACAATCACAAAAGGAAGAAAAATAAAAGTGATAGAATCATTTTCTTACATACCCTTTCGATGGGACAAATATAGTACATCTTTCTCCTTTTTTTTTTCTAGTCTTTGCAATTTATACATGGTTATTAAGTATTAGAGGACATGACTTATAAGTTGAAAATATAGTTCACTCATTATATTCTTAATAGAGAACGTGGTTGCCGCCTATTATGTTGAAGTATACAATATATATGACCTACAAAATTGATCATAAAATATAGTTCATTCATCATAGTAGTCATGTTGCCATGTAGAAATAAAAGAAAATACAATAAAAGTTACAAAAACAAAAAATATCTAATTTTATCTTAAATTTTGATCAAATAAAATGATCCATGTTGTATCTCTTTACTTTTTATTTTCTCCTTGATTTAAATAAATATACTAACTTTTAAAAACAAATTATTTGTTAGAATCTATAAATTTAGATAATAAACATTTTAATTTGATTCTTATGAAAAAATAATTTACTTTTCATATGTTTATCTATTTTAATTCAATTATATTATTGTTTGTCAATGTTATAATATTATTTGTTCAAATTTTAACTTAATAAAAATAATAAATAAATTAATAATAAATTCAAATATAAAATGTAATATTTTTTATTACTATGTTTAGATAATTATTTTTTATTCAATTTTCATTGTGATAAGTAATTGTTATCACGATAAATGTCATTTATTATTATTATTATATTAATACTTTTATAATGTGAGATTTAATTAAAAATTTAAAAATATTTTTAAGAATTAAAATGATAAGTAACACAGTATTAATAAGAGATTATGGTCATGAACTAAAATAACAACAAATTATTTATGGATTAAATTAAAAAATCAATGTTTTAATACATGACAATTACTTAAATGACACGTATCAGCCCTTTTACATATTCAAAGGGAAAGTTTAATTTTTCATCTTTCTTACTTGAGTATCCTCTTATGACAATTATAATTATAAGGATGAAAGTAGATATTTATCTACTTTTGTACCCTCCGAAAGCGATAGTAACAGGGAAAAAGCTAACAGTTCCCGCGAAACTCAAACGAAGAAGCATCATTACCCAACAAAAGATCCATCACAGACTCATGACTCTCACGCTTTCATCACATTATTACAAAAACTGATCAAAGCGACGAACAAAGAGCATTTGCGATGATGCAGAGTGGTAGCAGTGATGATAGCGGCAGAAGCGTTAAGAGAGGGGACATAGTGTGGGTCAGAGTCCACTTCCCTCACAAATGGCGCCCCGCACTCGTTCTCTCTTCCCACGACCACCTCGGCGTCCAAGTCACCTTCTCCTTCTCCGAAAACGACGCCGTTTCGCCCATGCCCAGCTTCTTCCTCGAGTCCGAGGTCGTACCCTTCGAGGAGGCATTCCCTTCTCTCATCTCTCGCCGCAACCTTGACGCGCTGCCGCTTCACTCCGTGCTCCGATTGTTGGGCCAGAGGGTCCTTTCCTGGCCGCGTTGCCACTGCATAACGGGCCAGGCCCAGGCCCAACAGCAACCGGCCCGCGAGTTCGATACGGTTGGGGTTTTGGGTTTTGTTTTGGACGCCGCCGTTTCGCCGTGGGTGGAGCCCGCGCATTTTGCATACGCCGTTAGGGTTGTTGCCCAGGTTCACGCTTTTCGAAGCTATTGCTCTGTGATGCACAAGAAAATGTACAAACAAAATAAAAAAACAGGTTGCTTTTTTTTTTTTCTTTTTTGTTGAGAAGTTTGGACTTTTAAGCTTTGACAATTATGCCAATTTTGTTTTGCGAGCTGGGAATTGTGATCTGGTTGTTTGATACTGCATTTGCTGGGAAATAGTTAAATTAGCTGTGAATATGATATTACATTCTAATTCTAAACGATGGAGATTCTGAGTTAGAGAATTACAAATGAATTAAAGAATTTCTGATTTAGAGAATATTTATTATTTATTATAAATGACAAATTTGTTCTCCTTTTTCTTTACCCCAAAATTTAGACTCCGAAAGCATACCTTAGAAGTTGTAGGACTAATGTGACTGTTTACAATTAGTCAGTTACTAAACCAACAAATAAGAAATTGTAGACAAGTATTTTTTTTATATCTTTTATAAAGTTTATGGCTGTAAATCTATGACCTCTTAGAGAGGCTCTATTGATTGTTGTTGTGATAATCATCTGTGAATTGAAATGAAATTATTGTAATATGAACACTTTGATGAGTTAAGGTTCAACATTTTCTTGACATAACTAAGCTGCTAGTTCCATATGGTGAATAGTATCTTGAATTTTGAACTTCTGTTCAAATAACTATGTTGGCTGTTCCGGTGGTGTTGCTACCCGGTAGTACCCCTATATCATTTTTCTGACTTTAAGTATACATTTTACTGAACTACAGAGGCCATGTATTGATTTTACCTAGTTATTTTCTTTTTTAATTTTTATCAATATATTTTTCATAGGTAGTAATGGGAAGCTGCTTCCAAGTTCATCTTTGAGTCAGAAGGTGCACAAAATTAATCAAGAATCTGTTGCCTTGGAACCCAAGGAAAAATATCTGATCATATCCAAAAATAGGGAGAAAAACATAGCTATTGGTGATATAAAGAGATTGAACTCAACAGTTCCACTTTGGGAAGGAAATTCTGCATGCTTGTTTGAGAACCAACATTTGATTATTTCACAGAATCTTGTGCACTCTCCTGCTTTAGATCCACTTTACATGGTGCGAGAAAGCCTAAAATCTGCAAGGCAGAGCCTTCTGGGATTCAAAAATATATCAGACCAGGGCATAGTTGATATCTGCTTTGAAGACTTTTCTAATATGAGTAGAACTCACATCTCAGTTCCTTCTAATTTTATGATTCATTTGAGAAACTACATTGATAAAAGAAAAGACAATGCACTGGGGCTTTGCTGGAGATTGCCTGACAAAGAAACCATTATATATCCTAACAGGAGGAAAAGAAGGCGACTAGATAAATCTGCTTCATGTAATGATTTTCCTCAAATTAGTGAAGTTCAAGAAAGTAAAAGGGATGCAGATATCTCAAAACATGCCACACCTTGTATCTCAGACATTAAGATGCTTGTACCCGAAGGAAGTATCCAGAAAGACCATCAGGCCTCGACATCAGTTTGTGAAACTAGTATGAACTTCACTGAGGAGGTTCAGAAAGTGATTTCAAAAAGAAGTCAAAGCTGTGAATCATTGTCTAACTTAGTGCATCGCTTCCATTCTGATAAGAGTGAGGTTAATGCTAGTGAAGCAAAAGTTAAAGGTATGTTAGAATCTGACTCATCTGTTTACCAAGAAAGGCTGCACATGAGTTGCAATCGTGATACAACACCTCTCAAGTCGAAAAGGTCTGCAAAATACATCTTAAAACTCACCAGACCTAGGATCTCAGACATTAAGATGCTTGAACAAGAAGGAAGTATCCAGAAACACCATCAGACCTCAACATGTATTTGTGAAACTAGTATGAACTTCACTGATGAGGTTCAGAAAGCGGATTCAAAAAGAAGTCAAACTTGCGAACCAGTGTCTAATTTAGTGCATCCCTTTCATTCTGATAAGTGTGAGGTTGATGCTAATGCAGCAAAAGTTAAAGGTACATTAGAATCTGATTCATCTGTTTACCAGGAAAGGCTGCAAATGAGTTGCGATAGTGTTACAACACCTCTCAAGTCGAAAAGGTCTGCAAGAACAGAAATATCTTCCGGGGATTGTTTGGTGGAGGGTAAGGATTGCTTCGAAGGTGTTGCTTCTTGTTTGATATTCAATTCAAATGTTGGACAGATATCAAAAACCCATGTTCCCTTTTCTCCTAAAGCTTTGCTTATGAAGTTCCCCAAGAATTTCAACCCACCATCCAAGGAGCAGTTAGTAAAGAAGTTTAGTGTATTTGGCTCAGTAGATTCCTATAGAACAAGGGTCTTTTGCTACGCTGGCTCAGCTCAGGTGTCTTTTATACAAGAAGCTGATGCAGTTGCTACATTTAAATATGCCAAAAAGAAGACCTTGTTTGGTAAGGCTAATGTCCGGTTTTGGCTTGACCCATTTGAGCACAAAAGAAGAGGATTCAACCCATCAAGTAAACAAACTGGACCACCACTGAAATCTTGTTTGAAAAATTCCAATTCCTAGAGTAAGGAAAACAGGAAGAAACATCGCAGAGTAAGATTTACAATATCTGCTCCCTTGCCCCCATCAACAAGTAATCAAACAGGACCACCGCTGAAATCTTGTTTGAAAAATTCCAATTCCTCGAGTAAGGAAAACAGGAAGAAACATCACAGAGTAAGATTTACAATAGAAACTTAGTTGACATGAATTTACTGTATGAAGAATGTCATCGTATTTCAGTAACTTCTGTTGAGCTCTTCTTTGTTCCTTCTTTTAACATGGTATTTCCTCAAGCAAGTGATGAAAAACAGCCAGCATTTAAATGCAACGAGAACAGTTATTTTGGTATATATGAAAGATCTATAGATTGAAATGTTGAATATCTGAAGTTATTTGTTGTGAATGCATCTTCTGATCTTTTTGATAGTTCGTTAAGTTAGGGTCACAAATTAATAAATCTGGTTCAAGTTGAAAATGTTTAACTTTTTTTTTTAACATGTTTAACTTGTATATTCTTACACTATCAATTATTTTATATAAAATTTGATTATTATCAATTTAATTGTTGAAATATAATTTCATATCATTTAGACTATTTATGTCAAATCTTATAATATTTGGTTAACAATAAAAGGATAATTAATTGGTTTTTATTTTCATGTATTTTAAAATTAAATATTACATTAAATTTGATGTATGTTAATTAGGTATAAAATAATTATTGATTAATATAAATTTTGTAATATAGTTTATATTTAACACAAATGCATATCCAAAACTTGAACCTAAAAACTCTGATTAAATTGAAATAATTTCACGTCAGTTAGATCCACGTGTTTGGTGGTATACTTTGTGCAATTTGAAACCACATAAATATGATTATTTTAGCAATCAAAAGACAAATGCTGCCAAGGTGTTTCGTATTGTTCAATTCAGGTCATGGTGTTGGCTGACCGTGAAAGTAAAGGGATTTAAATTCTCTTTCTATGAATGGTCATCTAACCCATGGGCGTGTCTTAGTAGCTTGAAGTAGTTTGGGATATAAGCTTATAGGGTGTTTGGAGGATATTATATGCAGTTTGGAATATAAGAAATGACTTGCGATATTGTGTGAGCATGGATGCGTTTAACAACTACTTGGAGAGTTGTAGGTAGTGATTAAAATATATTATTGTATGATTTCGGATGTTGGGACCATGATTGATGGGTGTTGGGTTATATACTATGTTGGACTTGGTAGGGATACAAGTATGGGGAACACATGCACAACTAGTAAAAATCATACATTGGATTGTTTGATTAATTTGGAGCTGCCAACTCCAAAATAAAACTGGTGGAAGGAAACTTGTTAAACTGTAGTGATTTTGCTTCGGTGTGTGGGGGCTTAATGAAACTGTTTTGGTTTGTAAGGTTTTAGTAAACGGTTTCACAGGTTGCGTGGTTTGTAGATCTTACTGCTGCATTATGTTATAGTTCTATTGATCAATCATTAGTGATATATTTAGGTTTTGTTGGGTCTTAATCAATTATTAGTACTATATGTAACTCTTATTGGATTTTGATCAATCATCATTGTTTCATTTGAACTTTATTAGGCATTGGTAAACCATAAGTGTTACACTTGGGCTTATTAGGCCTTAGCTAATCATTAGTGTTATAGTTAAGCCTTATTAGGTCTTAATCAATTATTTGTGTTATGTTTGAGTCTTATTGAGCTTAGTCAATCATTAGTAGTACACTTAGACCTTATTGGACTGTGGTCAACCATTGACACTACACATAGGTCTTATTGGGTCTTGGCCAATCATCAATACTACGCTTAACCTTTATTGGTCATGGGTCAATCATCAATGTTACATTGAGGCCTTATTGGGATTTAGTCAATCGTAAGTGTTACACTTGAATTTATTGGCCATTGGTTAATTATTAGTGTTATACTTAGTATTTATTAGGTGTTAATCAATTATCAAGGTGACACTTGAGTCTTATTATTTAGTGACCAATATTACACTTGAGTCTTATTGGATCTTAATCAATCATCAATGTTGACACTTTAGTTTTATTGGGTCTTAATCAATCATCAGTATTATACCTGGGTCTTATTGGACCTTGGTCAATCATCAATACTACACCTAGCTTTATTGTTCCTTAGTCAATCATTAAGGTTGCACATGGGCTTCATTGGACCTTTGTTAATCATAAGTGTTATACTTGAGTCTTATTGGGCCTTGCTCCATCACTAATATTATACTTGGACCTTATTATATCTTGATCAATAATCAATGTTGCACTTATGTCTTATCAGGTCATAATCAATTATCAGTGTTAAACTTGGCCTTGGTGAATCATTAGTACTACACTTGGGCCTTGGTCAATCATAACTATTACGCTTGAGTATTGGTTAATCATTAGTGATACATTTGGATCTTATTGTTCATACTCAATCATTAGTGATAAACTTAGGTCTTATTAGGCCCTTGTCAATCACTAGTACTACAACTTGGTCTTTGCACTTAGTCTTATTGGGTCTTGGTCAATCATAAGTAGTACACTTGAGTTTTATTGGGCCTTGACTAAGCATTAGTATTAGACTTGTGCCTTACTTTATTATAATCAATCATCAACGTTATAGTTGGGTCTCATTGGGTCTTAACCAGTACTACTCCTAAGTCTTATTAGGCCTTGGTCAATCACCAATTACTAAGCATCAAAAATCTTTTCTTAACTAGTGATTGAAATAAATTTAGTCGGCACTCCTAAGAGTTAGCGACCGAAATGTTATCGGTCGCTAAAGTGAATAAAATCAATTGCCATATTAGTCACTATTATATATTAGTGATTGAAATGAAATCAATCATTGATGTGAATAAAAATATCAGTCGCCATACCTAACTATTATTTTTAAATAACATTTATAAAAGTTTAAGCCATGTTGCGACTGAATTAGGGACTTGATTCATTGCATCTGCATATCTTAGTCGCTAAATTGGTCGTTGATACATGATCATGATACATGATGTTATCAGTTGCAAAATCGATCGCCGATTATGACTAATGGTGTTTGGTCACTAATTGATTGCAATTCTACATTTCTCTAGTAGAGTATACAACCTTTTTGATACCCTTGGAACATTATGAAAATGAAATTCTCATATTAGTTCAATTTGAAAAGAAATTATCTATACATGGAAGTCGTGTAAGCAGCAATGGACTCCCAAAGCAAAGTCAAAGATGACATGTTTGACTTATAAATATATTATAAGTAACAAGTTATACATAACATATATATAAAAGGTTTTTACACTATCAATTGATAAAAATGTCATGTATAGTAAATTTGTGGACTTTTATAATAATAATTATCTTAACAGGGCATTGCCTTTTAATTTCACAATTAATGTTTTCTTTCTTGTTTTGAATTTGAATTAATATTACACAACCATTTATTCTTCTACATATTTTCCTTTCCCATGTTTTCTTTTAAGTTTGATATCTCTTGAATCTTCCTTCTTTAACTTCTTATTCTTCTTTAGAAATTACAAGGATACATTTGATCAAAATCTATGAATATGTATAGTGGTGTAAGATTCATTCTTGTTTCTCTAATATTAATATTTTCACTTTTGTTCCTCTACTTCGAAAATCTTTATCTCTTCTATAAAGGGTTGCCCTAATAAAAAATTGTCTTTCCCTTTGGTCTTGCTTTACTTCATCCTAGATTCAAATTCAAATGTGTTTCTCTTCTTCATCCTTCCATTTTGAATATATAAATTGGCTTTTGTTCTTCCTTGATTTTTTTTTTTTGCTGAAGAGTTCTGCCTTGTGTCTTATTTTTAGAATTTGATTTATAGATTATTTTTAGTTCTAATATTTTTTTTGGTTTTCTATTGATGGTAGGGGACTTGCTTTGGAGTTTCTCGTTTCTTAGCAAATAGTAAACAATGAAAGATTGAATGTATCATCCAACGATTTCTGCAGAGTTTTGCTTTAGAGATTTTCTTGTTTCTTTATGATGTTTTTTTCGTGCTCCTGCTTGAGGGTGAAGACTATCTTTTATAGAATCCAATGAAGAATCTGTTACGGGATTAGCGCTAAGTCTTGAAATGATCATTGTCTCACACTTGGTGGTGAGGCAACATGGCATGCTCTAATAGGAGAGGAAAGGAATAAAAGTACAAACAATAACATGTGCTCCTTATCCACGTCGAAAACAACCTTAAAGGTATATTCTGTATAGACCTTTTACGCTCTTCTATTTTTTCTTTCCTTAAATTCAAATGTTAGCAACTCAAATAAAGAGAGATAAAATTGAATTTCAAAATAGAGAGATCATGCACTTCCCTTTGCGACTAATATTACCTTTTCGTACTTGATTTGACATCACATAAAAGAGTAGAAAGAGATAGTAAGTGACTTATACCAACTAGACGCGAGTGATGAAAACACTTACTGTGTAAACACCAATTTTTCTAATGAGGGGACGCTAATGGTTTTACAATGTGTTGGACGTTGATTATATCTTAACATAACGATTTTCACTTCAAGCATGAACGAGATTTGTAGATAATGAATAGGTCCTTTTACTAAGTTGGTCATGTTCACTTAACATCAACTTATTAGTTTATCAATAATTTTTACTTTGGTAAATATCAAAACCTATGGTGTGATAGGTCATCCATATTAGTGGATCATCTAGACTTAACAATTACTTAATGCATATAACTTATCTTATCAAAATAATAAGTTCTTTTCGAAATATATGCATTGTTTGGTCTAATAAAGACACTATAAGAGACTAAAGTGAAACTTTTTAAATTTTGGAGACCAAACTAATACCTAAAATATAGAAAATTCTAAATTTATCTTAACTAATAACTACCAAGACTAACCAACAAAAAACATAATTAACTTTCTAACAAGATACAATTCTATACACATAAGTTTTATGAAAGTTTTTAAACAACACATAAAAACTCTATTACATATATTGGAACATAAAGGTCCAAAGTTTAATTAACTCTACTTACTACACATTCACCCACCCATTCTAAAATCTCAATAATCAATGTCCAAACTTATATGATGCAAATGTACAACACACAATCATCTATCTTTATTTCATCATCCATAGTGGCTACGATCTGAAAACCAATGCACACAAATGCTTCACCCCTTGTACAAAATTTATTGATATTGGTGTAACTTCTATGATGGTATTCAATTCTTTACACTCAAGAATGGTTTGAACATCAATAGTACTTCAAGTCCTTCAACAATATTCAGGGCAAGGAAGACAATATGGGTTCATGCAGTTAAATGTACAAGAGTGAGCTACTATCAATACAGTTAGCAAAAGAAAACATGTCCCTATTGGGATTGAAATCCATTGTGCCCTTTATTTATTGAACAACTACAGCCATTCTATTCACATCCACCAATAAAATTAAGCATATATGAAGAGGTTAGAGATTGAGCGTTTTTAGTTTAATAAATTTCTATTCTTCTTAGCTTATTTGACTTCTCTTGGAATTTTATTTTCTCACTCCAACTCAGTTTTCGTCTTAGGCAAACAATTGGACTTAATTGATAATTGTTGCTTATTTTCATTTTTTTATTACTTGACCTATCTTCCTTGTGCAGGACTTAGAGGATTCTACAAAACTCCAAATGGAACATATGAGTAGTCCTTGGAAAGATAAGGAAAATAGATAAAATTTTGTCAGAGATAACCTGAGGCCAATCCTATCATTTTGAGGGTCATTTTAGGATTGGAAGTTAGAACTTCTGCACTTGAGCTTTGGGTTGCGAGTTGGGCTTTGATTGGTGTAATTAGCATAATTAGTTAGATTACTGGGCCTAATCAGGGCCCATCCTTTCTTACTGACTTAGTCACTATATATTAGTGTAATTAGTTAGTTAGAGAGAGTTACTTCATTTGGTACAAACATAATTTTTAGTTTTTTTAACAAATTTTCATAATTAAAATTTTTCTCTTTTTTTATCTCAATTGTTCTTCATTTTTCTTCTTCATTTCATTTTTTGTTCTTCTATTTTCTTGCACAAATCTCAAGGCTCTTCCAGTGATGATGATCATGGAAGGCTAAACAATCAATTAATCCAAGCAAGGAAAATTTGAGTTCTAGTTTGATATTTCAATTTCTGTGTAAATGTTCATTTTCTTTTTCAATCCTCTCTTCGATGTAGTAGTAGAGAAGGGAGTGATGTAGAGTAGTTGTATTTTGTGTTGTGTGTTCCAAAAGTGATATGTCTTATGGAGTTTGGCTGCGTAACTTGGTGTTCAAAGTGTATCCCTGAGCAAAATTCAGCCTCTAAGTAGGAGTTTTAGTTTAGGGACATTTTGGTCATTTCACAATTAACTAGCTCAAAATGGGCTGAAAACTTACTAGAATGTAGAAAAAATTAATACATCATGATGACTAGTGAGGGACGAACACAATCATTGGGGGTCCAAATTACCAAATTCGATGATCTAAGCCATTTTTTTAATTAATTTTGTGCTTTCATGATTTTTAAAAATCACCAAAAAGTTTTAAAAAATCAATTATTTTTATACATTTGCTGTGGTGTTTTTGATTTTTTTAAAAAACATTTGGGGTAGTTTTCCATTTTTTGTATCATTTCAGCAAATATTGTGAATAGTATTCTGGTAGAATAGTTGTCTGTTATTTTGTGATTTCTGTCATTGGTGAGTTGAACTGTGCATGACTAGGTCCAAATTGAGTGACTTGCATTCATATGATCTTGAGATAGATAGGACATTTCACGGGTTGAGCATAAATAATAGAAGTGTAGTACATGATAGTGTAGTTCTAGATAGTAGTATAATGTATTCTGAGTCTTCTGTTTCTGAACCTTGTTCTAATTCTGAACATTTTGATTATGAAATTTTTATTGATACAATGATTGATAACAACCTAACTCTTAAGGAATTGGCTACACCTGATGTTGTTTATCAACCTTGGTGTGTTCAATACCCTGGGACTGAGGTTATTTATGAGCTAAAATCTGGACTAATCTATCTGCTTCCAAAGTTTCATGGTCTTGCAGGTGAAGATCCACACAAGCATCTTAAGGAGTTTCATGTAGTACGTTCCACCATGCGATCACATGACATTCATGAGGACTATGTGAAGATGAAGACATTTCTATTCTCTCTAGATGATGTGGCTAAGGACTGGTTGTACCTTCAACCAAATCCTATCAACACTTGGACAAATATGAAGAGAATATTTTTGGAGAAATTCTTTCCTGCATCCAGAACAACATCTATCCGGAAAGAAATTTGTGGTATAAGGCAGCTACCTGGAGAGACATTATGAGTACTGGGACAGATTCAACAAGTTATGTGCTAGCTGTCCTCATCAAATCAGTAAGCAATTATTGATCCATCATTTTTATGAAGGATTGATGTTGATGGATAGGAGTATGATAGATGCAGCTAGTGGAGGCGCTTTAATGGACAAGACTCCTCTTGCTGCAAGGTAGTTGATTTCTAACATGGCAGCCAATCATTAGCAATTTGGTACTATAGTTGGTGCAACATCCAAGGCTACTGCAAATGAAGTTTCTGTTTCTATGGTTGCTGATAACTAGAGGTTGGAGAATAAACTGATAGAATTATCATCCCTTGTGACACAACTTGTCATTGGTCAACAAAAAATGTGATGGCAGCCAATCAACCAAGGTTATGTGGTATCTGTTGTGCACCTGATCATCCAACAGATACATGTTCTGCTCCTCAAGAAACAGAACAAGCTGCTGAAGTTTCTGCCATACAACCTAGACAGCCATTCAAACCTCAACAACAACAATATAATCCATACTCAAACACTTATAATCTTGGTTGGAGAGATCACCCAAATTTGAGGTATGGTCCTGGTCCACAACAACAACAATAGACACAACATCAACAACCATTTAGACCTAAATAGCAGCAATATTAACTCTCCACTAGCAAATACTAAGCTCCATTGTTCAGACAACAGTCACAATTCCAGCAGCCTGCACCTACACATGCACAACTTGTGCACAACAGTTCTGGACCTTCCTTTCTTGGAGGACCTGATAAAGCAAATGGCAACCATCAAAATTCAATTTCAACAAAAATGTTAGCGCCACCACCCAAGACCTGCAGACTTAGATTGGACAGTTAGCTACAACTGTCAACCAAATGCAACAACAAGGTTCCATGACAACCAATTATTAATCCAAAGAATGTAAGTTCTATTACCTTGAGGAGTGGCACAGAGCTTCAAAAGTCAACAAATGTTGGTGCAAAAAATGATGATGGTGCAAAAACAGATTCTGCACTAAAACATATTCCTCTACCTTTTCCTTTCAGATCCATTTTTGCAAAGAAAGTAGAGCTTGATTTTGATCTTGAGACTTTTAGGAGGGTGGAAGTCAACATTCCCCTCTTGGATTCCATCAAACAGATTCCAAAATATGCAAAGTTCTTGAAGGATTTGTGCACCCATAAGAGGAAGCTGAAGGGAAATGAGCAAGTGAAGATGGGCATAAATGTTTCTGCACTTATACAGAGCAAAACTGATGTGCATGCAAGAACTCTTTCCATGGATTTTGGTGATGACATTATTTATTTCAACATTTTTGAGGCCATGAGACATCTTATAGATGAACATTCTGTCTTTCTTGTTGATATCATTGATGTTGCAGTAGATAGTGTAGATATTTGTACAGATTTAGTTTCTGATTTTTTTGACTTTTCTGATTTTGATCTTGGTTCTTGTAATTGTACCTGTGATGATTTTGCTTTTGTGTGTGTATTTGTGTGGAGATTTCCTTTGCACTTTACTCTGATTGTGTTGTAGGTACAAGTGTAGGTGCTGATTCTCCTATCCCCTTTTCATCAGCCACCAACATTTCCTTGCCTTCCACCATTCAGCCACCTTCCTTGAGCTGAAGCCACTACCTTAGCACCTTAAATATGCATATTTAGATGATGCTCAGAAGCTTCCAGACATCATATCTAGCAGTCTGTTACTGGAGCATGAAGAAAATTTGTTGCATGTTTTGAGAGGCCATTGGATGGACACTTGCTGACCTTCCTAGAATAAATCATTCCATTTGGATGCATTGGATACTCTTAGAGGATGATTCTAGGCCGATAAGGTAGCTACAGAGGAGGCTAAATCCCACTATTCTTGATGTGGTGAAGAAGGAAGTGATGAAGTTACTAGCTGCATGGATCATGTATCCCATTTTAGATAGCACTTGGGTTTCACCTGTCCAAGTGGTCCCTAAGAAGTCGGGCATCACTGTTGTGAAAAACTAGGATAATGAGTTGATTTCAACTAGAGTAGCCAATAGTTGGCAAGTTTACATTGACTATAAAAGACTTAATCAAGCAACTCGTAAGGACCATTTCCCTCTCTCATTCACTGACCAGGTTCTGGAGAGGTTGGCAGATAAATCACATTATTGCTTTCTTGATGGTTTTTCAAGTTACATGCAGATTCATATTGCACCGGAGGACCAACACAAAACCACATTCACCTGTCCATTTGGCACATTTGCCTTCACTAGAATGCCTTTTGGCCTATGCAACGCACCTGGTACCTTCCAAAGGTGCATGGTGAGTATCTTTCCTAATTTATTAGAGAGTTGCATGGAGGTGTTTATGGATGATTTCACTGTTTATGGTTCCTCTTTTGATGCATGCTTAGATAGTCTCTCTACAGTTCTTAACTAATGTATTGGGACTACCCTTGCTCTTAACTTTGAGAAATGTCATTTTATGGTACATGAAGGTATAGTCTTAGGGCATTTGGTCTCTAGTAGAGGTATTGAGGTCGATAAGGCCAAGATTGATGTTATTACTTCTCTACCTTACCCCATTTTTGTGCGGGAAGTATGTTCTTTTCTTAGGTATGTAGGTTTTTATAGGAGATTCATCCAGGATTTTAGCAATATTGCACTACCATTGTCCAAGCTTCTCCAAAAGGACGTAAAATTTATGCTTGACCAACCTTGCAAAGAGTCATTTGAGGAATTAAGGAAAAAGCTTACTACCTCTCCCATCATGCAGCCACCTGATTGGGAACTTCCCTTTGAGCTCATATGTAATGCCTCTAATTATGCACTTGGGACTATGTTGTCATAGAGAGTTGATAAACTTGAAAACAGTATGAACAACACACAATAACAAAGATGGGGGTGAGTTAGTTGATCTTGGTTTTTTTTTTAAAAAAAATCTATAAACAATCAGAGTAATCAAGATCGTAGCACAAACAAACCAAGAATGCTCCAACCAATCAAATACCATAGCTCAAGAATGCAACCAACAAAAACTTATAACTTGTTGAATAAGAAATGTTGCACCAAAGAATGTCAGATTATAACATCAAGAAAAGATTAGATAGAAGTAGTCAACAAAATGATTTTATACTAGTTCATTTCTCAACCTTGAGAAGTTACATCCAGTTCTTCCAACCACAAAGGTTAGAGTTCCACTAATAACAAATTGTTCTTACAAGCTTTTTACACAGTCACTCTTAATCACACCTAGATTAAGAATGAGACTTCTAACACTCTTAGAATCTCTGTGATCAAGACATAGAGATCACCCACCTCTACTTTTATCCCTAGGAACACCTATCCTAGAAAAGCTTTAAGAAATCCTATGTTATTAATACACAAAAAGAACTCAAAAGAATTCACAACAAAGTGTAAATAAAGAAACCACCTGATGATCTAGTAAATGATGTAGGCAAATGATTAACCAGACTTGAATTTAAAAGGTGGAAGAAGTTACTTTAGAACTTTCTTTTCATAACTTCTTTTGAAAGCTTTCTCAAGAAGAAACCCTCCTTTGAAATCTTTGAATCTTGAGGATTTGTGGGACTTAACAGCATTTAGCACTTGGAATCTTTTTTCACTTCAGAAAGCTAATGAAAGAACTTTGTAATTTCATTGTTATTTTTCAAAACTGCCAACAACTATTTATAGAAATCAGTTTGTAACTATCAGTAATTGATTAATTCACTAATATAATTGATTAAAACCACTTATGTAATCGATTGTTAACACAATTAATCGATTAAAGTGTTCTTGAACTTTTTGGAAAAGATTTATGATCAAAGTAATTGATTAATTCGTCATGTAATCAGTTATCACAACCAGTGTTAGTTTCAAATACGTGCCAAGTAATCGATTACAGCAATATCATAATCGATTATCACAGGAAGCCTTTTCTATGACTTTGTGAAGCGTAATCAATTACCATACTCTTGTAATCAATTAAAGTGTTCCTAAAAACTTGAGTAATAGATTACCATTAACTGGTAATCGATTAAAGCAGAGAAAACTTGATTTTCCAAAACTTAAACATTGAACACATTGGCTTTTATGCAATCATGAAAACTATTTGTCTCAGAAAAGTTTTTTCACAAGACTTATGCTTTTATGAAAACATGAATGTTAAAACCATGTATGAGCTTTATGCAATGGATCATTTGAAAGTTTCATCTCATACACAAATTACAATTACCAATCAAATTGATTTGGCATGTAAAAAAATCTAAATACTTTGTAGATTTTGAGACTTAGCTTCTTGATCCTCTTGAGCTACCGATGACTCTAAAAAAACTATCCCATGTCATTGCTTATGCTTCACACACTTTAGATGCAACCCAAGTTAACTACACCACCACTATGAAGGAGTTTTTGGCTATTTTTTTTTCTTTAGATAAATTCATATCCTATTTGCTTTGCTCCCATATTACGGTCTTTACTGACCTTGCAGCTTTGAAGTACCTATTGAAGAAGCTTGATGCTAAACCTAGATTGATTAGGTGGATGCTTTTTCTTTAGAAGTTTGATATTGAGATTAAGGACGAGAGTGATGCAGAAAAATTGGTTGTTGATTATTTGAGTAGGATTGAGGGACCTATTGAATCCTTTCCTATTAGGGATAATTTCCTTTATGAACATTTGATACATTTGCATTCATCACATATTACACCTTGGTTTGCTAACATTGTGAATTTCATTGTTGCATCTGTTGTTCCACCTTATGCATCTAGGTCTCAAAAAGATAAACTTAAGAGTGATGCTAAATATTATGTGTGGGATGATCCTTATTTGTGGAGGTTTGGTAGTGACCAAGTGACTCGCCGGTGTGTGCCAGATCATGAGATTCAGTCTATTCTTCAATTTTATCATGGCACACCTACCGATGATTATTTTGGTCCTCAACGAATCACTGGGAGAGTATTGGACTGTGGGTTCTATTGGCTCACCATGTTTAGAGATGCTCATCACTTTACCACCACTTTTGAGCAGTGTCAGAGAGTAGGAATGACCATTACACATAGGCACGAGATGCCTCAACAACCCATTATTTTTGTGAGATTTTTATATGTAGGGTATTGATTTTATGGGTATATTTCCTATTTCTCATGGTTTTTCATATATTCTGCTTACTATTGATTATGTTTCTAAATGGGTTGAAGCTAAGCCCACTAGAACTAATGATTCTAAAGTTGTTGTGGATTTTGTAAGATCCAACATTTTTTGCAGGTTCGATGTGCCTAAAGCCATTATGAGTGACCAGGGGAGCCATTTCTGTAATAGATCATTTACATCCTTGCTACAGAAGTATGGGTTGTGCATAGAATTGCTATAGCTTATCATCTCCAAAATAATGGGCAAACAGAGGTTTTTAATAGATAGATCAAGCAAGTGTTGCAGAAGGTAGTGCAACCCAATAGGAAGGATTGAAACAAACTACTTGAAGATGCTTTATAGGCTTATAGGATCGCTTACCGAACACCTTTGGAGATGTCTCCTTATAGGGTAGTTTCTGGTGGAGATTGAGCACCGTGCTTATTAGGCGGTGAAGAGTTGTAACATAACATTTTATAAAGCAGGTATGGAAAGGAAGCTTCAATTGCAAGAACTTGAAGAGATCCGCTTAGAAGCCTACAAGAACTCCAAAATTTACAAGGATAAAGTGAAGAGATTTCATGACTCTTGGATTCTTAGGAAGGAGCTCCATATTAGCCAAAAAGTGCTTTTGTTTAACTCTTGTCTCAAGCTTATTTCTGGTAAACTTCGATTTAGATGGGATGGACCTTTTGTTGTTACTAATGTTTTTCCCCATGGAGTAGTTGAGATTAAAAATGAAGTTACCAACAAGGTCTTCAAAGTGAATGGTCACCAACTCAAGCTATTTCATGAAAGCCCTCAAGTAGAGGAGGAGCTTGTGGTGGACCTTTCTTTGGTCTTGCCAATTTTATGTGATGATGTGTCTTGAATGACACTTGAGGAGTTGTTTTTTTTTTCTTTTTTTATTTGTTGTCTCTTTGTTTGCATTTCATTACATGCTCACATTGAGGACAATGTGCATTTCAAGTGAGGGGTGAAGAATTACAAAATTTGTTTTCTATTTTCTGTTTTCTATTTGCTATTTCTATTTGTTGTTTCTGTCTTTTGTTGTTGTTGTTTCTATTTTTGTTTTGCTATATCTGTTTTGTTTTGTTGTTTTACTATTTTTACATACAAAAAATAAAAAAAATTAAACATTTTGCAATTGTTGTTTTTTATTTTGTTGAATTTAGGCACTTTTCATGTTTTTCATAGGATTTCTAACTTGTATAAATTGTGAGAAATGTACGAATTTTTGTTGGATTGAGAGGTTTTATGCTTGATGTGAATCATTGTTTCAATTGTTGAAGTGATAAGTAGGCTTGAGAAATAGAATTTAAGATGAATCATCTGTGATAGAATTATGCCTTGTGAGTTTTTGGGCCTTTGTGGATGAATCACATTATTTCATTCATGTTCTTTCATGTGTGATTTCACCCTTGTGCTAGATTATTCTATGTTTTGTCTTGCCTCTTTTGACATTTCTTGTTGCACATGCTTTGATTGAGATGATTTAGGCCTTCTTTTTTTTAGCCACTAGCCAAATAAACCTATCCTTACATTGATATCCATTGTCACCCTTTTTGAGCCTTTAACCGTTTCTTTCTTGTGTAGCTCATTACAAACCATGTTATCCTAACTTTAGGGAGAAAATGGGCCTTGGAATTGTTTTGAGAGTGAGTTTCAAACAAGTTTGGGGTATTTGTATTTTTTTTTATTTGGAAGAAAAGAAAAAGAAAAGAAAAGAAAGAGTTTAGAAAGCAAAAAGTTCAAAGAAAAAAATGTATAAACAAAGAAAAAGAAGTACAAGCAAAAGAAGAAAAAATTGCAATAAATGTGTAGTGGTTCATTTCCATCCTTGTAAGTTCTTTTTATTTTAGTTTTGTTGTTCTCCACCTTGTTACATCTCTTTTCACTTGTTGGCTTACTCCCCATTGCCCCTCTTTTCTTAGTTTTAGCTTAAAATATCTCTCTCTTATCCACTCTTTACATAAGCCATACATTACAAACCAATAAAGTCCTTTTGATCTTTTGATGCATATGTATTTCAAGTTGAATGAATTAAAGTCTTGTCAAAATTTGGATGGGCTAGTTACATGTGGTGTTTGTGTGTAAACACAAACCCATACACATTAGATGATGTTGAGTGTTGTTCTTTGAGAGATTTCTATCACCTTGGTGCATTCTTAATTTTAACTTGACTACTTTTTCACTTTGCACTTTGTGATTATGTGTTCATGAATTGTTTGTTACCTTGATATCATTCTTCCATTCTTCATCTTTCTCACTTTTGTGCATTGTTAGGATCCATTGAAAAATGTGTGTACCTTGTTCATACCTTTCTTTTAGTTTGTGGTTTACTTTAGTTTGAATTTTTCTCTTAGTCTTTATTTTAGTTTTGCCCAGGAGTGAAAAAGATTAAGTGTGGGGTATGTTGATTGAACATTTTTACATTAACATTTTTCTATTCTTCTTAGCATATTTGACTTCTCTTGGACTTTTATTTTCTCACTCTAACTCAGTTTTTGTCTTAGGCAAACAATTGAGTTTAATTGATAATTGTTGCTTATTTTCAGATTTTTTTTGCTTACTTGACCTATCTTTCTTATGCAAGACCTAAAGGATTCTACACAACTCCAAATGTAGCATATGAGTAGTCCCTGAAAAGATAAAGAAAAGAGATACAATTTTGTCAAAGATAACCCAAGGTCAATTTTGTCATTTTGAGGGTCATTTTAAGCTTGAAGTCAAAACCTCTGCACTTGAACTTTGGGCTCGAGTTGGGCTTTGATTGGTGTAATTAGCATAATTAGTTAGATTAGATGGGCCTAATCAGGGTCCATCCTTTCCTACTACTCAGTCACTGTATATTAGTGTAATTAGTTAGTTAGAGAGAGTTACTTCATTTGGTACAAACGAAATTTTTAGTTTTTTTATTACAAGTTTTCAGAATTATTTTTTTTCTCTTTTTCTCTCAATTGTTCTTCATTGTTTTTTAGTTTTCTTCCTCATTGCATTTTCTATTCTTCTATTTTCTTGCACAAATCTCGTGTAGCTTCCACTTGTGATGATCATGGAAGGCTAAACAATCAATCAGTCCAAGGATTCAGTCAAAGCAAGGAGAATTTGAGTTTTGGTTTGGTATTTCAATTTCTGTATGAATGTTCATTTTCTTTTTCAATCCTCTCTTTGATTTTCGTGATTATGAATGTATTTGGGATTGAAAACATATTAGGTTATGGATTCATTTCCTAAACTTGAATTTAATCACAGATTGTTTTGATGATATTTCAATATAGTTTGTGATTTCAATTAATTTAGGAGTTAATTCGATTGAACTGCTTCTAATGACATTGAATGAACTTTCATAATAAGATCATTATCTGAGAACTATAATAATTCACATTACTTGGTTTGGTGAATTTGATTGATATTCTTTAATCTATTGTACAATATCTTTTATCAATTCTGTCAGTTTCTATATTTTTCTTCAATTTTAGTTTGTATTTTCGCAATTTTTGTTCATTGTCTACAAACTGTTTGATTAAAATTCCCTTATCGTTTATCAGTGAATTGAAGTTGGAACCAAATTGATCGTATCTCTGAGTCGACCTAGGTTAATCATGTGCTACAGAACTAGCGTTGTTTTATTTGTTTTGAAGCGATGCAAGATTAGTTATCAGTTAGACTAAAGTTCAAACACTATTCTAAATTTGTATTTTCATTCTTTAGTTCGATTTCATAGGAAAAACTCTGTTGTAAAGGAAATGGCCTACTATGTTCTTTTTTATTAAGGAACAATGAGTGAATCAGAAATAATAGTTAGTTAATGATTCCCATATTCAGTAGTATATGAATAGAATTATAGAAACCAATTCAAACAAATTAGTTGATCAACATACCTGGCAGGAAAGAATCATTTATATGTTTTTGTGACTAAGATAATCTACATTGACAAGGACAAAAATTAGAAAACTGGGTATAATTTTTAGTAAGTCACTGCAGTTAGAAAGTGTTGTTGATCACTGCTATATGGCATACTTTCAAGTCTCATCACAAAATATTTTATTAATGAAACATTTGCTAACTACACCATAAAGTATAGAGTATCCTCAGTTAACTCTAACTATAACAGACAAGGCTCTAAGTATATATTGATATGAAGTAGGCTAGCTACATAAACCTATAGGCAGTTTGGTTAGCCGTAACAAAACTTATTGATGCCAGTACACTTCAGATTTTTATAGTATGTCCTTGTCCTAAAAAATAATTCTGAATAACAATATTTTCAATGGAAAAACCCTTCAGGAAGTCTCTTTTCTTAAATTTGATGAAATTT
>CM023944.1:15738603-15774656 GCA_013407115.1 Glycine latifolia | reverse complement strand
TGCCACTTACATCACTACAAGAGGCAGTCCTTTTGACAGGAACAGCATATGCGAGTTCTGCTGAGGGAACATCTCCAAGAAGCAGAACAAGTACTTTGCTTTATCATTTTCCATTTCCGTGATCTGGTGTGTACTACTACTACCCTTAACCTTCTCATCTATTACCACTGTACAATCTTTATTCTTTGAGACTCATTCCGTACCCAAAAAAAAAAAAAAAGAAGTAAAATTCATGATTTAGCCATAGTCTTGCCTTAGGAAAATAAATATCATCGATGCTTCCCTTTTGATGTTGTAGCTAGAGAATATCAGAAAAAGGAATTTCAGCTTGACACATTGTTAGTGTTATAATCAAGGTTTGAAAATACGGTCTACTACGACCGTAATTTCAGTGGCCACAACATTAAGATTTTTCAAATCAAGTCTCAATTGTGACCTCATCAGTCATATTTGTCTGCAATTTTAAGCAATATTGAGGATCGTGACGAAAGTGCAACCGTGACTGCGACCGCAATTTAAAACTTTGGTTACAATCTAGCTCTTTTTGTCTCATGGGCTCTGTTTTTGGTCTGATTCTGATGATATTTTCCTGGGTGTCGTTTACATTTCCGGGATCCGATGCTCAGGAGGGTGTCAAATCAGCTCATGTTCTTGACCTCATCATAAGAGATCACACGTTCAAGGCATTGGACAAGAACTTCAGGACAGCAATACCACAATCAGTGAGCTTACCAGAAAATCTTTCAGGCATTGGAATTGATGCCGTGAGGTTCAGATGTGGCAGTTTGAGAAGGTATGGTGCACACCTAAAGGAATTCCATCTTGGTACTGGTGTAACTGTGCATCCATGTATTGAGAGGGTCATGTTGATAAGACAAAACATGGGGTACAATTGGTCTTCTATATACTATGCTAACTATGATCTCTCTGGGTACCAGCTTGTGTCTCCAATTGTAGGACTCCTAGCTTACAATGCTGATGAAGATGCAAACTCAAGCAATCCTTTTCAGCTTGGGATTGTGGCTGGAGAAACGCCTATGACAATTGACTTCACCAATGCCACAAAGATGAACCAAGAAGATGGGATCAAACCCTTGTGTGCTAGCTTTGAAGGTGATGGGAGAATGACACTAGCAAAAGCACCAAACCCTTCAACACCACTTGTTTGTGTTGCAAAGAGGCATGGCCATTTTGGCTTGGTTGTGGAGTACTCGCCGCCGGATCAGTTCAGGAATAAGCCCTTAAGTAGGTGGAAAGTGGCGGTTGGGAGCACTATTGGTGCCGCTTTGGGTGCTTTTCTTTTAGGCCTTCTTCTTGTGGCAATGCTTGTTAGGGTGAAGAAGAGATCAAGAATGGTGGAGATGGAGAGGAGGGCATATGAAGAAGAAGCCCTTCAGGTTTCAATGGTTGGACATGTGAGAGCTCCTACTGCACTCGGCACTCGAACCACACCCGTAATTGAGCATGAGTATATACCTCATCATCCTCGTTGAATATATATGATTTCATTTTGTTGCTGAATCAATTTTGTAACATTATAAGATGACATTCAAATCAAATTTATCATTAGGCTAAAACTATGAAGAGTTTCAATATTGTGTCGCTGATCAATCCCATTTTGTAACATTAAGATGACTTTCAATCAAATTTGTCATAGGCCAAAAACTATATGAAATGTTTCATTATGATGCTGATCAATCAATTTTGTAACACTAAGATGACATTCAATCAAATTTACCATTGGCCAAAACTAAAATTGTATTTCTAGTTCCTACAAGAATCTTTATAGGTTCCATTTTAGAAATAGAGGACTTCGATTCCTTCATTCTGCTGATTCACAATCCCCCCTCCCAAATACAATGCTTGGATCCACAATTTCTTACTCCAATATAATTATACTCTTCTCTCATTATATTATCAGGCAGAATTTGTTATATGCCTTCGTATCATGAATGTCTAGCACTAATGTTCACATTTTTGAGTTTGATCAGCATGTATTTAATCGTGTTATACGTGTCATATTAAAAAAGGAAAAAAGAAATGAAAAAACTAGCAGCTTTTTGCCCCTTACAGTGTCAGAAGTACTTGTACGTCTGAGTTGCTTGCGGGCAGAGGGACATGAACTATTATTAAGTTGTTCGAAAGTCAAAAGAAGCCAATCTATGAGCCTAGCCCCTATGGCAGAACAGCATAACGATTTCTTAGACGTGAAGTCTCCGGTGCAGTTTGACCATTAAGCAACAAAAATGTTTTGACTACAATTGATCAAAATATTTATATAATATAACCTACTAAGTTCGACTTAGAAGTAAAAGGTTTGGAACTTAAATTTATTTTATCATCATTTTTGTATACCATGTTCCGGTATGTTAAAGTAATCCTTAATCACTTAAAAATTGAGGTTAAAAATAATTAATTAACATCTTTCTTTTTTTTTAACTCATCGAGATGTTTTTTTAATAAAGATAAAATGGAAAATAACTTAAATGTGATGAACCTAACTATGCTACTAGACTTGATGTTGGAACACCGACACTAAAAGGAAGGTTTAAGACACACAAGGGCAAGTCCTCTAGCTCTGTAGTCTCGACTAAGGCTACTATATAGCACAATAAAATATTTTCTCACTTAGAATTGATGTTAAGGATAGATAAATACCATTTTTTCTTAATTCATTGAGATATCTTTTAATAAAAATAAAATCGTGATAGAACCATTGAGTATCAAAAAGAAAAATACCTCAAATGTCTTCCCCCTAACAATGGCAATGGATTTGAGGCATGAACATACTTAAAAAAGATGTTCTCAAGTTCTTTCCACGTATATGATTCCTCATAAACATTGATAAAATCTAGAGTAAATTACACTCACACTTTTTGTGTTTTGCTCAAATTTCACCCGATACTCCTTCCTTTTTTCACATTACTTTTACCCCCCTCTGTTAACGCCGTTAACAAATGTCAATTGAAATATATGAGTAAACAAAATTGTCCTTACATTTTAATTGTAAAACCCAAATTATTCACTCCCATTTAGTTTCAGAATTTATGATTTACGATCCTCTTCATCATTCACGAGTATTGTTCATCTTGCTCTTGTTGGCGAGTTCTTCTTCAACGTTCAGGGGGTGCGAGTTCGTCTTCCTCTCATGACATTCACGCTCCATTCCTCTTCACCGTTTACAAGTCCTTCACTGTTCCTCTTCCAATTCGCGAGTTCTCTATTATTTCTCTTCCAGTTCATGACGTTCACAAGCGTCTTTGTTTCTCTTCTTGTTCCACGATTTCTGTTCATGCTAGGGTTCTGCTTTTAAGTGACCACTGGACCTTGTATATATGTTACTTTTGAAGATTATTTATTTAATTTTGATTATTTTTGTTGCCTATTTCTGAATGGGGATTCAATGGGGGACCATTTATGATTTTTAAAATAATTTATTTATTATTGTTAATTAAAATGGTGTTGATGTTTGTGATCACAAGAAACACAATGGCTGAACTGGTTGTTTATTATTGTTGATTAAAATAGTGTTGATGTTTGGAACTATAGGAACACAATGAATGAACTGACATCCATGGGTCCTAAACCAGGCTACGTAGATATTTTGGTCCACTTTACAGAGCAGCGAGACGAATCAAGTGAGATATGCAATGTTGATCCTGATAAGTTTGGAATATTCGACGCACATGACTGTGTGAACAATATTGTTAATGACTAATACTTGTCACCATGTCACCCTTTTATTTTGTGGTTTTGTTCTATTGCTAGTGGTAAAAAATTTCCCTTTAAGACTGATCATGATGTGCTGAAAATGTTTGCTGAAAAATCAAAATTTAGTTTATATTCATATGTATGTTAGTAGAACAAATGATAAGTTTTGAAACTTACCTGTGATAGAAAATGTGAATAAACCTGTGAGTGAAAATGTGAATGAACCTGTGAGTAAAAACATGAATGAACCTATGAGTGAAAATGTGAATGAACCTGTGGGTAAAAATGTGAATGAATGTATAATTGAACTTGTGAATGAATGTATGAATAAAAAATTGAAGAAGAAAAAGAAGAAGGAAGAGTCTTAACACTGCTTACTAGCAAGGTGGGTTCACGTCCAATAAAAAGTTGGATTCACATCCAATTAAAGAAAAAACAAAAAGAAGCAAGAGTTTTAAAATATTTTCAAGTTGAGAGGAAGAAGATGAAAGTATTTTAGACATAAAATTTCATTAAAAGTCATGTGATCAACATGTGCATAATTTCATTAAAAGTCATGTGAGCAACATGTGCATAATCTAAATTAATGACTCTTTCAAATGTTCAGGTACTACATTATGCACATTAAAAGTCATGTGATCAACATGTGCATAATTTCATTGAAAGTCATGTGAGTAACATGTGCATAATCTAAATTAATGACTCTTTCAAATGTTCATGTACTAAATTAATGATATCATCAAAAAATTATTTTCCAATTAATTAAGATTCCATTTCAAATGACTCTTTTTTTATTATTAATATCAATATTGACATACAATTTAATTAATTTTACTTATATTTGAGTTTAGAGGTTTACTACTATTAGGATGCATTTGATACACACTCATATACAGAACAAGAAAATAACACAAAATAAAGATACGAGTTACATGACCATTTTTTGTCTTTTATATCATTTGATAACGGACAACACAAAATAAAGTGATATAAAATAATATATTATTATGTATTTTAATATATCATAAATATTATAAATAACATATTAAAACTGTTATAACCATAACATTTATAATATTTATATATTAAATAACATTTATGGTATATTAAAATATATAATATATGTGCGTATTATAGTTATTGTTAATTCAAAGTGTGTTATGGAATAAAAAAAATTAAACAATAAACAAAAAGATTGAAATTAGAATAAAAAAATTTAGTACATTTTCAGATTTGTTAAAAGAACCTCAATTACTATATTTATGGTTATTAATTAATAAAGAGAGGAGTGAAAATATGTATGTTTTTTTGAATATATTGTACCTAGAATAAGAAGTGGTGTTTTTATCATGTTCACAATCCCTTTTGAAATCAAGCGTGGAACAAAAACATTTATCTTATTCAACATCATAATGTTTAACAAATCAAACATATCTTTAATTTTTTGTTACAAATAATTAGTTTTCAAAGGAAAATATATTTAATTTTTTTATTCTATTCAAATCTTTTTATGGAAGGAGTTCTATTCAAATCTTAAATATTTCTTAAATGCATTACTAAAACAACATGATTTAATGTCGTTGAATCTAAGTTTGTTTTTGAAAAACTGATGTAAAAAAATTAACAGTGACATTTTTGAAATTAGTTCAACTTTTTTAAGACGATTTTTAAAATTTCCTCTTTGAAAACAAGTGTTTAAAGAAAATTTTTGAAAAATCATCCTTGAAAATCCTTCACATTTATTCTCCCACGGCGCAGGTCTCTCACCCTTCCCACACACACATGCTCCCATCTCTGACAAACAAAAGACCTAACTCTATTTTCTCTTCCTTTTCAAGATCTCAAAATGTCAAAACCCTGGGGCAACATTGGAGCTTAGGCTACTGATTTCGAGCGGGCAGAGGCAGAGGAGGTTGAGGCCTAGGCTGCGACCGCGACGGTGGTAGTCGAGCACGCATAGACAAGTTGTGAATATTCATGCCTAATCAGATTCTGAACTATTATAACATTCACGTCAAGCCGCCAATCTCTTATCCAATTCGAAACAAGCACCGAAAACGCGAATGCTAAAGGCACTGATCAATAAAAGAAGTTGAAAAGGTTGTACCATGGTAATGACGCCTCTTTTAGCATTGGAGCCACAAAACGACGCGAGATTGAGAGAGCAAGGATGAAGCTTATGGCTGGAGAAAGGGCTAGATGTGCTGTTGATTCTGGCATAAGGAGCAACAAAGCTAGTGGAGAGAGAGGTCCTAACGGAGGAGGGGGAGGTGTTCATGGCTCTAATTGAGATTACAGTTCGATATGAAGAGGGCAATGCCAACATGGGGAGGAGCGACGACCGAGACACGCAGTCTCTCTCCGTCCTGGAGCTCAAGTCAATAGTCCGAAACCTCGACGGAGCCACCGTGCCGGTGTTCTTCTGGTGCGCAAGCAATGCATTCAGCTCCTAGGGTTCCTCGCAGAGACGCACGATAACATGCTTGCAGAGTACCTATCGAAGATCCTCGGCAACGTCGTGCGAAGGATCCACTATGCAAATTTGTCCGTCCAATCGGTGTTTGTGAATTCCATTGTGGCATTGTTGCGCCACGTCAGCAAGCCGCCACTGGATGTGTTTCTAAAGCCGTTGGCTGAGGTGCTTTTCATAGAGCAGGACTACAACATGCAGGTCAGTGCGGCGATGTGCCTCGCTACCACGATCGATGAAGCTCCGGATCTAGACCCGGCCAGGCTGGAAAAGCTCCTGTTGAGGTTCGAGAAGCTTCTAAAGAGCGACAGTTTAAAGGCGAAGCTCGAGCTGTTGACGCTTGTTAGAAGCTGTCGTCACTATCGGTGACGCTTGAGCAGGGATGACTATGCAACGCGTAAGGCCACGGTGGAGATGCTCGTGGTGGTTGCTGACATTGAGAGGGATTCTTATCGGAGTTCAAGGTTGAGTATGTTAGAGTTTTCGAGAATCGACGGTTTTATAAGGTTTGTGTGAATTCTGAAGATATTTGTGGTATTATCATAATTTTTTATCTTATAAACTTTTTTTTTTCTTTTAACATAGCTTTTGTATTTTTCGTAATGTTTTAAGTCTCTTATATTTTGTTGTAATGGATACGTTTTATCAAAAGACTCTTGTTAATTAGAAAATGTTTGATTATGATGGTCTGGTATTCCAATGAAGAATTATATGTCCTTGGTTTCACATAATTCTCCTGCAAGATTATATGTCCTTTGATTATGATTTAGAAGTTATGTTTTAATTATATTTAGTTAGTTGACAACTATGGCACAAATTTTTGTTGTTGGTTTAGATAACTTTTTAATTATATTTAAATAAAGATAAAATAATTTGAAGTTCATATTTTAATTTTAATTTATTATAAACAATGGGTTTGTTTTCAAATAGAAATATTGTATTTTTAAATAATAAATTTGTAAATAATAAACCCCACTTTCTAAGATAGTTAATCGTCTTAGAAAGTAAACTTTTTAAGACAGTTCCTCTCAAAACTATCTTAGAATCGTCTATTTTCTTAATTAAAAAAAAAACATTCTAAGATGATTATTCTGAGAACCTTCTTAAAAGTATCCATTTTTTTTTTCAAGAAACATTTTCTAAGACGGTTTCTGGAGAAATCATCTTAGAAAAAAATTTCTAAGATGATTCCTCGAGAAAACCGTCTTAGAAATTAGACATTTTAAGACCGCTTGAGAACCATCGTGGATACTCTTGACTTTCCACCATGGCGACTTCAAAAATGGTTGAAAACCGTCATAAAAAGTATCTTAGAACTGTCGTGAAAATCGATTGTTTTAGTAGTGATGTTATAATAATAATAATTTCATCATCCGTAACTATTAATTACCATAATACAATAATAACTAAAATTTCTTTACATTTATGTTAGTCAAACACTGAATCAATTTTCATTAATATTATTAAAAACCTGAACAGATCCCATGACAAAGTTTGCTAATTATTTGTTGTGTGTGTACTGGGAGGGGGTAAGTATTTCTCATTTTCTAAAAATTCAAAGTTGTATATATTTAGATTAATTAGTACTTAGATATTCTATAATTGTCAATAATACAAAAATTACTATATACATAATGCAATACAACTATCAATATACAAATAAAAAACAATTACATTTACTTTAAGTAAAGTATGCCCTCTATTCCTCAAAAATAAAGGTTTAGGTATTTTTTTTCAATGTAAATGACAATATTCTCTTGTTCACTAAAATCAAAAGGATAAAATTGATTTACAAAAGTACATATATCATCAATGCTAAAATGTCTTTAAGCATTTTGTAAGATCTCGGGTGCTAATGAGGGCGGGGAGTGATCACTGATGTAAAAGAGATGAAACACAGACAAGGAATGACTCTTGACAGCTTTCTACCAGTGGGAGAAATACATGAATGATTCAAATATACACTATAATGAAAGGGATCCAAAGGTTGTGAAGGTATGTAACTGTACAATTAAAGATGACTTAAAGGAGTAAATTCATACTACAAATATCACTAAGATCTGATGAATCTTGTAATACTATGTTTTCATAATGTCTGATTAAGTTATTTTGATTAAATTGCAAGAGTAGTAATTAAACTTAAATTAACTATCTGTAATTAATTAAATATTTATGTGGTGATGTCTTGCTTATGTTTGTGTGTGTTTAGTGAGTTTGGTGAATTGTGCCTGAGCCGATGACCCTTGATTTATGTTAGGGGGTGGGACATGCTCGGAGAAATCTTGGTAGTAAAATGAAGAATTGTAAGGGTCATAAACCTTTTCCTAACACTACAAAAATAACAGGGTTTTCCAACGGCCAAAATTCGTCACTAATGTGATTTTTTCGATGAATTTTCGACCGACAGAATTTCGTCGGTAAAATGGTCGTATGAAACTTTTGAGCAACAGATTATGAATGTCTGTTGTATGAGACATTAGCAACAGATGTTTCTGTCGGAATAATCTATCAGTAACTTATTTTCTATATTTTTGTATTGAATATTTTATTGCTATTATTTTAAGTTGGTTATTTATTTTGTTCATTTATATTATTTGACGTCAATATTGAAACTGTAACATCCCCAAAATTATAAAAAAATGTGATGATAATTGGATAGAAGTATGTTTAGAGAAAAAAAAATAACTATATCACTCTTTCCAAGAAGTAGAAATTACTAGAAAACCCTTAAGATGAAAATGTCAAAAATGCCATTGGACATTTTTGAAAATGACCAAAATGTCCCTCGGTTGAATGGCATAATTACCAAAATGCCCCTAGGCCAAAAATGCTCAAATAACTTTAGAAATTTTGTAGTAACTTGATGAAATTATAGAATACACTTAGCTAACTAAGTATCAACATATTTTGTGACAGAAAATTTCAGAATAAAATTTTTAGGAATTTTATAAGATGACAACTTTGCGGCTTTATTTAAGAAAACTCAAGCATCAGAAGAATATGGAAAAATGATACAGATAATCTAAGGAATTTTCTCTCAATTATAAAAGGAATAAACTCATTTGATGAACCAATTTAATAATTAAAATTAAATGAATTAAGGTAAATGTAAATTGTAGGTAAATAATACCCTAAATATATTACTTGTAAGAAATTTTAATAGGATTATGATTAACCTAGAATTATATTACTCTTAGGTGGGAAAATGTAAATTAGATCCTTTTAAAAGCTAGAAACAATTTAATTTCAAGGGTACTATAATAAGTAAAAGAATGAAGAAAAACATAACTAAAGCCTAGTCATCCTACGTAGGAAAGGAAAACAAATGAGAATTTCACTACAAGCTTGGTACTCCACGTGCAAATTAAGAAGGAAGGAGAATAATGTAGAATTCTCAAGAACATGGACACTTGTAGGGTGAAGAACTAATAGCCAATAGGATTAAACCAAATAGAAAGCTAAGTCATCATAACCCTAAAGATATTTGTAGCCAACCTTTCTCTATACTCTTCCATCTTGAACGTGGACATCTCTAGATATTATTTCAACAATCCCAACGGTCAAAAGTTACACATATGAGATAGTAGTGTACCTATAAAATATTAAGAAGATCCAACGGTTAATGAATTTAGAAACAATATTTTACTAAAACAGGTTTTGGGGTAAAATCAAGAATGAAGAAAAGCACAAAATCTTCCAAAACAATTTAGCCAATCCACGAAAATTGGTGAAGATTGCTCTACAAGCCAAGCTCCTCCACGTGCACATCAAGAAGAATGAAGAAGTGTTGAGAAAAATTAAGAAAAGGGACACTTGTATGGTTAAAAAGCAAGAACTCATATGATTGGACCATTTGTAAAGTAAGGTCATAATGACCTAAGGGATATTTTCATGGCAAAGGCTTGTTAAACAAGTTCATCAACACTATAAATAGAGGGTGTAGGAACTGAAAATTTCAAGTTCCTTTCTAAGCCTAGTGCACGTACAAAAAAAAAAAAAAACCTCTCTTTCTTGCATACTTTCCTTTTCATCCTTCCTTTCATCCTTTTTACCTTTCATTTTCAAGTAGACTAAAAACAAAAACCCTAAGCCTTGCTACTTTGAAATCTCACGTGGAACTAGGAGCATTTAGAGGGATATCAAGATTCAAACTCACTTGAGGTAGGTTAAGCTTAAATCTCTAGTTAATCAATGGTTTGGATTAATTTACATGCTTTAGTAGGCTGATTTATGGTTGATATTTAGGCTTGAATTTCGTGATGTTTAAAGGTTATTCTTTGATGAGAATATGTTGATTTAAGATATAAGATAGGATATGATTTATATCCATCAATATTAGTAATGTATGGAAGCCCATTTGATGATCTTTTAAAGGTGATTTTTATGATACTTTAGGCTGTCTGTTGATATTTTTATGAAACTATTTTGATTTAATTTTTTAAGTAGAGGATGAATGGTGTAGAGTTGAATGATTTAACTACTTGATGATTTGATTTTGAGGATTAATTAGTGAGGTGGTAGGTGAAAGGAGAATTAAGATGTATACTAGGTGAGAATCTTTGTTTATAAAGGTTTAAAGGAATTAGATATTATTTATATTGAGAATTATTAGTTAGATTACTAACATAATTTTTCTGTAGTTAAGGTTATTCTCTGGTTATGCATAAGTTAGTAATAATCTTACTTGATTAAGGTATGGTGGTGTAACCATACTCATAAGCTTAATGGATAAGATATGGTGGTGTAACCATACTTATGATATAAATGATGATATGATATATATTTTGCTTATGAATTTGATTTTTATGGATGTTGATATGTTGATGTGATTAAGATAGGTGGATTCATGTTTCCATGTTCCAAGTCCAGTACGAGGCTTTGGGGAAACAGAATCTGATGCTACATACAGTACGATATGTAGTACCCAGGTGCAAGGATATATGGCAAAATTCATGCATGTTTGCGTAAGACTATAGCAGCATACACACTCAGTGTGGCCACATACAGTACGATATGTGGAGGCCATTTGCCCTGGGATAGTTCATCTCATGCATTCATATAGTTGCATATTGCTTGTGCATGTGTTTGATTTTTTTTGATTTTAATAACCTAATAATAGGGTCGGGATTTAGCTTTGCCTACTGAGAAATTTATTTCTCACCCGATCTGTTTCATGTTTTTTTTTAGATGACAATGATGGACAGGTTCCATGAGGCCTTGGAGTAGTGAAGATATATAAAAGAAGTTATGAACTAAGCTGGATTTTTGAGAAAAGTAGTGTACTTGTATTATATAAACTTTTGTATCAGAGACATTGGCTATGTATATGAGTAACAAATCTTTTGCAAATTTTACGTTTTAAAAATTTTACTATTATACGTTTCTTAGAAATTTACCCTTAAGTAAAAATAAAAATAAGTAAATATTTAGGTCGTTACAGAAACTAACACATACATGTAATTAATGAAATATTCATATTCATAAATCGAAAACAAATTTTAAAACAAATTAACTAAAATTCAAAAGAAATCTAAAATATAATGGCAAATATATCATAGTAATTTTGTGTTGCTAAGTCAGTAATCAAAATAGTCATTACCAGAGTGCCTCTGTTGGTCATCATGTTGTTGTTTCTGGTCATCTAGTTGTTGGTCATTGTCTTGTTGTTGTTGGTCATGTGGTTGGTCATTGTGTTGTTGTTGTTGTTGTTCGGGCTGCTACTGGTCAGGTTGTTAATGTTGTTGAATAATGTTTCATGCTTTAGGAGGTAGAAACTGAAGTACAACTAACTAAAATACATGCATCTCATCCTTTGATTGATGAAGCTTCTCCCTTAGTTGATTAATCTCCGCTAAATCAATTATGTGATTGGAAGATCCTGACATATGTTGCATGAACGTGTCATCTCCACATTTATAACTATGAGCAAGATCTCCAATACTGTAAAGACGTCCCTTATGCTTTGGTCCTGCAGCTGCAACCTAACATCGAGTCCTAAGTCTTTGTTCTTTAGCAGGGTCTAAAGGAGTCATTTCTGATTCACCAACACTTGATACTACATCATACCTAGCTTGAGATTATCTAGCCTCAAAATTTTCTTGTCATTCATAAACAAATATTATTTAATAAATATAATAAACTTTGTAAAAAAAAAATAGCATGATAGATAATGATCTCACATGTGTCTGCCTAGATCTATCATCTACAAATTGATCAGTATCCTTTCGTAAATGAGTTTTCTAAAAAACTTCATCAACGTATACAGATCGACCAAGCTCCTCATACTATTTACAAACATTATAAAATAAATTAAACATAATCAAAGAATGAACAAGTACAAAAAGTGGCAGCATTATAATTTTAAGATGATCTTACTAAGCGAATGACGTGATCCTACAAGCTAATAGAACCACCTGTGTGCATACACCCACCTTTTTCAGATGCTCTATTTTTTGTTGCCTTGTTGACACTTGGAACGATACTCAAGTGCATTCCAATGTGATAACAGATCGTTCCAGATACAATCTCCAATCCAATATGGCATTTTATTTTCATTTCAGGCATCCCTAAACATCCCAGAAAGTCCATAAGAGGCTTTCGAGTTAAAAGCTTTTTTAATTTGATCCTCTTCCTCCAGTCTCCATACCAATTTTCTCTAAAGTATAACAAAGTTATGAAATGTTTCACAGTTAGCAAAATACAAATTTTACTAAATAAAATTAAATAAAAGAAATCAACATTAATTGGAATTGATTTTAAGACCCAAATGAAGGATATTAAATATAGAGCACAAATGAATGCAATATTTTTTGTCAACATAGAAAAAGCATTACTCAATTTACAAATAAAATAAATTTCCTAAATCATGACCTATCCATTTCAGGCATTGAAGTAATTCATTAAGAGGTAAATAACCTTAAAATGTTGGAAGAAAAGTTCTTGATGATATTTTGGAATTGTTCCCCATGTTGGCCATGGGTTAACAAATTGTTGTCTAATGGATAATGTGACAGCCTTTGCCGCAACCTTAGATGGATGAAACCTTTATAGAAAAAAGAATGCATGAAAAATTAAAAGATAAAATGATGTATGATATATAATGATAATTATGTAAAATTTTAAATACTTACGCTCCATTGATCAATGTAATTGTAGGACGATCATTGAAGGAGGGGGGGGTCTTCTATGGCTAAATGTGAAACATCTTCATCAGTAGCCATGTTCCCTACAGTCGTGGATGAAAATGGTGTGGATGTAGGCACTAGGGACAGCTCGGTTGAATTAATTGGAGATGGAGATGATATACCTTTAGTCGGAGGTGGAGATGGTGTAGGTATAACATTCGCAAATCTAATTGGCATAGATACACTAAACGAGGATGAGAAACTTAATGGTAGACTAACTCTAGGTGGTAGTAATCTAACCACATATGGTTTTTCCCTTCCACTTGTATGTTTCCCACTATTGTCATGTGATGCAGGTTGGGGAGGATTGACACCACTTGATGACATATCTATATATACAAAAATAATTTTACAAATAATGAATCAAATAGTATGGGATCAATCAAAATTAGATAAGTAACATAATTCCCTTTTACACAAAAAATAAAGTACACTAATAAAGTGTTTTTCCATTACAACAAAACAAAGATTATACTAATATGAAAGATAAATATTTAACATGTCTCTAATTACTGTTTGCACCTCCCTCTCTTTTGTCTCTGATCTAATAGACATAGGTTCAGTATTAGCTTGTTCATCCAAAAAGCCTTCTAAATCTAAAGAGTCTTCAACTCTCTCAGCATGCAAAGAGCCTTCTAAATCTAAAGATTTTCAACTCTCTCTAAATCTAAAGAGTCTTCAACTCTCTAAATTTAAAGAGTCTTCAACCCTCTCAGCACCCATAGAGTCTTCTAAATATAAAGAGTCTTCAATTATCATAGCATCCATAGAGTCTTCTTAATCTATAGAGTCATCAACTATGTCACCATCCATAGAGTCTTCAAGTATCTCTAAATCTAAAGAGTCTTCTATTGACTTTGAGGGGGAGAGTGTTGATTAAGGGGAGCTGCAAGAAGATTGAAGCAAGGATGAAAGCTTGATGTTTTAGCTTTTTACATGCCTAATCATTTGAAGCCATTTGTAATTTGTCTAAGTGGTTCAAGTGTTTTGCCTTGTGATCTTTCATTTGCATTTGCATTCTCATTATCATGCATGCATAGTTTTTGATTAAAACCTCAAGGCAATCATGGCTAATTTTTTTAATAAATGAAAACTTACTGCTTTAATCGATTACACAAGAATTTTAATCGATTAAATACATTCATACTATTTTTGAAAAAGCCTTGAAGAACAGTTTAATCGATTGCCAGCTTCTTGTAATCGATTACATAGTTAAATGTGAAAAACATGCATCACTGGAATAATCAATTACCATTTTCAGTAATCGATTACAAAGGCCAGGTTCGTGTTATACAAAGGTTGGGTTCGTGTTACATAAAGGCCGGGTTCGTGTTGCATAGGTCGGGTTCGTATTTTGAGCTTTACTGGTTTAATCGATTACCAGTCTTATGTAATCGATTATTTCTTCATACGTCAAAAATGCTAAGACTGCTTTAATCGATTAAGTATTGATTTAATCGATTATCTTGTTCATGAAAACATTTCTAGAAGGCTCAAGAACATATTAATCAATTATGTGATAATTTAATCAATTACATATGAGTAAATAATCGATTACGTTATCATTTTAATCAATTATTGTCAGTTAAATCAGTTTTATATAAAGCTTGGTGAGTTTGTTTTCTATAAATAGAGATTGAACGAATCATTTAAAAAAAATGAGACATTTACTCAAAAGATACTAAGCTTTCTAAGTGTTCAAGATTCTGATTTGATTCTGAGTTTGAAACACATCTTGTGAGATCAAGATTTCTGAGTTTTTGAAAAGATGTGTTAAAGAAAAGAAGGTTTATCAAGAGTTTGATTCTGAGAATTGAATTTCGTACAACCTGATTGATTGGTAATCTCAATTCATTTCATTCATTCATACATGAAGGATCACAGGTTGTGTTTATCTTGAAACTCTTCTTTTTAGATGTTCTAATATTTTTGTTGTGTTGTAATATATCAAAGTATTCTTTCAAGCTTTCTAGAGTAGGGTTCTCTAGGGTTGAAGATCTGAGTAGGGTTCTCAAGATCTTTGTGATTTGTTTTCTAATAGTGTTTTAGAATTCAGATTCTTTATCTAGGGTTGATATAGATAATCACTTGTAAATTGCTTGTAAAGGATATTTTGATATAGTGAAAACTCTAACCTGATTGGTTGGAAGACACTAGATGTAGCCTCCATGTTAGTGAGGTGAACCAATATAAATTGCAGAGTCTTTTATTTTGATTCTGTGTTTCTTTCATTGCTTGTATTTGGGTAATCAAAATATTATTAGCAAAAGAAAATATTTCTGTCATTGCATGCATAGCAAGGAGGATCTTGAAAGAAAAGTTTTGGTTTCACAAAAGGTGAAAGAGTGATACGTCAAATTTCGCAAGTTGTTATTAGAAAATTTTTAAATCTCAGTTTTGAACCAATTCACCCCCCTCTTGGTTTATTTGAAGTATATTCATTGTGTTTTTCAATTGGTATCAAGAGCTGATTCTTGAAAGTTATTCAAGATCACTTTGTTTTTAAATAAAATGAATACTACTCAAATAACTTTTAGAGAAGGAGCTTCTCTCAATCGTCCACCATTGTTTGAGGGTGAGCATTTTAGTTTTTGGAAAAATCGTATGCAAATCTTTATTCAATCCAATGATCCCGGTGCATGGAATGCTATTGAAAAAGGTCCTTTGGTTCCAATGAAAACTGTTGATAATAATTTGATTCCCAAATAATGGGATGAAATGACAGAAGCTGAAAAAAGAGTTGTGCAATATGATTTTAAAGCTAGAAACATGATTACATTTGCTTTGTCTTCTGATGAATTTTTTAGAACTGTGAGATGCAGAAGTGCAAAAGAAATGTGAGAAATGTTGGAGGTAACTCATGAAAGAACAAATGAAGTAAGGAGATCAAGGAAGTATGCCTTGATTCATGAATATGAGATGTTCAAGATGAGCAATACTGAAAATATATCACAGCTGCAAACAAGATTCACTCACATTCTCAATCATCTTCCTGGCCTTGGAAATACTTTTGAAGCTGAAGAGTTAAACATCAAAATTCTAAAGTGTCTCACAAGGCCATGACAACCAAAAGTTACAGCAATCAAAGAATCCAAAGATTTGTCCAAGATATCCATGGCTACACTATTTGGTAAGCTTCTTGAGTATGAACTTGAAATGTCACAACTAACCAATGCAGAAGATGCAGAAAAGAAGCACAAAAGCATAGCTTTGAAAGCTGCATCATCTAAGGTTGAAATAGAAGAAGACTCAAGTGAAGAAGTGTTACGGACTTTCGGCAAGTGCACCGATTTGTCGTTGTAAGTTACAAAATTTATAAGATCGTCTCCACAGGGACTTGAGCTTACTCAGTTAATCCAAATAGAATTAAACAGATCAATAGTTATGTACAAGTAGGTTGAGCGGAATTTCATTTGTTTGAGAAAGTAACATAAAATTACTAAACTTAGTAAAATGAAATATATTTATGGGAAAGTGGGATTGGGTTTCATCATTCTTATCCTTTTATATCCACTTAATATTAGCATGCATAAATTATTATCTATCCTTATTGATGCACACTATTTTACCCCGAATCGATCCCTCGCATTCGAGTTCTAAGGGTATCTACCGAATATCGATCCCTCGCATATGAAGTAAATACCCCAACATTAAATTCATAATCGCGTGCTTTATGCAATAAGAACATTATGCCCTATTCCTAGCAACGTAACGTAATGAGTAAAATCATTCAGTTCAAACCCTAAGATTACTTTCCAGTCTCACTTAGGATTTTAATTCATGAAACTAGTGATCAAGTAGAATCAAGCATTAAGGACATAATGAAATTACCAACAAGGAATAGAAAAGATTAATGCATAAATAAAGATTAAAAGAGAGACATAGGGTTAAGAAGATTACATCAAATCCTTAGAGAAGCTAGCCAAGCATGGAGAGAACCTCCTCAATAGAAGAATTGATGAAGGGCCTCATCACCGCTTCTTTCCGGTAGAGTCTCCATGCTAATCCTCACTTCTCTCACTTTCTTAACCTACCTACTTACTAATATTTAAGCTCCTAAGCCTAAGGAACAACAATGGAAGCAAGAATGAAGCAAATGGCATGAGTTTGCTCTCAAATTCTTCCCCTATTTATAGGAATCCTTCACCAGCCAGCTTCACCTGCCCAGGCGAGTGATTCCTTCACATTTTGGTCGCTCAGGCGAGTTAATCCTTATCATCTTGGAACTTGTGGTTGCCCAGGCGAGCCAAATACACATGGTTTGGTCGCCTGGGCGAGTTAATGCCTTAACCATGAAGAATTCTTTGGACTTTGATGGATTTTGGGCCTAGATTGCTTGTAACACCTCCCGTGTTTGCTATGTAAGCTCTTCTTGCTTGGTTTGCTTATTCGGAAGCCTCGGAAATCCACGAAATCTATCAAAATACAAAGCATGATTGGATTAATCTTCCAAAATATGAACAACAACTTTTATACAATCACTAGGTGCTATTTGACTAGGTTTAGGGTAAATTTATAATCAAATCTTCTGAAATCAAAAGATAAGTGCCTGCATTTGAAACATAAATTTAACTGAATTAGAGCACTTATAACACCCCCTAACCTAGAATCTTGCTTGTCCTCAAGCAAAGTAACTAACACTATAATTAATAAGAACATAGAGGATGAACATGCTTTGAAAAGAATCAACTTTTCAGAGTGATCAGAACATATTTTCAAATAGTCAACCTCAAGAATTTGAAACAAAAGATGAAATTCTCAAAATCGAAAATGAGATTAAGATCAATTCACATTTCATTTTTAAAGAACATCAAAGGAAACATGTGATTGATTCAAACAGAGGAAAACCTCTCAAAGGAGTTTAATTCTCACAGGTGAGTGTTTCATCTCAATTCCTGCACTGATACTTTATAGATTTAATTTTGCAATTCAATTCCCATCAAATCAAAGTGCATAATCAACAAGGATCATTAGGGCTTTTATGGCTGGGCTTTTAGCTAGAAAATAAATCTTGGTTTTTTTGGATATTCAAAAAGACCTTTGGAATAGGAGAGCATATATAGATAAAACATTGAGATCATTACCTCCTATTTCTTCCTTTTTCTTTCAAGATTCCCATTTTATCAATTCTTTCACTTAACACTTTGTATATTTAAAACACAGGACTTTGTTTTTTTTCTTTTTCTTTCACTTCTTTTCTTTCTTTTCTTTTTACTAAACACATGAATAGTATATAGCCACATTTAAAAGTCTTTTTCATCGCATGAACTACCCAAAAGAAGTTTTCCATCACAAATTATTCCCTTTTGCTCTCCTAACCTTAGGTAAGGTATAGAATTCCTATCCTAGGTTAGGGTTTCAATAAAATATCAACTGTTTGACTCAAAAAGGGTTGCAAATGGTAAATCATTATATTCATGTTGGGATAGCTTTTTGGCCAGTGGCTTAAAAAGATGTTCAAAAAGAAAGAAGGCCTAAATCATATCCATGCATCATATGTTGTGACAATTAGAAATTCATGCAAAATCAATTATAAATCATATCAGTGCGGACACTCAATGTAATTTATGTGGTTGCACACACTCATCGGGCTTAAGGTCTGTTTTCATGTTCAAATCAGATCAATGTTTTGAAAGATATTCTTTATTAATTCCATGTAAAAAGTCTTGCCTTCATTTGATATTTGAAAACCTATTCATTTGTTTTTCATTCTCAAAGTTTCCAAAAAATCATTTTGTGGTATCTGATCCAAATCAAAAAACAAGTTTCAAAATATTTATCTGTTGATTCTTTTCAAAACATGACATATCAGTTAAGCCCCAAAAAGATTTATACAACCATTTTAATAAAACAAAAAGTATTTAAAATGTGTGTTTTCAAAAAGATAGAAACCTCTGTGTGCAAGCAAAAAGAATAAAAAATGCACACAAATTATTCAAGCAAACATCAAACATATTGACTAAATAAATAAAGTACTGAATTTAAACTACAAAGCAGTAAAGAAATATAAAACAATGTCACAGAATTTTGAAGATCATGGCTGAGGAGCTCGGTTTTCTCCATTCAGATAATCAATGGAATCTGCCACGTTCTTCATCTTCACCTGCTTTGCCTTTTCCTAACAAAATGGACCTGTATCCAAGTTCTAACAAAACAGATGATACTTTCAAAAAGATAAGATATAAACTTTTTTTAAAAAGACATATAACATTAAAACAACAAAAATAAAGACAAAAATTAAAAACACTGGGTTGCCTCCCAGGAGCGCTTCTTTAACGTCGTATTAGCTGGACGCCTTTGTTATGGCTCTGGCTCCCAACAATTGGACAATAGGGATGAGCCAATGGCTTTTGCATTTTCCTCCAACATTTTTCACCAGTTTCTTTTCTTTTTCAGAGAGACTTGAATGACTTATGACTGGTTTCTGTGAAGTCCCCGCAAGAAAAACATTTTTAGCATGTGGAGGTACTGCGTTTATCTTTGTTTTTTATTCTTGATTTTTCACTTCCTCTAACAATTCCTCAAAGAGAGTTTGCTGGTAAGGAATTTCCTTGAAAGCATATGGTTGTTGGAGATGATCTAAACTATCATTGTCTTCAGATTCACTCATCTTCTCAAATGCTTCAACTGATATTTTCTCTGAACGATCTTTTCCTTGAACCAACTTCTTGGAGTCAGAAATTCATCCATTCAGGACATCCACTCTAAAACACTCCCTTGGTTCTTTTGGATTTGCTGAAAAAGGTCCACCTCTATTCTCAGATAGTTGTTTTGTAAGTTGTTTAACCTGAACTTCAAGACTTTTGATGGAAGCCTCAATGTTCTTTTGATTTGAAATGGACATCTGCATAAACTGAGTTAGAGTATCTTCCATTTTTTATATTCTATCAGGCTGAGCTTCTTGTTGTTGTTGTTGTGGAACCCTATTTGAAGAACCTGCATAAGAGTTGTTAGAGGGGCCTGCACAAGAAGAGTTAGTGGGACCATAATATGCATTTTCATTTTGTTGCTTCCAGCCATAAGAACTTGGACCATCTCTGTAGCCTTCGTAATTTCCTTGGAAGTTCTGTTGAGGTCTAGTTTGATTTTGCATATAATAAGCCTCCTCTTCTTGTTGGCAACCATGAGGTGCTTGTTGAATATGTTAAGGATGTTGGCTTATCTGTTTGGTCAAGACCTCTATTTGTTAAGTCAAGAGCTTATTCTGAGCTAGCATTGCATTCTGAGTATCCAGCTTCATTATACCTTTCCTTTGAATCATAGATCTATCATGGTGAGCTTGGTAATCACTGGCTGCTATGGAGTCAATGATTATAATTGCTTCCTCCGGGCTCTTGGACTTCATTGTACCTCCAGCAGAGGCATCAAGAATCATCTTTGTTTGATGTCTCAAACCACTGTAAAAAATGTGTAGCTGCGCAATCTCATCATAGTTATGGTTTGGGCACCTCCGCAGTAAAGATTTGAATCTGTCCCATGTCTCACAGAGAGATTCATTAAACCCTTGGGAAAAAGTAGCAATTGCTGATTTTGCGCTTATGAATCTAGATGGAGGAAAGAATCTGGCAATGAATTTCTCCTCCACTTCTTCCCAAGTGCTAAGAATTTTGTTTGGTTGGGATTGAAGCCAAGTCTTTGCCTTACATGTCAAGGAGAACGGAAAAGCTCTGAGATAAACAGCTTCAACATCTGCATCAAAGGCTCCCATGGTACTTCACAACTCCATGAAGGTAGACAAATGTGTATATGGATTTTCATGATCTAGTCCAGAAAAAGGATGTGATCCAATTAGACTGAGCAATGCGGGCTTCAATTCCACAACATTTTTATTGAAAGGAGGAATGACTATGCTGTTGTAATGCTTTGGTCCTTGTTGATATGCATAGTCACCAAGAGTCCTCCTCGGTGGTCTATTTTCTTCTCCCTCTCCTTTATCAGCCATAATATAAATTACAGGTGGCTTTATTGGTGAAGGAGAATCAAAATAGAAGAAGATTTACTCGGTAGCTTTTTTGGTTGTTTAGTACTTCTCCTTCTTTTTGGTAATTTTTGAATTAAATAACGATGTAGCTGCAAGAAATTTACCTCAAAAAGGAAAAAGAACAAACTTGCAATAACTTGTAAGTACTGAGGTTAGGAAAAATAAAACAAAATAAAACATAAGAGAATATATACAAAATCAAAATAATGAAAACAAAGAAAAAGTCCTATTCAACTGAAAAATTTAAATTTGAAAAAACTGAGCGAGCGACTCAAGTCCCCAGCAACGGCGCCAAAAACTTGTTACGGACTTTCGACAAGTGCACCGATTTGTCGTTGTAAGTTACAAAATTTATAAGATCATCTCTACAGGGACTTGAGCTTACTCAGTTAATCCAAATAGAATTAAAAAGTTCAATAGTTATGTACAAGTAGGTTGAGCGGAATTTCATTTGTGTGAGAAAGTAACATAAAATTACTAAACTTAGTAAAATGAAATATATTTATGGGAAAGTGGGATTGGGTTTCATCATTCTTATCCTTTTATATCCAATTAATATTAGCATGCATAAATTATTATCTATCCTTATTGATGCACACTATTTTACCCCGAATCAATCCCTCGCATTCGATTTCTAAGGATATCTACCGAATATTGATCCCTTGCATATGAAGTAAATACCCCAACATTAAATTCATATTCGCGTGCTTTATGCAATCAGAACATTATGCCCTATTCCTAGCAACGTAACGCAATGAGTAAAATCATTCAGTTCAAACCCTAAGATTACTTTCTAGTCTCACTTAGGATTTTAATTCATGAAACTAGTGATCAAGTAGAATCAAGCATTAAGGACAGAATGAAATTACCAACAACGAATAGAAAAGATTAATGCATAAATAAAGATTAAAAGAGAGACATAGGGTTAAGAAGATTACATCCAATCCTTAGAGAAGCTAGCCAAGCATGGAAAGAACCTCCTCAATAGAAGAATTGATGAAGGGCCCCATCACCGCTTCTTTCCGGTAGAGTCTCCATGATAATCCTCACTTCTCTCACTTTCCTAACCTACCTACTTACTAATATTTAAGCTCCTAAGCCTAAGGTACAACAAAGGAAGCAAGAATGAAGCAAATGGCATGAGTTTGCTCTCAAATTCTTCCCCTATTTATAGGAATCCTTCACCAGCCAGCTTTACTCGCCCAGGCGAGTGATTCCTTCACATTTTGGTCGCCCAGGCGAGTTAATCCTTATCATCTTGGAACTTGTGGTTGCCCAAGCGAGCCAAATACACATGGTTTGGTCGCCTGGGCGAGTTAATGCCTTAAACATGAAGAATTCTTTGGGCTTTGATGGATTTTGGGCCTAGATTGCTTGTAACACCTCCCATGTTTGCTATGTAAACTCTTCTTGCTTGATTTGCTTATTCGGAAGCCTCGAAAATCCACAGAATCTATCAAAATACAAAGCATGATTGGATTAATCTTCCAAAATATGAACAACAACTTTTATACAATCACTAGGTGCTATTTGACTAGGTTTAGGGTAAATTTATAATCAAATCTTCTGAAATCAAAAGATAAGTGCCTGCATTTGAAACATGAATTTAATTGAATTAGAGCACTTATTAAGAAGATGAAGGTGACAACATGAATCTAATTGTCAAAAAGTTCAGCAAATTCATGAGAAGGAACAAAAACGGAAAGTTCACAAAGTTCAACAAGAGAAATGACAAAGATAGCAACAACAACACCTCTACCAACTTTACTTGTTTTGAATGTGGAAAACTTGGACACATCAAATCTGAATGTCCAATATTCTTGAAGAAGGAACAAGGCTAGATTGGTTGTTAAAGGATACAACCAAGAGGAAGACATAGATTATGATGAAACTAATGCTCCAGTAGCTAGATTAGAAGCCATTAGGTTGTTACTTGGATATGCATGTTTGATGGACTTCAAATTGTTTCAAATGGATGTCAAAAGTGCATTTTTAAATGGTTACATTGATGAAGAAATATATGTAGACCAGTGCCCTGGATTTAGTGATTTTTAACATCCTAACCATGTTTTCAAATTAAGAAAAGCTTTATATGGTTTGAAACAAGCACCAAGGTCTTGGTATGAAAGGTTAAGCAAATTTTTGCTTGAACAATCTTCCATAAGAGGACAAGTTGACAAAACTTTGTTGATCAAGAAAAGAGGAAATGATATCTTGCTGGTTCAAGTTTATGTGGATGACATTATATTTGGTTCAACTAATCAATCTATGTGCAAAGAATTTTCAGTATCAATGCAGAGTGAATTTGAGATATCAATGATGGGGGAGCTTACATTCTTTCTAGGACTACAAGTCAAACAATTGAAGAATGGAACCTTCCTTAGTCAAGCCAAGTACTGTCTAGAGATGATCAAGAAGTTTGAAATTGAAAATTGCAAAGATGCTGCAACACCAATGGCAACATCTACCTATCTTGATTCAGATGACAAGGGAAAAAGTGTTGATGAGTCTAAATACAGGGGAATGATAGGATCCTTGCTATACTTAATTGCTAGCAGACCTGATATTATGTTAAGTGTTTGCTTGTGTGCTAGGTATCAAGCAAATCCCAAAGAATCTCATCTAACCGTAGTAAAGAGAATCCTCAAATATCTCAAGTCTACACCAAGAGTAGGACTTTGGTATCCAAAAGGTACATCTATCAGCTTGATTGGATATTCTGACTCTGACTTTGCAGGGTGCAAATTGGATAGAAAGAGTACAGTGGAACATGCCACTTGTTAGGAAGGTCTTTGATTTCTTGGCACTGCAAGAAGCAATAATGTGTTGCCTTATCCACTGCTGAAGTTGAATATATTTCTGCTGGAAGCTGTTGTGCACAAAGTCTTTGGTTGAAGCAACAACTTCAAGACTTTAGTGTTGATAAACAGGAGATACCGTTGCTGTGTGATAACACTAGTGCAATCAACATATCCAAGAATCCTATTACAAGGACCAAACACATTGAAATCAAACATCATTTTATCAGAGATCATGTCCAAAAGGGTAACATCAAAATTGAGTTTGTTGAAACTAACTATCAATTAGCTGATATTTTCATTAAACCTTTGAATAAAGATAGATTCTACACACATAGAAATATGCTAGGAATTTTAGATGAATCTAATGTGTGTTAGCATGAGGTTACTTGCTCATCTACATGAAATTGCATCATTTACTGGCCATTAATCTCAAGATTTACAAGTTCCAAATATCCTGCATAATTATTGTTCATACTGATAATTTCACTGTTATAATCGATTAAGGCACTGATTAATCGATTAAATGAACTTGAAAAGCTGCTTTGACTAAAGTATGTACTTATGTAATCGATTCCATTATTTGGATAATCGATTATTCTTCATAAGAAAATGTTTCTAGAAAATGAAGTTCACTGGAATAATCGATTACACCATCAAAATAATCGATTACATAAGGAGAAAAATCTTTTTAAATTTTCATGTCATATATAACCCGGTGCCAGGTCATGCCGGACTCATAGATAACTGGCTGGGTTCCCAAGCTTATACCTTTAAAGTCAGTCCGGGCTGAATGTCCTAACTCATCCTGGCTCCAGGGTTCTTATGAACCAGTCAAGTTCCAAATATCAATCCGAGCTTCTAATTCGCTGGTATTGATGATGGAAGTGAAAGAGAAGTCGATCTTCAAGGTCCTGTTGGGCTCTAAAAGCTTTTCGATTTTCGGATTCATGTTAAATAGTCAATGTTCTCGTGTTCGTATTAGCTAGCCGAGCTCTACACATCCGGGCTCCACATAAGCCGAGCTCCATTGTAATCTGAGTTCCACACTCATTCGAGCTCCACAATGATCCGGGCTCTACAGAAATCTGAGCTCCACCATAATCCGGACTTCACTTTAAGCTGAGCTTCACTGTAATCCGGGCTCCATAATAATCAATTGCATGAGAATAAAATCGATTATTCATGGAGTTACAACAAAATATGCAAGAGTTTCTTGGAAATTGTAACTGTCAAACTGCCACGAAATTCAAATTTTGAATCTTATATGCTTTAAATTTTGTGGGTTTATTCCAAATAACTATTACACATTTCAAATTTCAATTTTTGATCCCAAAATTCATCTATAAATACAGCCTATATTGATGCAAATATTCACACCATTCTCTTCTGCTACCTTAAGTCTTGCTGTGTTTTCATCTTCTGAGTCTTATAACTCTGTCCAGATAGCCTTTTCTCCCATTTTTCATTATGTCTGCTCCAAAGAGAACCAAAACCTCCAAGAGAAAAACTGCTGAAACCTCTAACCCTGCAGAAAATAGATTAGATCACTGGTTTCCTAATGAGAAAGAGAAAATGACCTACCTTCAGTTTAATGCCACCAAACCGATATGTCCCCCTAAACATCTTGATCTTGCCTGGTTCACTAATGAAGGGTTTCAATTCCCTGCTATACTTGAAAACCAGGGTTTGAAAAAGTTTGTTGAGATGAAGGGTACCTTCTACCCTGAGTTAGTGAAGGTGTTTTACACCTGTTCTAAGTTTTCCATGGATGGGACTATTCTGTCTCAAGTGAATGGAGTGGCCTTAGAAATTTTTCCTGAGGTTTGGCAAGAAGTGGTTGGCATTTCCTTTGAAGGAGAAAGGAAATTTTAAGAGGAGGCTGGAGGGCATAATAGAATAGAGACCTATAGAGGGATGCTTCTTGATCCTCAAATGAGGCTGAAGCCGAGACTTAGCATTGGTCCTATTACTCATGAAGACAAACTTCTTCACTATATCATCACCTATATCCTGACTCCTAGGTACACTAATCATGCACAAGCCACAGATGATGATATTTAGATTGTGTATGGTCTGAAGAATGGTATTCAAATGAATTGGATACTCATCATTGAGGAAATTATGCTTAAGTCTAAAAGATTGATGAATTACCCATTTCCATATGCTGTATTGATTTCCAGATTCATTGATTACTTCAAAGTAGATGTCACAAATGAGGTTGTTGATCACACAAATTCCTGTAATAGCCTCATTAAGGAGAAACATCTTACTAAGCTTGGAATGGTTAAGACCCCATATGGATGGCAGATGGTTGGGCAACAAATTCCTCCTGCAGGTGCTGTAGAGGAAGGTGAAGAAGAAGCTGAAGGCTCTGCTCAACCATCCTACAGTCCTTTTGAATCTCTCATGATTCAAAAGATGGATGCTTTATTGTCTCTTCATCATGAGCACAGAGCTGAGACAAATTCATCTTGGAGGAGATGAAATCTAGATTGGAAAACATAGAGACTAGGCTTGTCCTTGATGATTTTGATAAATCAGATTAGGAGCTTATGTTTCTTTTTAGGTGCTACTTCATTATGCTCTTGTTGTTGTTTGTCAATCATTGCTTCGTTTACTATTTGTTTCAGCACTCTAAATTTCAGTTTGATTAATGTACTGCTTGCATTTGGATTAATACAAGTATTTCTTTTCCTCTCCTTTTATTCTCCTTGTTCATGCCTTAATCATTTTTTTGTCTTTGACAAGCCAAATAGGGGGAGAAATAATTGTAATTTGTAATAATTGTAGGGGGAGAAATAATTGAAATAACTCTGTATGTAAATAACTCTGTGTGTAACATGTATTGCATGAATGTTTTAAAACTACCCAAGTCAGGGGGAGCATTTTTTTTAATGACTTATGCTTATGCCTGTTCTTGCAAAAAGCTGACTTAGATTTCAGGAATCACTCACCCCTCTAAAGCCATTAAAAGATTAGACAAATGGACAATTGTTTTGGCATGCTCAAAGCCAAAAAAGGGGAGATTGTTGACTTTGAGGGGGAGAGTGTTGATTAAGGGGAGCTGCAAGAAGATTGAAGCAAGGATGAAAGCTTGATGTTTAAGCTTTTTACATGCCTAATCATTTGAAGCCATTTGTAATTTGTCTAAGTGGTTCAAGTGTTTTGCCTTGTGATCTTTCATTTGCATTTGCATTCTCATTATCATGCATGCATATTTTTTGATTAAAACCTCAAGGCAATCATGGCTAAGTTTTTTAATAAATGAAAACTTACTGCTTTAATCGATTACACAAGATTTTTAATCAATTAAATACATTCATACTGTTTCTGAAAAAGCCTTGAAGAACAGTTTAGTCAATTACCAGCTTTTTGTAATTGATTACATAGTTAAATTTGAAAAACATGCATCACTGGAATAATCGATTACCATTTTCAGTAATCGATTACAAAGGCGGGGTTCGTGTTACACAAAGGCCAGGTTCGTGTTGCACAGGCCGGGTTCGTATTTTGAGCTTTACTAGTTTAATCAATTACCAGTCTTATGTAATCGATTATTTCTTCATACGTCAAAAATGCTAAGACTGCTTTAATTGATTAAGTATCGATTTAATCAATTATCTTGTTCATGAAAACATTTCCAGAAGGCTCAAGAACATATTAATCGATTATATGATAATTTAATTGATTACATATGAGTAAATAATCGATTACGTTATTGTTTTAATCGATTATTGTCAATTAAATCAGTTTTATATAAAGCTTGGTGAGTCTGTTTTCTATAAATAGAGATTGAATGGATCATTTAAAAAAAAAGAGACATTTACTCAAAAGATACTAAGCTTTCTAAGTGTTCAAGATTCTGATTTGATTCTGAGTTTGAAACACATCTTGTGAGATCAAGATTTCTGAGTTTTTGAAAAGATGTGTTAAAGAAAAAAAGGTTTATCAAGAGTTTGATTCTGAGAATTGAATTTCGTACAACCTGATTGATTGGTAATCTCAATTCATTTCATTCATTCATACATAAAGGATCACAGGTTGTGTTTATCTTGAAACTCTTCTTTTTAGATGTTCTAATATTTTTGTTGTGTTGTAATATATCAAAGTGATTCTTTCAAGCTTTCTAGAGTAGGGTTCTCTAGGGTTGAAGATCTGAGTAGGGTTCTCAGGATCTTTGTGATTTGTTTTCTAATAGTGTTTTAGAATTCAGATTCTTTATCTAGGGTTGATAAAGATAATCACTTGTAAATTGCTTGTAAAGGATATTTTGACATAGTGAAAACTCTAACCTGGTTGGTTGGAAGACACTAGATGTAGCCTCCATGTTAGTGAGGTGAACCTGTATAAATTGCTGAGTATTTTATTTTGATTCTGTGTTTCTTTCATTGCTTGTATTTGGGTAATCAAAATATTATTAGCAAAAGAAAACATTTCTATCATTGCATGCATAGCAAGGAGAATCTTGATTGAAAGAAAAGTTCTGGTTTTACGAAAGGTGAAAGAGTGATATGATCCAAATTTCAAATTCCGCAAGTTGTTATTAGAAAATTTTTAAATTTTAGTTTTGAACCAATTCACCCCCCTCTTGGTTTATTTGAAGTATATTCACTGTGTTTTTCATCTTCTACTCTCTCCGCATTCATAGAGTCTTCAATTGTCTCTAATTCTAAAGAGTCTTCAACTCTTTTAGCATCCATACTGTCTTCAATTATCTTTTGTTTCCAGAAAGGATCATTATAAATTTTTGTATAATACATATTCAACAAATTAATTAGCTAGCAAATTGTATAAATAACCGTCAACATTTAACAAAACAAATTCATAATTAAAATATAGAGTCATATGATACAAGTCAAGACTATGGAGAATAATGTGAAGATCTAATCCTCTTCAGAATTGTAAACCTCAAAGTCATCTTCTAATTCCCCTTAATTGTAATCTTCAAAATTTATTTGATTCTCCATTCAAATAATTTGATTGACCTTCATCTATGAAGAGATTAGTAGGGTCAACTTCTTCAACAACACCTCTTAAATCTTGCAAAATTTTAATTAATAAATTGAATCTATTTTTTTAAGGTCAACTTATCGATATAATTAAAATACAGCAAAAGCTAAAGTAGAATTCATATAAAGGCTTACATCAAACAAAATTTGACATGGACAATCTTCCATCCAATGCATCTCATAAGTAGAGTAAGGCATTGCACCTGATCCACTGCCCAAGGATTGAAGAACAAAGGAATGTGATTTATGTTGTGTTGATGTTGTGCCATGTGTCAAGGATATGTTTATATTGGAGGTAAGTATGTATAAGTTAGGTGTTAATGCATTGTCCCTTTGATTGATTTGAGCTTAATGAACTATAGAACCCTAAATATAGCTAGTCCAAAACTCATACAGGTACTAGATGCAAGGGCAAGTCCTCTTCCAAAGGTAATACTTTTAAAGATTGGCAGAATACATTCTAAACATGTAAGCCATTTATTCACTAATGAAGCATTTTATGTTGTCATCTAACACAAAATACATTGAACTATAGAATTCATTCTCAAAAGTTATCCAGAAGCATTTTCTGCATACAAAGCTGAATTGTTGGTAAATTTCTCTTTTTCTCTCCCTCAAAATTTTTATTCTTCTTTTATTTGCTATATTTGCGGTACCAATTTCTACACCTGTGATTGTGAGTGTGTTCTGTGTTCAAATAAAAATTAACAATAAGTAAAGAAAACACACTGAATATTTTCATCATCATGTTCAATGTTTGAAAAAGTACTAGCAGCACTGCCACCAAACAATACTTGGAGCATGGATCTTATCATGCTCTTCAACACAGCCACTGAGAAAATTGTGTTTATCAAGACACATAGGTAGCATCCCTTAAGATGCTCTAATTGGGAAATTTGAGAGACCTATAATTGATAATAATTCTGAATTTCTCACTCACACATAGCTAATCAAAATTGGTTTGCTTTTGGTTTTCTGCTGAACACAAATTAATAAGGAGAATGAGACCTGACCCAACACAAGACAACCCAGGATATATAACAAAAAAACACAACCCAATCCACTTGGCTGATAAACATTACATGTTGTGTTAGACTTTATATATATTATAGTAATACACACACACACACACATAGAGAGAGAGAGAGTAAGTAAGAGAGAGATACTATAGTGCGTTGAAATAAAGCATTGTATTAAACCAGACAAAATTCAAATGATACATTGAGTTGCCTGGTTTAGCCGTCTTTTTTTTTTTGTATAGTGAACAATGTGACTATGTAGTAGAAAGAAAACAAAATAGCACAAGCACAAATTCATGCTAGAAAGAGAAATGTGAAAGAAAATGGTAACAAAGGTAGTTAGTAAGCATCAATTAATTGCATCGTCAAAGAAGCAAGGTGGTAAGTAAGTAAAGTATGTCATTGATGCACTTAAGAGTGAGTTACAGATAATGCAGCAGCAAGCGCACAAAGTCATCAACAAAACACAACACAAAGAGCCTCGAGGAGAGATAGTGAGACAAATAATTTGACACATGATAACAAGACAACTGTAGTGGCCCAGCAAGCATTCACTCCATTTAATTTTCTCACACCATTAAAAAAATTGTGGCCTTTACCCTCAATATTATGTCAAATTCTAACAATAACAATGAACAAATGAAGCCGGTTCAAGATTTAAATTCTAATTGTTTTCTTTAATATAAAAAAAACCATGTTGTTGGAAGGGATAATTTTATACAAATATGTTGGTTTGGGACATACATTAATTTGGAGTAAGGTTGGAGAGAGTGACTGAGAAGCCCAATAATTAGAAACCTATTATGCAAGATAAATTCTTGCAGTACAATTGTACCACTAGTCACCCCTCTTAAGTGCAAAACAACCTCTTCCCCTAATTTTTGGAATTGATTTTTATGGGTCTGGATGACTGGTAGGAAACAACACCCTTCTAGGCCCTCTTAACACCAGCTTTAGTCATAATCCAATGTTACATGTCTTTCTTAATCAATTTTAACTCTTAACAATTTACTGTCTCCAATCTCTTTTTGTGTAGCCCAAGGTGTTGTGTTGTGTTGCTGCTGCAATTAAGGTTTCTACTTTATACTTGCTCATATCTCTATAGCCTAATATTTTACTCGCTGAGGTGAGTCTTATATTTTACTATTTTATTTGTGTGTCTCCTAGGGACTCCACTTGTTGTAGCCCCATTTAAAACACTTGAATTTCTACCAAATTTGTTAATCCTTTTATCTTTGTTTTTTCCCTATAAAAAAAATAATTAGACAATTCCTTTTCCAATTCTATAGTGGTGATATATATACAGTTAATCACTCATTCACTTTTGAGAATATGATTGATTAGTGAAAATTGTTTGCTGAGATTAGCACCCATAATAAGAAAAGAATAATTGTGGGTGTGCTAGTAATTATATGTCTTTGGTTGAGTGTAGTCTTGGATTAGATGGGATAAATATGAATTAGGGTTGAGGAGGCTACAGGAAGATCCACAAGAATAATTGAAGCAGAATATCACAAACATGATGATGGTTTAAGACATATTTATTACAACAAAGCAAAATTAGAGAAAGCATATAGAGCTCAGATCAAACCTACCTTGCTAGATCTGGGCCACACCACAGAAAGCAAACCTTGATGGTCTTCTTCCCAACCGAAATTCTTTTTCTTCCTCTTCCAAGCTTTTTTCTCCAACTATTGGTGAAAGAAGTAGCAATGATCATGATCATCAAAGTCACACATTAATCTGTTGGATATAGGGGGAGCTGGGAATAAGATCAACTTAGAATGAAGCCTTTGCTAAAGAGTATTTTAGCTAAGGGTGTTCACGGGTATGGGTCATCCATGAATCCGAACTGATCCAAACTGTTTGTGTTGGGTCATTTATGTATTTGGGTCAAAACCAAACCAAACTGATCAAAATCGATCATGTACGGGTTGGGTCATGGGTTTAGATTTATAGATCCGTTGACCCGTTGACCCGATCCGTGAACTCGTAATAATAATAAAAATTTTATTATATATATATATATATATATATATTAAAAATTAAAAATTAATTTTTTTTCTCCCCATAGTTTAACATATGACCCAATTAATTTGTTTCTTTTTAAAAAAATTAAGAGAAATAACATTTTATTTGTTATTGAATTTGGACAGAATTACAAATAATTTTAGACAATACCAGTGTAGCACAACAAATTTTTAATAGATAAATAGTATACTTGAATTTTGGTTTTTTAAAATAAATAATATTAAGCCTAAGTGTCTAACCCTTCACTAAAACAATTAAACACTAAAACAAGTGCAGAAGCAGAACAGCAGAAGTGCTCCACTTTCGTTCCCGCATCCCGCATCGGCACATCCCGCGACCCACATCCCGCCCTTTCATTCGACGCCTCCCAGAGTTCAAGTTCTGGTACGAATTTCCCTTTCCCTAATTCCCCCTTCTACTTCTAGGGTTTCATAATCCACCATGATTTAGTGCGTTCGTGGTAAACTAGAATCGAATCATTCTTGTTTTTGGATATTCTCTTATTTTTGAGTTTAATTTTTTTATTGGATTCAAAGCCTGATGCTTTCAGCTTCTCGTTCTAGCTTTTGCATTAGTTGAATGAGTTTGATTCGAAATTGGCAATTTTTATGTCTGCTGATGTGAAAATTGGATGCAAAAAAGGGAAGCTTATTGTTCTGTGCATCTGAATATTAATTGTAATTTATGCTCATCCTTCTGTTGATGTACATGTGCACTTGCATGCCACATTCACCGTGCATCGTAAAACCTGATTTTCTTTTTTAAGGTGGGTCTATTTTTAAAGTTGATCATTGAAACTGAACCCTGCTATTACATACTAACAACTAATTAGCAGTTGACAGAAACATATTAATTCAAGAAAGAAGGAATCGCATTACAACAATTGAATTGCATACCATCTTAGATCAATTGCTATCATTTTATATATATTAGTTTGCCAATTTTTAGCATTGGCGTGGAAGTTAATTTTTTTGCATTATTAATTTAAACAAAAATTAATTTTAGAGTATTGTATTTGTTGATTTAATTAAGAAAGAAAAAGAATTAAAATTGATTCTAAAGAAAAGAAATACTAGAAGACACAGTTACTAAAAAGAAAATCAAAATTAAGTATTAGATTTACGCATTAAATCCTAGCTATTGAATTTTATATTGAAAACCAATATTGTATTAGATTTTTATATTATATTGTTGTTTTCGATTCTAAGTCTATGATTTGGCTTCAGAGGAGATCAATCTTCCTTAACTAAGCAAAAGGCAAAGATATTATGTTAGTTACTTAGAGACCAATATTGCTAGATAGGAAAAATAACCTAAGAAACATGAAGACTTACTCTTGAATTCCATGGATCATGTCCTGCGTTCTTCTTAGTAACTAAGTGTGCCTGTCTTAATGTCTTATAATGGAGGTCTCATACTCTCATTAATACAATAGGCTTTCTTTTTTCAATTTATTATTTTCCATATAAGTTATTTGGTTTTAATTTTGCCTATATTGCTACTCTTATATGACTTGTATTGAATATATCTTGTTCAATAATTTAAGTTGCTTCTGCTGTTCAATGAACAAGGTCCATGTTACTTCACTTATATTTTTTTTATTGTGGATAGGTTCTTTAGAATTTGAAAATGAGACAAAAGTCCACCACAGAAAGTGTTAATGATTCATCTCCAATTCCACCAATTAGCACTCCCTCTCCATGTCATACTCAAAGTCCATCACATCCACAAGGACATGAAACTCCACCACAACAAGGGCTAGGACAACAACTTGAATCTGCACAAGCAGAGGTAAGGAAAAAAAATCTGCTAGACCCCCTTCTAATGTTTGGGAACATTTTATTAAGAAGGAAGATGGTAGGCCTTATTGCAACTATTGTAATGCATCATATGTTGTAGCTAGTTCTGTCTGTGGAACCTCTAACTTGAGAAGACATGTGCTCCAACAATGTAAGAAAAACCCACATAGGCAGGTTGATAAAAAGCAAAAGGCAATTGTTTTTGGAAGTGATAGTGAGAGTGACCCTACTAAAGTTAGTATGCAACTTGTTGATTTTAATCAAGAGTGGACTCTAATAGCACTTGCAAAAATGATCATTATTGATGAACTTGCCTTTAAGTTTGTTGAGAATGAAGGGTTTAGGAAGTTCATGGAAGATGCTCAACCGAAATTTAAAATTCCTTCTCATGTCACTATTGCTAGATATTGCATGCATCTGTTTAATGATGAAAAGGAAAAGTTGAAGCATGTGTTGTCTGCAAATAAACAAATGGTTTCACTTACTACAGATACTTGGACGTCAATTCAAAATATGAATTCCATGTGTGTGACAGCTCATTACATTGATGAAGGGTGGGAATTGAATAAAAAAATATTGAAATTTTGTTTGATTTCTGACCACAAAGGTGAAACCATAGGGATAACCCTAGAGAATTGTTTAAAAAAGAATGGGGGATTTCAAAAGTTTGTTGTGTAACAGTGGATAATGCAAGTGCTAATAACTTGGCTATTTCATATTTAGCTAGAGCATTGAGTGTTTGGAATGGTCATACTTTATTAAATGGAGAGTTCATGCACATGCGATGTTCTGCTCATATTTTGAATTTAATTGTTAGTGATGGATTGAAAGAAATTGACCTATCCATTAGAAAAATAAGAGCTGCATGTAAGTTTGTGAAGTCTTCTCTAAGTAGATTTGCAAGTTTTAAGAGGTGTGCTGAAGAAGTAAGTGTATCCACTAAGGTCATGTTAATACTTGACGTACCAACTAGGTGGAACTCAACTTATTTGATGTTAGATGTTGCTGAAAAATATGAACATGCATTTTATCGCTATCAGTATGTTGAAGTTTCATATGTGTTAAATCTCATATCTAGTGAAGGGGAAGGATGTCCCAAAGAGATTGATTGGCAATGTGCTCGTGTTTTTATTAACTTTTTGAAGACTTTCTATGATGCAACTCTTTCTTTTTCTGGGTCATTGCATGTTACTGCTAACACTTTTTTTAAGAAGCTAGTTAGTATTCAAAAATCACTAAATAAGTGGAGGCATAATGATGACATAGTGATACAAAGGATGACAGCAAATATGCAGTTAAAGTTTCACAAATATTGGGAAAGTGGTGGAATTAACGACCTTTTGTTTGTTGCTATTTTCCTTGATCCTTGTTATAAATGTGAGTACATACAATTTTGTTTTAATCATATGTATGGTGTTGAGAAGAGCACGGACGTGATGAAAAAATTGAAAGACCTCATTCAGAAACTGATTCAGCAATATGTACTAGAACATCTCATTTCTCATTCTAGTAGCAATTCAACTAATTCTAGTAATTTGGCTTCAAACATGGTCTCACAACATAATGATGACAAAGGTGATAATGATGATGATTGGGATGATGAATTTAGAATGAAAATCAAGAAAAAACAGGGTGAGGTGCAAAAAAACGAGTTAGATAGGTATTTGGAGGATGATGTTGAAGTCGACCACCCTGAGTTTGACATTTTGAATTGGTGGAAATTGAAGGCATCCAAATATTATATTCTTTCCTGTATGGCTAGAGATATATTTGTTGGATTAAGGGGGAGCTACTTAAGGAATTTGGTTCAAGCTTTGCTTTTGAGCTTTCAACATGCAAAGGATGCCTTCAAGACAATTTAGGATAAAATGTGTAAGAGAAAAGCAATTCTGGTGATCCAAGTGCATTGCATTCATTTAATCCATATTCAACTTAATTAGTCTAACAAAAATCACAAGGCATTGACAATTTAACTAAGGTTTTAAATTAATTCAAAGATTTTAATGAAAAAGCTTTTTTTACTGTAATAATCGATTACGCTAAGGGCT